>CM054058.1:270311096-270640145 GCA_028641055.1 Alopecurus myosuroides
ACGGGCTGCGTGGCCAGCCTTGATCCGATTCATATCAAGCCTCGGAGAAAAGGCAATACCCTTGTACCGGCTCTTGAGAAAGTCAGACAAATTCGTATGGGATCAGGAGGCGGATGAGGCGTTCGAGGCACTAAAAAAGAAGTTATCTGAAGCACCAGTGCTAGCGGCCCCGGGTCCTAAAGAGCCTATGTTGCTGTATGTGGCAGCAGGCCCCCGGGCCGTCAGTGCAGTAGTGGTCGTGGAGCGTAAAGAAGATGGGAAATGTTATCCAGTTCAGAGCCCGGTTTATTATGTCAGTGAGGTATTGTCGGAAGCAAAGCAGCGCTATCCGCATTGGCAAAAGCTGGTTTTTGGGGTCTTTATGGCCAGCCGGAAATTGAAGCCGTATTTCCAGGAACACCCCATAACGGTGGTTAGCTCAATACCAATGTCGGATATCATCAGGAACTCGGATGCGACTGGAAGAATAGCCAAATGGGCGATAGAAATGGGGGATTATCACATCAGTTACGAGCCCAGGTCAGCAATCAAATCTCAGGCTTTAATTGATTTCGTTAACGACTGGACACATACAGGCATGACTACAACGGTTCCAAACTCCGAGTCATGGATCATGCACTTCGATGGATCTAAGCAATACGAGGGATCAGGAGCTGGAGTGGTGCTAACGTCACCCAAAGGAGATAAATTAAGTTACGTACTACAAATCCACTTTGACTGTTCCAACAACGTGGCCGAGTATGAGGCCCTATTGCATGGCTTAAAGGCAGCCAAGGAGATGAACATCAAGAGGATACGATGCTTTCGAGATTCGGACCTTGTGGTACAGCAGGTGTCAGGAACTTGGGACAGAAAGGATGCAACCATGGCAGCATACCGCAGGGAGGTTGATAGGGTTGCAGGATGCTTTTCCGGGTATGAGGTGGAGCATATAGAAAGAAGAAAGAATGAAGCAGCAGACGCCCTTGCTAGACTCGGCTCGCGCAGAGAGCCGGTTCCACCTAACGTTTTGCTGGACGAGTTATGGCGACCATCGGTTAAAATCGAGTCTGAGGAGGAACTGGCAAGTAAAGACCCGGATACGGAGCTCGTGGCCACTATACGCGCTATTCCTGAGTGGACAGAACCGTTTTTGGCCTACCTATCACGAGGCGAGTTACCACAACAGGAGGTGTTAGCAAGGCAAATTTTGCGGAGAGCAAAGGGATATTCTATCATTAATGGGGAGTTGTACAAGAGAAGTGCAGCAGGAGTCTTTTTACGCTGCGTAGCACCAGAAGAAGGCCGACAGATTCTCAAGGAAATCCATGAAGGCGATTGCGGGCATCATGCATCCACAAGATCCCTTGTAGCCAAGGCTTATCGACACGGATTTTTCTGGCTGACGGCTCTAGCAGATGCGGAAAGATTAGTAGCAAGGTGTGACGGATGTCAAAGGTACGCTCGCCAAACCCATGTGCCGGCTATGGAATTACGGACCATCCCGTTAACTTGGCTGTTCGCTGTGTGGGGGATGGATATGGTTGGCCCCTTTCATATGTCACCTTGCAAGAAGACACATCTTTTAGTGGCTATTGATAAATTTACCAAGTGGGTTGAGGTTATGCCAGTTACTAATTGTGAAGCGGCTACAGCAGTCAAGTTCCTGAAAAGAATTATCTACCGGTTTGGGTATCCTCACAGCATAATTACCGACAATGGAACCAACATGTCCCTTGGTGAGATGGAAAAGTTCTGCGGCAACAATGGAATCCGGCTTGATGTAGCATCAGTGGCTCATCCACAGGCCAACGGACAAGTGGAGAGGGCAAACCAAGAATTGCTCCGCGGGTTGAAACCACGATTGCGAGTTCCCTGTATCAGGGCTGCTGGCGCGTGGGTTGAAGAACTTCCTTCCGTGGTTTGGGGTATCAACACTACACCCAACAGATCCACTCACATGACACCCTTCTTCATGGTCTATGGGGCGGAAGCAGTGTTACCGAGTGACATTATTCACGATTCACCACGAATATCAGCTTACGTCGAAGTGGAGAATGAAAAAACCCGGCAGGACGCCGTAGATATGTTAGAAGAACAAAGGGAACAAGCCCTGGAAAGATCAGCCATATATCAGCAAGATCTACGGAGGTATCACAGCCGGCGCGTGAAAACCCGGGTCTTCCAGGAAGGAGACCTGGTTCTGCGCCTGGTACAGTCAAACGAAGGAAAACACAAGTTATCACCACCATGGGAAGGACCGTTGCCCGTGCGGCGTGGCGGCGACCGCGCATCCCGACAATGCTTCATCGGATCTCCGATGACGGCGGCGTACGAGTGGAGCAAGGGCGGAGGCAGGGACAGTGGGACAACACGTCGGGCACGAGAGCCGTGGCAAGACACGTCCCTGTCGTTGGCTACGAACCCTAGATCCATGGACGTTTCACCCTTGCGTATCCAAAGCCAGGCGCCGGTAGGCTTCACCTGGTAGGCCGCGCTCGGCCCATGAAGGGCCCGAGCGTCTTGGCTATGCCAGCCCAGCAAAGGCTAGGCCGCCAGCCCACCCGCCCAGTCCGCCCTAGGGTTTTCCCCGTTCCCGGCCCAGTAGGCGGTCGTGGCCCAAGTAGCAAAGGGACCGTCTCCCCTTTGCCTTCCAGGATGAGAAGGAACGGCGGCTGCAAAGCACGCCGCTGGGGCGCCGCCACCGAGCTCCACGCCGGAGACGAAGGGACGGCAACCGCTGGGACGAGCCTAGAAGTCATCACCCCCCCCCCCCGAAGGGAGCCGTCTAGCAGGGAGAGGGCCTGCACCCCGCGCCGCCTCCCGGACCAGCCTCGGTGACCCACACGCCGTCGAGGGAGCTTCACGCCTCACCGGCGCCAGGCGCGGCGACCGGGTCGCCACCACGAAGAAATCCGCCAGGGTAGGGGAAGCCGGAGGGGAGCAGCGCCGCTCCGCCTCCGCCTCATCCTCGGCCTCGGCTAAGTCAGCCCAACTCGAACCACGGGGTCATCCCGACGAGGATCCATCAGCGGCGGACCCACCACCCAGCCACGTAAGGGGCTCCATCCGTCAAGGGCGGCCGGCGAGCACCCGCGCCATCGATTCATCGCTTACCAAGTCGTCATCACCAGAGTCACCCGCAATCATCTTACACCACTCATGATCAAACCCCTTCATACGTAAAGCTTGTTGAAGAATAGACCATTTTACCTTGCCATATGATTTTTCAAAATCTTTCTTAAAAAGAACCTCATCCAAAATTTCCTCATTAAGCTCATGAATAGTTTCATGCAAGACTACCACCCTTCGAGACTGCTTTTAGCTGTATAAACATTACCATCAAGTCATTCTTAATTACATTCGAAAACACTTGGTGAAACTGAGCCAGAAACCCGTCTAGACCCGGAGCTTTATTATGTTTCATTTAGTAAAATAGCCTCATGAACTCCCTTCTCTATAAAGTACGCAACAAGGATAGGTTCTCCTATGGAGATAGCTGGGGTATATCATTAGTCAAACGTTCGTCTATATTAAGGTTATTTGGTGCTGGTGATGCAAACATTTTTTTTATAGTATTATGTTTTTCCTCGACTCGGCGTACGTGTAGTCGATGTTGCGGAATCGCACGACGTGTAGCCGAACGGAGTCGGAGTGGGCACGGCGGAGTCACATGGCAAACTGTACATGGAGCTGCAACGTTCAACCCCTGAGTCCACGTTGTCGAGTCAACGAGGGATGAATCCGTGACATACAAGAAGATGGACCCGGAAAATCATCAAGATAGCCGTATTTCTTGAATTGGCCCTCGAAGCCTTATGCGCCTCGTCGAGACGAGACGGAAAAGTTTACTGTTTTCCTTGTCTCCATCCGAGTTAATATGAGGTTTGTACAATCTCAACAAGGAGTAGGACGAAGAAATCCGACAGAGCTCGTCAGGTTCGCGGCCAACACTCGTTGGGTGCACGATCGGCGTGTCATATGCTTCCCACTTGGTAGTACGTCGAGTGTGCGCATAGTGCTCGTCGGTTGCGCGACCAGCGCTAGTCGGGTGTGCGGCCAACGTTCCCGATAGGAGTAGCCCCCGAGGCTACGTTCGACTCACAGAGTCAGGGATAGGCTCAGGTTGTTCTAACCCCATGTTGTCGCGACATCACACAGTGTGATCACCCAAGGAGATACTTGACTTGGGCCATGCACCCGTGGCCGCGAAGAATTTCTAGCGGCTCCGCGGCAGAACTCGATGAATTGGCTCCATGTAAACGCAAAGGACGGAGTTGGTTTGGTGGTGGGAGTCGGCACGGCGGACGTGTAGCCGACGCGGCAGATGGATTTTTTTGAGGAAGACGGTTAGTCAACACAGCGGACAGAATGGACAATGTGGAGGTGTACTTGACACGGCGGACGGAGTCGACGCGGTGGAGGTGTACTCGACACGGCGGATGGAGTCGAGGTGGTGGAGGTGAACACGACACGACGGACGGAGTGGACGCGAAGGTAGTGTAGTCGATGCGTCGTGTAGTCGACACAGTGAAGGTGTGCTCGACACGGCGGACGGAGTCGACGCGGTGGAGCGTACTCGACACGTCGGACAGAGTGGATGCTTCAGAGTCGCAAGGTGTGTAGCTGGACAGAGTCGACGCTACGGACATAGTCGACTCAGTGGTGCCATGCGGCGCTTAGTCGAAAGGAGTCGACGTGGCGGACGTGGTCGGCGCGGCGGGGTCGATGAGGAAGCCGGAGTCGCCTGACCGATCACAGTGATGAAGTTGTTGTCGTTGTTGATTTCGAAAAGCCAGCCCCCGAGCGTATGTGGCGCAATTCTAGGGAGCGGGTTCTCGGACTCTTTAGGCCGGCTGTCGGATATATACCGAATAGGGGTATATCAGATGGTAGTCTAAAGTGCCGGATTACCCGGGTGGCCCAAATGGTAGTGGGCTACGGTCCATTGGGCGGCCCAGTAAGCTGACGCACAGAAGCCGGTTTCTAGAAGAACCCGGATCACGGCCCACGTGATCTGGCTTGGAGTAGAAGGCGGATTCCTTACTTTCCAAGTTAATAGTTACCGTAGTCTTCTAGGATTCCTACTCTGTATGCCCTAACCCGGCTATTATATAAAGCCGGACGGGAGATATGATAGACAGAGAAGAAGCTACTAGCTAACTCGCCGAGAGGTTGATCCTCGACGAATAGCCAAGAGAACCTCACGTTGTACTTTGTATACACAGGCTTTAGACCTGAATAGTGAGATTGCAGGAGTAGGAACGCCGTATTATTACGATGTACCGAACCTGGGTAAAACCTGTGTCCTTGTCCTTAGTGCAACCACGTTCCCCCACGTCTCTACCCGTAGTCTCATGGTACCCCCGTCTATGAATTCTACTACGATGTCTCGACAGTTGGCGCCCACCGTGGGGCAAACGGCGTCAGGCGTTAAGTTTCGATCTGGGATACTCGGCGGAATCGGCAGTTCCATAATTGTCGGAAGCTTGGAGTTCGACGACGATGTTGGACGTTTCCTCGACAATGGATCTTACATACCGGCGCAAAATCATCTGGTAAGTGCCTGCGTGTTACCGATTGGATCTGCAAATATATTTATCGGACTAACTGCAGAGGCCATGGGGTTTTGCGGTGGAAGCAAAATTTTCCCACCCGCCCTATACCCAGTCGAAGATGACTACGATACCGGGTTTTGCTCAGATCGCCGACAAAAAAGTGATTCACACTTTATCGGTATGGTGCAATCCGAGGTCGCCGAAAACACGGATGAAAGTAATCCCATGCAAGAGGCAGAAAACAGCAAACCCACTACAGAGGTGGAAGATCCGACATCCGCCAATATAGCGATGAACTCGGAAGCTGACTCTGTGCTAGCCGCCATTGAGGCGAGATTAGAGTCAGAAACCGGATCAGATGACTTTGATTCCGAAGACGAAGACGAGGATGCCTTCGAAAGAAAGGTTAAATCTTTTCAGGAAGGATTCCACGAAGTACTAATGGCGAAACCGGCTGAAAACACGGACGCCGGCAGTCAGGGAAGCCCTAGAACTCCTCCGCTAGAGGAAGAGAGAGAAGACGGAGAAACCTCTCCAATATTTCCCAATGTTAAAGAACTGACAGAGGATGAACCTATCAAAAAACCTCCCTCTTCCAAGAAAAAGCACAAGTCCGCTAAAAAACTCCAATACAAACTCCGGAAGAAGAAATCGGCTGATCCAACCGATGAAAGCCCGGAAGTAGGAGATGCAAGCAGAATAAAACCTGCGGAGAAGAAAACAAAAGAAATCCTTATTCTGCCAATGACAGAGCAAGAAGAACATGAATTGCTACAAACACCAGTGGGATTGCATGAACCCCCTAAAGTGCTAGAAGCCAGGAGACAAGCTCTCCAAAGGCAACAGCAACATCTATTCAGAACTCGTGAACACCTCCAAAAAACCCAGGATGACATCAAGCTCATGAAGGAAGAAATCGAGGAGTAATAGAAAAAGAATAGATCTGCCATTAAACCTACAAGGTTACCCGGAATCGTAAGACCGGAAGTACTGCCGCCAAAAGAAAGGTTTCACAACCCATCTTGGCAACAGCAGGTAAACGGCAAAGATGCCAGAGGCAAACCAATATACAAAACGCAGCAGAAAAAGCGGAAGCAGCGTTCGCCATCCTAAACAACGATATGTACTCCAACGGTGAAAAACTTCAACGGGTGTATGCTTTCCTAGGAAAAGCATTGGAACAACAACAGCGGGGGCAAGAGCGATCAGGGAAGTTGCATGACGACTCCGCCCTATGCAAAACAGCTACTTGCGCCGCTGGAGCACCTGGACCGGAGGAGCCTAGAAATTCAAACAACTCAAAAGAGAGGAAAACGGATCCGAGAAAAGACAAGAAAAATCCTGATAACAAGGATGAAGCGTCTAGAACCGGATCCCATCTCCCGAAAGGTGGACTTAGCCCCCACGAGCGGGAAGAAAAATACCGGAACGACGGCAAAGCAATGCCACCTTCGAGACACCCAGCTGAAAAGCTGGAAGACAGGGTATACCTCACAGGCGTGAGAGATCTCGGACACCCCCCAGGGATAAGGAAAGACACATGAGTAGAACTCCACCTCATCCAAAGGGGCGTGATATCGGAAGAAATAGAGATGATCCCGGAAAAGCGCGTCCGTGCAACAATGGGAAAGAAAGGAGTAGATCCCCTTCTGTCCATTCAGCCGGCAGATACTCCGCACACATGGATAGGGCGGAAAGAGATGATCTATACTTTGGACCTAAGTGCTTCACAGATAGGATCCGAAGGATAACCCTGCATTCTGGTTTTGCCAAAGTTGGTCCAACGTACCAAAAATACACCGGTAGTACAAACCCGGATACCTGGCTCTCAGACTATTATACAGCCTTCCAGATTAACAATGGGACAGACCTGGAAGCTGTGAAGTTTCTTCCCCTAATGTTACTGGATGGAGCCAGAGATTGGATTAACGGATTACCTTCCAGAACCGTCGACAGCTGGGATGATATGGCTCGAGTATTTACTCAGCATTTCCGGGGAACCTACAAACGCCCAAATAGCATCAACCAGCTAAACCGTTGCACCCAATTTGAGGACGAACCATACGTGGATTTCATCTCAAGATGGACTGCAATGAAGAATAGCTGCTCTGGAGTAACTGACGTACAAGCAATGCATGCTTTCGTCAATGGCCTAAAACCCGGACTTGTACCGTTCATGGTTAGTTCCAAACAGCACAAAGATCTCGGATCTATGCTTACAACCGCCAATGAACACGCTGCAGGCGAAGACGATATGAGAGCTAGAGGAGGCAATATCGATACAGTGATACAGGCCAAAAAGAATCCTCGCCCTGAGAAAAAAAGAACTCCAGACGCAACACAAAAGCCCAAAGAAGTTAACATAGCCTTTGGAAGTGAAAAAGGGAATAGGTGGAAAGGACGCAGTTCAAAACCAATCAATTACACCAAGGAAGAATGGGAAAAGATTAAGTCGGAACCCTGCGTCCACCATTCGCAATTTGGGAAACCCACCCATACCAACGCACAATGCCGGCTGAACAAGCATATGAAAGGCAGTGCAGGATCCGGAAACAAGGGGAAGAATTCCAAAAGGAAATTTTCCAAGCAAAAACCAGAAGCTGAAAAAGAAGACAGTCAATCGGACACTGACGAAAAAATCCAGGAACAACGGTGAAAAGGCGAGCCCAAGTTTCCGAGGGTTGATGGAGAGTGTGCCCTAACTTTCCTGGCAACTCCATCAGCAAAGGTGGCAAAAAGAACGCTTCGAGAAATAAACGCGGTTGTTCCGGCAACCCCGAAATTCTTGAAGTATTCAAACACACCAATCAGTCTGATCATCCCGGGAATATCCCTGAACCCGGCACGCAAGCTCTTGTTGTAAGCCCTATTGTCCAAAACACTAGGCTAAAAAGAGTGCTGATGGATGGAGTATCCAGCATTAACATAATGTACCTGGATACACTGAGGCATCTGAAAATCTCCGAGACCCAGCTCAACTACAGCAACATGCGTTTTCACGGCATTGTCCCTGGCAGGCAAGCACGATCCCTAGGAGAAATTTTCCTAGACATCACTTTCGGAGAAAAAGATCACTTCCGCCAGGTAAAAATATCCTTCGAAGTGGTGCCGTTCGAAAGCGTGTATCACGCAATACTCGGACGTCCAGTTTTCGCCAAATTCATGGCAAGATCATGTTATATCTATAACAAGCTGAAGATGCCAGGGCCAAAAGGAGGAGTAATCACCATATCTGGAGACTTCAAGCTGGCAAACAAGTTGGAAGAAAACGCCCTTTGCGCGGAGAAGATCGTAGCAAAGGAAGAGTTGAAGGAGCTGGCCAAAGAGGTATCGCCGACAGAAATGCCGGCAGGAAAAGAAACCCGGAAGCCAGCAGATAGCTTTAAGGCCTCAGAGAACACAAGACAGGTAAATCTAGATCCCAAAGATCCGACAAAATTTGTCGTAGTGGGAACTGGGATGACCGACAAATAGGAAAGCGAGCTCATCAAGTTCCTCCGTGAGAACTGGATATTTTCGCCTGGTGTCCAGCTGACATGCCAGGCGTACCCAGGGAACTTGCTGAGCATCAACTTAAGGTGATTCCAGGCTCCAAACCCGTCAAACAAGGTCTCCGTCGATTTGACGGAAGAAGACGAAAGGCTACCGGCAAGGAAACTATCCGTCTTTTAGCAGCAGACTTTATTCAGGAAGTTATACACACCGAATGGTCTGCAAATCCGGTATTAGTACCGAACAAAGATACTACTGCCCTTAGGATATGTATAGATTACACCGGCTTAAACAAACTGTGTCCAAAAGATAGGTTCGCGTTACCGCGAATTGATCAAATAATAGATGCCGCTGCAGGCTCTGACCTTTTATGCTTTTTGGATGCATATTCCGGGTACCATCAAATACGCATGAAAAAGGAAGATCAAATTAAGATTTCTTTTATAACCCCTTATGGGACGTACTACTACATAACCATGCCATTTGGCATGAAGAACGCAGGTGCAACCTACCAGCGTTGCATGCAACGTTGTTTGCATATTAAGATTGGCAAAAATGTCCACGTTTACGTGGACGACATTGCTGTCATAACAAAGGAAAAAGATACTCTCCTTGAGGATTTACGAGAAACCTTCAAAAATTTGCGCACTTACAAGATGAAGTTAAATCCATCAAAGTGCGTATTCGGAGTTCCCTCAGGAAAACTTCTGGGTTTCATCGTTTCTTATAGAGGAATAGAAGTAAACCCAGAAAAGATCAAAGCAATCTTAAACATCTCCAAACCTATGTGTGTAAAAGATGTCCAAAGATTGACGGGTTCCGCTGCAGCCGTCAGCAGATTTATCAGTCGGCTGGGGGATAAAGCCTTACCACTCTACAAGTTGCTGAAAAAATCCGACAAATTCGAGTGGACAGAAGAGGCAGATGCAGCGTTAACCCAGTTAAAGGAAACTTTGATGAAAGCTCCGATTTTGGCATCCCCAAAAGCTGAAGAACCTATGCTATTGTACCTTACGGCTACAAACCGGGTTATCAGTGCAGTAATTGTTGTGGAACAGAAGAAAGACGAACAGAGCATACCAGACCAGCATCCGGTATATTATATAAGAGAAGTTTTCTCCGAGTCCAAACAAAGGTATCCACACTATCAAAAACTGGCATATGGCGTATTTTACACATCCAGAAAACTTCGCCATTACTTCCAAGGACATTCCATAACAGTGGTATGTAAAGAACCACTAGGGGATATAATAAACAATGCGGAGGCGACTGGCCGAGTAGCCAAATGGGGCATCGAGCTAGCAGCCTTCGACATTAAGTATCAGCCCAGGACGGCAATAAAATCCCAGGTTTTGGCAGATTCCGTCGCCGACTGGACGGAAGCAATGGAGAAAACACCAATGCCGGAGTCCGAGTAATGGATCATGCACTTTGACGGATCCAAGATGAAGGAGGGCGCTGGAGCTGGTGTAGTTTTAAAATCCCCTAAAGGAGATACAATGGAGTATGTATTACAAATACACTTCAATGCCAGCAACAACGTGGCAGAATACGAAGCTCTGCTTCATGGCTTGCATATTGCAAAAGAAATAGGTGTCAAGCGCATTTTGTGCTACGGTGACTCAGATTTGGTACAGCACCAGCTCAACCAAACTTGGGACGCAAAAACCCTATAATGGCCGAATATCGGAGAACGGTGGACGAGTTTGCCATTTGTTTCTTCGGATTCGAAGTGCTCCATGTTAAAAGGGAAGAAAACTGGAACGCGGATGCGTTAGCCAGCATGGGATCGGAAAGGATAAAAATCCTACCGCCAGGTGTTTTCGTTCAACATTTGTATGAACCATCGATAAAAGGTGGAGATGTTGATTATCCTCTGGCTTCCGAGTCAATTGAAGTTATGCTCGTTAACCCGGATTGGACAATCCCATATATAAACTTCTTAGTTAACCAGAAGTACCCGGAAGGAGCAGACGAAGTCTTGCAAAGACAGATCCAGTGTCGGTGCAAATGATACACAGTAATTAACAATTGCCTGTATAAACGCAGTACTTCCGGAATTTTTCTGCGATGTATTTCACCAGAAAAAGGACGAGAAATCCTGCAAAAAACCCATGCCGGGGATTGCGGACATCATGCTCAATCAAAAAGCATAATCAAAAAAGCATTCCGTGCCGGGTTTTACTGGCTAACAGCCAAGACAGATGCTGAGCACATAGTAAATACATGTGCAGGATGTCAGTATTACGCCAAGCAGACTAATATGTCAGCCCAAGCACTCAAAACTATCCCCATTACATGGACCTTTGCGGTCTGGGGGCTAGATATGATGGGACCATTCAAAACTGCACGAGGCGAACTCACACATCTACTTGTAGCTGTGGACAAATATACCAAGTGGGTGGAGGCTAAACCCATAAAAAAACTTGACGGTGTAACTGCCAGAAATTTCATCATTGACGTAGTCATGAGATACGGCGTTCCACACAGCATAATAACCGACAACGGGACAAATTTCTCCATTGGAGAGTTGGCAAAGTATTGCCGACAAACGGGAATTCGCCTAGATCTCGCATCTGTGGCACACCCGCAATCATATGGACAGGTTGAAAGAATGAATAGCTCAATCCTACAAGGAATACGTCCAAGACTCGAATCTCCTCTTCATAGAGCAGCTGGAGCATGGGTAGAAGAGTTACCTTCCGTGCTTTGGAGTATTCGAACGACACCAAACGGGTCAACTGGGCAAACCCCGTTTTTCCTAGTTTATGGTGCGGAAGCAATCCTTCCAACGAACATGATCCATGATAGCCCAAGAGTGCAAGATTTCGACGACTCGGATGCCGAAAAGGCACGACATGATGCCGTCGATCTCTTAGAAGAGGAACGAGAACTTGTGCTTCAAAGATTCGCCATCTACCAGCAAGGTTTACGACGTTATCATAGTCGGAAAATCAGGCATCGTTCTTTTAAAGAAGGTGACCTAGTGCTAAGATTGGTGTAGCAAAGAAAGCACAAACTGGCCCCAGTATGGGAAGGACCATTTGTCATCAGTAAAGCCATGAAGAATGGATCATATTATCTTGTCGACATTCGCGATACGGAAGATGACCCCGAGAAGCCGAATCGCAAAAGAAAGAGAAAGATAGATGATGAACTAGGAGAGACAAAAAGGCCCTGGAGTATCCAGCAGTTACGTCCCTTCTATACTTAGTTCAATTTTATGTAAACATCTTTGAGATCATGAAATAAAGTTGTCGGAATTCTTATATCCATGTTTTTTACAAGTTTATTATAGTTCAAAACATGATTCCACCTTATCTATTTCCCAATGATCTTACAAAATACTCAGTGTTAACCCGAATTGTGCCTGCGTGCTCGGTGTTTAAAAACTGAATGATTTTCAGCCTATTAAAGGCTAAAGGAAACTCGGATTGTGCCTGCTTGCCCGAGTTTCATTCAAAAAATTCCTTTCTATTTTCTAAGCATTATCTGATTGTTTATGTGTTGGGTCACTGGAGCTAGTTAGTAAAAATGCCCTTAGTATGATCCATGTTTCCGAGTTCAAACTGATTGGTTTTACCCAATAGCTCGGCATGAAGATTCATAGTACTATTGAGCCATTTCAAACACTAAGGACAGTTAAAGCACATAAGCCAGAGAACTTAGAAGATAAAGGAATATCAAACCCGGAAAACTTGCAAAGAATTTCATAATTAACTGCAAAAGGCGGAGTACTTGTTTATACAAAAGAATAGAAGCATTACAATATAAGTTTACATTGTAAAGTGCAGTAATGCTCCTATTTTCTACTTCCACCATCCAGGTTAAGAAGAATCCTTCAGGCATCCGAGTCTTCATCGCTGCTATCATTCTCGGGGGCTTTGGGAATCGCTTCTTCCGGGTAGGTGATGGAGATGTTCACCATGGAGGCGATCTTGGTGGCGTGACCCTTGATCTCGTCGAAGATGGTGGTCCGCTGGGTCTCCGAGTATCCAAGGGGGATACCGGACGCCACGCGCCAAGATTTGGCACTAGGGCAATGCATTCGCATAAGGCCTAAGGCCATGCGTGCACCACCCCGTGTTGCGGAGCGCAAGGTGGACTCCTTGGATTCCGCCACCTCTAGGATAGCTTCCGGAAGTTTCTCAACTTCCGAGAATTCCCCAGTTCTTGAGGGAAGGAACTTGTTGACCAGCTGCATGCCTGCAGCCCTGATCGCAGTCCATACCTTCCCAAAAGCTCGGATTTTCTCAATCCGAGTGAGATCTGGGTTATCTCGTGTTTTTTCAGACAAACAACCAAAAGGTTAGCAAAAAAGCAGAGAAGGAAATCAAGACATGGAAAAACCTGTAAATGTTGACAACTTACCGAGAATCTTGTCCATCTCGGAGCCTTCCTCAAGGCGCAGGGTTAAGGCATTCTCCAAGTACTAGATAGTGGCCTTGTCCTTCTCTGCCTGCTGAGAGGCCTTGGACTGAGCAATCCCAAGGGCCATGTTGCTGGCCTCCAGATCCTTTCGAACCTTCATAAGATCCTTATGAAGGTCCAAATTCTCCTGTCGGAGAATCACGGCATTGCCGGCATCTTCAGCTATTTCCTTGGCCTTAGCCAAAGGAGCTGGAAAGCAAGGAACAAAATTCCGAGTTTAGAAAAACTTGGGAGAGTACTTAGACAAAAAAATGGATAAAAAACTCTAGAGAATCAAAGTATACCTGTTGTTTCCGACAGCTGTAGCTGAGATGATGCCAGCTCTACTTCTTTCACGTCAAGAATAGAAAGAAGGTTTCTAGCCTCCTTATTCTTGACGGAAAGTTTGTTGAAAACTTCCATGTTAATGGTTTCAGCGGTTTGCTGGAACACGGAAATGAAAAAATCATGATATTGAAAAGCATCAAGTGAAAAGTAGACATTTTACTTAATGCTTGGGGGCTAAAGATAATACCTGGCTCATCCGCTATAACCCTGTTAAGTTCTCAGTGAACTCTTTTGCGTACTCAGCAAAAAGAGTCCCCGTCGCGCTAAGGCCATCGTTGATGTTCTTGAAGTCCTTATCAAAGGTGGGGATCTCCTCCTCAGTTACCCGAGAAGGACCTCCCACCTCAGGAGCCGCCCTTTCCCTCGTGTCCGTTTCCGGCACAACGGGCTGTCTGGTCTCCAGAGACTCGGTGGTGGGGGCTGCGGCATGCTCTTCTGTTACTGTGATCGGCGTGGTCGGAGCGGTGGCAGGGGAAGGATGAGGGCCTCTGCTGGCCACAGCCTTATGCCTCTTCAGCTTTTTTGGCTTTAGAGTAGATGGAGGTAGGCTAAAAACAAAGCAAAATGCCGGAAAAGTTAAAACTCCGAAAGTGAAAGAAAAACTCCGACAAAGGAAAGTAACCCAGATGTTCAAACCTGGAGGTGGCGACGAGAATTCCGTCAAGATCGATGACTTCCTGGGAAGAGGGGATCTTCTTGCGCTTTCGCCCACCGGCAAAGGTGGCACGCAACGCCTCTAGATCGGCGTCGGAAGCAAGTTCCGACTCAGGAAGTTCATCAATCTGTTAAAAAGAAAAAGCTGAGTTAAAAACACAAAAACCGAGTAAACGAGAAAGAATTTAAACCCCCAAAAGGCGAAGAATTATACCTTGGGAGCCGGATTCTCGGCCGTGTACATTGGTCGGCTTTCTTCATATTGGTCGTGTGATGCAACCAACTGATTCACGCGCCGCCGCAAATCTTTTGCGGACCAGTCCTTGCTGGTTGTCCGCATTTCGTCGCTGGCTCCCGTGTACTCGCAGAGAAGGCGAGCACCATGATTAGCCAAGGGCTGGATCCGCCTATTCAACCAGCAAAGGACTGTGTCCATGCCGGTTAAAGGCGGATCAGAAGTGACGAGTTTTGCGATGCGCCGCTTGATGCTGAGAAGATCCGGCGGCAGGGTTTGAACTGCCTCAGTTTCCTAATTTTCTTGGGGAACAGCGGCGGTGTTCAAGAAAGGTGGAACCCCGAACGTTTTTCCAGGAAAGGAAACGTCGGGATGATAAAAGAATGAACCCGTCCAAAACTTGACGGATTCCGATGTTTTAATCTTGGGGAACCAATCCTCTCGGAATCTCCGAAGAGTGAAGGAAATGGTTCCGCAAGTTTGGAGTGCGCGCTCCGAAGAGTTCCGCTTAACCCCGAAACAGTAAAGACAGAAATCTAGTCTAGGCGCTATACCTAGATAACCCTCGAAAAGGGCCTGAAATCCGGCTAAGTAAAGGATGGAATTTGGTGGAAGGTTGTGTGGCTGGATGTTGTAGTGGGACAGGATCTGGAGGAAGAAGGCGGATGGTGGAATACCCATACCTCTAAGAAGGTGGGAGGAGAGAAGAACCCGTTCTCCGTCGTTCGGCATGGGCTCGGTCTTGTCCTCCGGGAGTCGCCATTTTCCCTTCAGTACAAACCCCTCCTTCTCCATTGTCGGAAGGAGGGACGACGGAATACTACAGGCACTCCAGTTGCCGGCAGATTCCGTCTCTTCTTCGGCTCCAGCGGCGGCGGAGGTTGCGGCCTCCACGGCTGCGAGCTCGTCGCCAACGAGCGCGATTTTTTTCTCCACCGTTTCGGGAGCAAACAGAGGAGTGGGCGCGGATGAAGATCCCGCAAGATCCGCGGAGGCGAGAGAGGTTTCCTCGCCCTCCGCGCCGCCCGTAGCCTTCGCCGGCTCGTCGCCGGAGGCTTGCACCGGAGAATCCAATTGTGGATCCATTGTGTCGATAATCTCGTCAATCTCCTTGGCGACGGCGCGGGCTGGGGAAGACGACGGTGAGGCCATCGAGTAGCAGCGCTCGGTCGTTTCTGGTGATTTCTTGGACGCGATGGTGCGCTCGGGAGCTGCTTTGCTGTGAGCTTGGGCGCTGGGAAATGGCGTGCGAAGTGAGAGCGGAAGGTTTTCACGATGGACGAAGACGGCTATTTATAGCCGGAATTCCGTCACGATGCGTGCTAACGGCTCTTTTGACCGTTGGATGTCCAATGCGTGTCACTCGCCGGAAAATCCGGGAAATGAAACGACAAGATGATTATTGTTATCTCCTCGTTTCCCGCGAGAATCTGTCAGAGATATGTTTCTGGGTTTCCCACCTGTAACCCAAACGTCCCTTACGTCAGCAAGTTTTAAGCGCTGACATAGAAAGTTCCTTCTCCACGAAGGATCGTGCGAGAAAAGCCGGATTTTCTGGATTTCGAGTTTTACGTTACCACATCCTTTAAGGAGAAAAAGAAGAATCAAGACTGCAGGCCGATATTTCTCGGAAAAGATGCATTTGGCGAAAGACGGCGAAAATGGAGTCTCGATCCTTCTTGGGGGCTACTGTCGGATATATACCGAAAATGGGTATATCAGATGGTAGTCTAAAGTGCCGGATTACCCGGGTGGCCCAAATGGTAGTGGGCTACGGTCCATTGGGCGGCCCAGTAAACTGACGCACAGAAGCCGGTTTCTAGAAGAACCCGGATCACGGCCCACGTGATCTGGCTTGGAGTAGAAGCCGGATTCCTTACTTTCCAAGTTAATAGTTACCGTAGTCTTCTAGGATTCCTACTCTGTATGCCCTAACCCGGCTATTATATAAAGCCGGACGGGAGATATGATAGACAGAGAAGAAGCTACTAGCTAACTCGCCGAGAGGTTGATCCTCGACGAATAGCCAACAGAACCTCACGTTGTACTTTGTATACACAGGCTTTAGACCTGAATAGTGAGATTGCAGGAGTAGGAACGCCGTATTATTACGACGTACCGAACCTGGGTAAAACCTGTGTCTTTGTCCTTAGCGCAACCACGTTCCCCCACGTCTCTACCCGTAGTCTCATGGTACCCCCGTCTATGAATTCTACTATGATGTCTCGACACCGGCACCGCCGAAGATGACTGCCGCCGAGGTGGTGGATGAAGTCGAACTTTGTCCACAGCTGATGTACCGTGGCGAATTTGGAGTCAACCGTGATGATTGTCGTGATGGTCTCCATGTTTGGCGTTCCTTCCCTGATGAATCAACTGGCAGAATAAGACAAGTTCGATATTTTCCGCGTCTCCGTCTGAGCAAGTATTCGACTTCTACGGTCACGACAAGGATTTGGGCGCAGAAAACTGGAGAGTGGTTCGGCTCCACCTCGCCCGTAAAGTCGATGGAGAGCAGTGAGGCTGGTGAAAAGGATGTCCGTGTCGGATATATACCAACTAGGGGTATATCAGATGGTAGTCTAAAGTGCCGGATTACCAGGGTGGCCTAAATGGTAATGGGCTAGGGTCCGTTAGGCGGCCCAGTAAGCTGACACACAGAAGCCGGATTCTAGAAGAACCCGGATCACGGCCCACGTGATCTGGCTTGGAGTAGAAGGCGGATTCCTTACTTTCCAAGTTAAAGAGATACCGTAGTCTTTTAGGTTTCCTACTCTGTATGCCCTAATCCGGCTATTATATAAAGCCGGACGGGAGATATGATAGATAGACAAGAAGCTAAAGTCTAACTCGCCGAGAGGTTGATCCTTGACGAGCAGCCAATAGAACCTCACATTGTACTCTGTATTTCCAGGTTTTAGTCCTGAATAGTGAGTTTGCAGGAGTAGGAACGTCGCGCCGTACCGAACCTAGGTAAAAGCCCTGTGTCATTGTCCTTCGCATAACCACGTCTCCCCACATCTCTATCGGTAGTCTCATGGCACCCCCGTCTATGAAATCTACCACGATGTCTCGACAGTTGGCGCCCACCGTGGGGCCAGCGACGTCAGGCGTTAAGTTTCGATCTGGGATACTCGGCGGGATCGGCAGTTCCATAACTGTCGGAAGCTTGGAGTTCGACAACGACGTTGGGCGCTTCCTCGACAACGAATATTACATACCGGCGCAAAATCATCTGGTAAGTGCCTGCGTATTACCGATTGGATCTACAAATATCTTTATCGGATTAACCGCAGAGGCCATGGGGTTTTGCGGTGGAAGTAAATTTATCCCACTCGCCCTATACCTAGTCGAAGATGACTACGATACCGGGTTTTGCTCAGGTCGCCGACATACAAGTGAATCACACTTTATCGGCATGGTGCAATCCGAGATCGCCGAAAACACGGATGGAAGTAATCCCGTGCAAGAGACAGAAAACAACACTCCCACAACAGAGGTGGAAGATCCGACCTCCGTCAGCATCGCGACGAACTCGGAAGCTGACTCAGTACTAGCCGCCATTGAGGCGAGATTAGAGTCGGAAACCGGATCGGATCACTTCGACACCAAAGACGAAGATGAAGACGCTTTCGAAAGAAAGGTCAAATCCTTCCAAGAGGGATTCCACGAAGTGCTGATGGCAAAACCGGCTGAAAACATGGATGCCGACAGTCAGGAAAGCCCTAGAACTCCTCCGCCAGAGGAAGAGAGAGAAGAAGGAGAAACCTCTCCGAAATTCCCCGATGTCAAAGAATTGACAGAGGAAGAACCAATCAAAAAACCTCCCTCTTCCAAGAAAAAGCACAAAACTGCCAAAAAGCTCCAATATAAACTCCAGAAGAAGAAATTGTCTGATCCAGCCAATGAAAGCCCGAAAGTCGGAGACGCAAGCGGTGTGAAACCTTCGGAGAAGAAAACAAAAGAAATCCTTGTTCCGCCAATGACAGAACAAGAAGAACAGGAGTTACTCCAAACACCAGTGGGATTGCATGAACCCCCTGAAGTGCTAGAAGCCAGGAGACAAGCTCTCCAGAGGCAACAACAACATCTATTTAGAACTCGTGAACACCTCGAAAAAACCCAGGATGACATCAAACTCATGAAGGAAGAAATCGAGGAATACGAGAGAAATAATAGATCTGAAATTAAACCTACAAGGTTACCCGGAATTGTAAGACCGGAAGTACTGCCGCCAAAAGAAAGGTTTCATAACCCATCTTGGCAAAAGCAGGTAAACGGCAAAGATGCCAGAGGCGAACCAATATACAAAACCGCAGCAGAGAATGCGGAAGCAGCGTTCGCCATCCTCAATAATGATTTGTACTCCAATGGCGAAAAACTTCAAGGGGTGTATGCTTTCTTAGGAATTGCATTGCAACAACAACAACGAGGGCAGCAACGATCAGGGAAGTTGCATGACGACTCAGCCCTATGTAAAACAGCTACATGCGCCGCTCGAGCACCTGGACCGGAAGAACCTGGAGATTCAAGCAACTCAAAAGAGAAGAAATCAGATCCGAGAAAAGACAAGAAAAATCCCGACAACAAGGATGAAGCGTCTAGAACTGGATCCCATCTCCCGAAAGACGGACTTAATCCTCGCGACCGGGAAGAAAAACTCCGAAATGACGGAAAAGCAATGCCGCCTCCGAGACGCCCAGTTGAAAAACCCCGAAGGCAGGATATACCTCACAGGCGTGAGAGATCCCGGACACCCCCCAGAAATAAGGAAAGAAACAGGAGTAGAACTCCACCTTATCCAAAGGGGCAAGATCTCAGAAGAAATAGAGAGAATCCCGGAAAAGCGCGTTCACGCCACAATGGAAAAGAAAGGAGCAGATCCCCTTCTGTCCATTCAGCCGGCAGGTACTCCGCACACATGGATAGAGCGGAAAGAGACGAGTTATACTTTGGACCTAAGTGCTTCACATATAGGATCCGATGGATAGCCCTGCATTCTGGCTTTGCCAAAGTTGGTCCAACATACCAAAAATATACCGGTAGTACAAACCCGGATACCTGGCTCTCAGACTACTTTACAGCCGTCCAGATCAACAATGGGACAGACTTGGAAGCTGTAAAGTTTCTACCCCTAATGTTACTGGATGGAGCCAGAGATTGGATCAATGGATTACCCTCCAGAACTGCTGACAGCTGGGATGATATGGCTCGAGTATTTACTCAGCATTTCCGGGGAACCTACAAACGCCTGAATAGCATCAACCAGCTAAACCGTGGCACCAAATTTGAGGATGAACCATACGTGGATTTCATCTCAAGATGGACGGCAATGAAGAATAGTTGCTCTGGAGTAACTGACGTTCAAGCAATGCATGCTTTCGTCAATGGCCTAAAACCCGGACTTGTATCGTTCATGATTGGCTCCAAAAAGCACAAAGATCTCGGATCTATGCTTACAACTGCCAACGAACACGCTGCAGCCAAGGACGACATCAGGTCAAGAGGAGGCAATATCGATACACTGATACAGGCCAAAAAGAACCCTCGCCCTGAGGAAAAAGGAACTCCAGATGCAGCACAAAAACCCAAAGATGTAAACATAGCCTTTGGAAGGGAAAATGGCAATAGGTGGAAAGGACGCAGTACCGAGCCGATAAACTACACTAAAGAAGAGTGGGAGAAAATAAAGTCGGAAAACTGTGTCCACCACTCGCAATTTGGGAAGCCCACTCATATTAACGCACAATGCCGCTTAAACAAGCATATGAAAGGCAGTGCAGGATCCGGAAACAAAGGGAAGAATTCCAAGAGGAAGTTTTCCAAGCAAAAGCCAAAAGCTGAGAAAGAAGACAGTGAATCGGACACTGACGAAAACATCCAGGAACAACAGCGAAAAGGAGAGCCTAAGTTTCCGAGAGTTGATGGAGAATGCAACCTAACTTTCCTGGCAACTCATTCAGCAAAGGTGGCAAAGAGAACGCTTCGAGAAATAAACGCGGTTGTCCCTGCAACCCCGAAATTCTTGAAGTACTCAAACACACCAATTACCTGGGATCAGTCTGATCATCCCGGGAATATCCCTGAACCCGGAACACAAGCTCTAATCGTAAGTCCTATTGTTCAAAACATTAGGCTAAAAAGAGTGCTGATGGATGGAGGATCCAGCATTAACATAATGTACCTGGATACACTGAAGCATCTGAAAATTTCCGAGACCCAGCTCAACCATAGCAACATACGTTTTCACGGCATCGTTCCTGGCAGACAAGCACGATCCCTAGGAGAAATTTCCCTAGATGTAACCTTTGGAGACAAAGATCACTTCCGGCAGGAAAAAGTATCCTTCGAGGTTGTGCCGTTCGAAAGCGTGTATCACGCGATACTCGGACGTCCAACTTTCGCCAAATTCATGGCAAGATCATGTTATATCTATAACAAGCTGAAGATGCCAGGACCCAAAGGAGGAGTAATCACCATATCTGGAGACTTCAAATTGGCAAACGAGCTAGAAAAAGAAAACGCCCTTTGCGCTGAAAAAGTCATAGCAAAGGAAGAGTTGAAAGAGCTGGCAAAAGAGGTATCGCCGACAGAAATGCCGGCAGGAAAAGAAAGCCGGAAGCCAGCAGATAGCTTAAAGGCTTCCGAGAATACAAGACAGGTAATCCTAGATCCCAAAGATCCGACAAAATTTGTCGTAGTGGGAACTGGGATGACCGACAAATCGGAAGGCGAGCTCATCAAGTTCCTCCGTGAGAACTGGAATATTTTCGCTTGGTGTCCAGCGGACATGCCAGGCGTACCCAGGGAGCTTGCTGAGCATCAACTCAAGGTGCTCCCAGGATCGAAACCCGTCAAGCAAGGTCTCCGTCGATTTGACGGAAGAAGACGGAAGGCTATTGGCAAGGAGATCATCCGGCTTTTAGCAGCAGATTTTATCCGGGAAGTTATACATACTGAATGGTCTGCAAACCCAGTATTAGTCCCGAAGAAAGATACTAGTGCCCTTAGAATGTGTATAGATTACACCGGCCTGAACAAACTGTGTCCAAAAGATAGGTTTGCGTTACCGCGAATCGATCAAATAATAGATGCCACTGCAGGCTCTGAGCTTTTGTGCTTTTTGGATGCATATTCCGGCTATCATCAAATATGCATGAACAAGGAGGATCAAATCAAAACCTCGTTCATAACCCCTTATGGGACGTACTATTACATAACCATGCCATTTGGCCTGAAGAACGCAGGTGCAACCTACCAGCGTTGCATGCAACGGTGTTTGCATAGTCAGATTGGCAAAAATGTCCACGTTTACGTGGACGACATTGCTGTCGTAACCAAGGAAAAAGAAACACTCCTTGAAGATTTGCGAGAAACCTTCGAAAATTTGCGCACTTATAAAATAAAGTTAAATCCATTAAAGTGCGTATTCGGGGTTCCCTCAGGAAAACTTCTGGGTTTTATCGTTTCTCATAGACGAATAGAAGTAAACCCGAAAAAGATCAAAGCAATCCTAAACATTTCCAAGCCTACGTGCGTAAAAGATGTACAAAGATTGACGGATTCCGCTGCAGCCGTCAGCAGGTTTATTAGCCGGCTGGGGGATAAAGCCTTACCACTATACAAATTGTTGAAGAAATCTGACAAATTTGAATGGATAGAGGAGGCAGATGCAGCGCTAACCCAGTTGAAGGAAACTTTGATGAAATCTCCGATTTTGGCATCCCCAAAAGACGAAGAACCTATGTTATTGTACCTTACGGCTACAAATCGGGTTATTAGTGCAGTAATCGTTGTGGAAAGGAAGAAAGACGAACAAAGCATACCAGACCAGCATCCGGTATATTACATAAGTGAAGTTTTCTCCGAATCCAAACAAAGGTATCCACACTATCAAAAACTGGCATATGGCGTATTTTTCGCATCTAGAAAACTTCGCCATTACTTCCAAGGACATTCCATAACAGTGGTATGCAAAGTGCCACTAGGGGATATAATAAACAATGCGGAGGCAACATGCCGAGTAGCCAAATGGGGCATCGAGCTAGCAGCATTCGACATTAAGTACCAACCTAGGACGGCAATAAAATCCCAGGTTCTGGCAGATTTTGTCGTCGACTGGACGGAAGAAATGGAAAAAACACCAATGCCGGAGTCCGAGTACTGGATCATGCACTTTGACGGGTCCAAGATGAAGGAGGGCGCTGGAGCTGGTGTAGTTCTAAAATCCCCTAAAGGAGATACAATGGAGTATGTATTACAAATACACTTCAACGCCAGTAATAACGTGGCAGAATATGAAGCTTTGCTTCACGGCTTGCATATTGCAAAGTAAATAGGCGGCAAACGCATCCTATGCTATGGCGACTCAGATTTGGTACAGCACCAGCTCAACCAAACTTGGGACGCCTAAAGCCCTATAATGGCCGAATATCGGAGAACGGTGGATGAGTTTTCCATCTGTTTCTTTGGATTCGAAGTACTCCATGTTAAACGGGAGGAAAATTGGAACGCGGACGCATTAGCCCGCATGGAGTCAGAAAGGGTCAAAACCCTACCACCAGGGGTTTTCGTCCAACATTTGTACGAACCATCGATAAAAGGTGGAGATGTTGATTATCCTCTGGCTTCCGAGTCAATTGAAGTCATGCTCGTTAACCCGGATTGGACAATCCCATATTTAAACTTCTTAGTTGATCAGAAGTACCCGGATGGAGCAGACGAAGTCTTGCAAAGACAAATTCAGCGTCGATGCAAAGGGTACACGGTAATTAATAATTGCCTGTATAAACGCAGCACTACCGGAATTTTTCTGCGATGTATTTCACCAGAGGAAGGACGAGAAATTCTGCAAGAAATCCATGCCGGAGATTGCGGACATCATGCTCAATCAAAAAGCATAGTCAAAAAAGCATTCCGCGCCGGGTTTTTTCGGCTAACAGCCAAGACGGACGCTGAGCACATAGTAAACACATGTGCAGGGTGTCAATATTACGCCAAGCAGACAAATATGTCGGCCCAAACACTCAAAACTATCCCTATTACATGGCCGTTTGCGGTCTGGGGGCTAGATATGATGGGACCATTCAAAACTGCCAGAGGCGGACTTACGCATCTACTCGTTGCAGTGGATAAATACACCAAGTGGGTGGAGGCCAAACCCATCAAAAAGCTTGACGGTGTGACTGTCAGAAATTTCATCATTGACATAGTCATGAGATACGGCGTTCCACACAGCATAATAACCGATAACGGGACAAATTTCTCTATTGGAGAGTTGGCAAAATATTGCCGACAAACGGGAATTCGCCTAGATCTTGCATCTGTGGCACACCCGCAATCCAATGGTCAGGTTGAAAGAATGAATAGCTCAATCTTACAAAGGATACGCCCAAGACTCGAATCTCCTCTTCATAGAGCAGCTGGAGCATGGGTAGAAGAGTTACCTTCCGTGATTTGGAGTACCCAAACAACACCAAATAGGTCAACTGGGCAAACCCCGTTTTTCCTAGTTTATGGTGCGGAAGCAATTCTCCCAACGGACATGCTCCATGACAGCCCAAGAGTGCAGGATTTCGATGAATCAGATGCCGAAAATGCACGACAGGATGCCGTCGATCTCTTAGAAGAAGAACGAGAACTTGTGCTTCAAAGATCCGCCATCTATCAGCAAGGTTTACGACGTTATCATAGTCGGAAAATCAGGCATCGTTCTTTTAAAGAAGGTGACCTAGTGCTAAGATCGGTGCAGCAAAGAAAGCACAAACTGGCCACAGTATGGGAAGGACCATTTGTCATCAGTAAAGCCATGAAGAATGGATCGTATTATCTTGTAGACATTCGCGATACGGAAGATGATCCCGAGAAGCCGAATCGCAAAAGAAAGAGAAAGATAGATGATGAACTAGGGGAGACGAAGAGGCCCTGGAGTATCCAGCAGCTACGTCCCTTCTATACTTAGTTCAATTTCTATGTAAACATCTTTGAGATCATGAAATAAAGTTGTCAGAATTCTTACATCCGTGTTTTTACAAGTTTATTATAGTACAAAGCATGATTCCGTCTCATCTATTTCCCAATGATCTTACAAAATACTCAATGTTAACCCGAATTGTTCCTACGTGCTCGGCGTTTACAAACTGAATGATTTTCAGCCTACTAAAGGTTAAGGGAAACTCGGATTGTGCCTGCGTGGCCGAGTTTCATTCAAAAAATTCCTTACTTTTCTCTAAGCATTATCTGATTGTTTATGTGTTGGGTCACTGGAGCTAGTAAGTAAAAATGCCTTTAGTATGATCCATGTTTCCAAGTTTAAACTGATTGGTTATACCCAGTAACTTGGCGTGAAGATTACAGTACTACTGAGCCATTTCAAACGCTAAGGACATTTAAAGCACACAAACCAGAGAACTTGGAAGATAAAGGAATATAAAACCCGGAAAACTTGCAAAGGATTTCATAAATGTTAACTGCAAAGGGCGGAGTACTTGTTTATACAAAAGAATAGAAGCATTACAATATAAATTACATTGTAAAGTGCAGTAATGCTCCTATTTCCTATTTCCACCATCCAGGACAAGGAGAATTCTTCAAGCATCCGAGTCTTCCTCGCTGCTGTCATCCTCGGGGGCTGCTGGAATTTCTTCTTCCGGATATGTGATGGAGATGTTCACCATGGAGGCGATCTTGGTGGCGTGACCCTTGATCTCGTCAAAGATGGTGGTCCGCTGGGTCTCCGTATATCCAACAGGGATACCGGATGCCACGCGCCAAGATTTGGCACTGGGATAATGCATACGCATAAGGCCTAAGGGCCATGCGTGCACCAACCCCGTGCTGCCGGACGCGCAAGGTGGATCTCCTTAAACTCCGCCACCTCCAGGATAGCTTCCGGAAGTTTTTCAACTTCCGAGAACTCCCCAGTTCTTGCGGGAAGGTACTTGTTGACCAGCTGCATGCCTGCAGCTCGGATCTGGGTCGTCTCCTAGTTTTTCAAGACAAAATAACCAAAGAGTTAGCGGAAAAACAGAGAAAAAAGTTAAGACATGGAAAATCCGGTAAAAGTTGATAACTTACCGAGAATCTTGTCCATCTCGGAGCCTTCCTCCAGGCGCAGGTTCAAGGCGTTCTCCAAATCTTGGATAGTGACCTTGTCCTTGTCCGCTTGCTGGGAGGCCTTGGATTGAGCAATTCCAAGAGCCATATTGCTGGCCTCCAGATCTTTTTGAGCCTTCATAAGTTCCTTATGAAGGTCCATATTCTCCCGACGGAGATTCTCGGCATTGCCGGCATCTTCAGCTATTTGCTTGGCTTTCGCCAAGGCAGCTGAAAAGCAAGGAAAAATATCCGAGATAAGAAAACTCGGAAAAGTACTTAGCAAAAATTATGGACAAGGAACTACAGAGAACTAAAAGTTACCTGTTGTTTCCTTCAGCGCCAGCTGAGATGATGCCAGCTCTGTTTCTTTCTCATCAAGAATAGATAGGAGGGTTTTTACCTCCTTACTTTTGATGTTAAGCTTGTTAAAAACTTCCAAGTTTATCGTATCAGCGGTTTGCTGAAACACGGAAATGAAAGCAAGGCGCTTAAGTTAGAATAAGCGTGATAAGAAGCATTAAGTTGAAAGCATGCATTCGACTTATTGCTTGGGGGCTAGAGATATTACCTGGCTCATTTGCTGCAAACCTGACAAGGTTTCGTTAAATTCCCTTAAATATTCAGAAAAGAGAATTCCAACATGATGCAGGCCGTCTTGCATGACCTGACGAGGTGAGAATACGAAGTTATTTCGGACAACTAGCCCGCCTTGTGGCCAAGGACGGATCAAAGGAGCAGGAGCGAAGAACTTCTTAGCTTCCGGACGGATATATCCGAGATCGTCAAATGGTTCTTCTTTTAGCTGGACGTTCCTGTCGAAAGTGGGAATAGGTTCATCCTCCCCAGTTCGAGAATGTCTACCCATTTCTGGTCCCGCCCTTTCCCTCGCATCCATGTTAGATGCAACAGGCTGGCTGGATTGCCGGAATTGTATGTCCGGGTTCGTGGTCCTCTCCCCCCTACCAAGAGTAGTTGGAACGGGAGAAGCTGCAGCAGAAAACAGCTCTCCTTGGCTAGTAGCAGCTTTATGTTTCTTCAATTTCTTTGGTTTCAAAGGAACTGGAGCAAGGCTGAAAAGGAAAAATCCGAGAAGTAAATACCTCGAAGAACCGGAAGGGAATGATAAGTAAAAAAGTTCTAGTAAAATACCCGGATGCGGCGATGGGGATTCCGTCAAGATTTATTACTTCCTCGAGGATCACTTGCCTCTTGCGTTTCCGACCGCCATAAAAGTTGGCATGCAATTCGTCAAGTTCGGTGTCGGATGCAAGATCAGCTTCCTTAAGTTCGTCAAACTATGGAGAAGGCAAAGTACTCGATTAAGTCAGGAAAAAGAAGAAATCCGAGAGAAGTCCAAATCAAGGAAAATAAAAATACCTTAGGGACCGGGTTCTCCTCGTGATACATTTCAAAACTTTCTATGTATTGATCGCGAGTAGCGACCAATTGGTTGACTCGTTTTTTGAAGTCCCTTTTGGAGAAGGCTTTGTCCGTCCCTCTCATCTCGTCTTCCGGACCTTCGTATTCACAAAGGAGTCGGGAGCGGAAAGCGAGAGGTTGAATACGGCGGCCGAACCAGCACAGAACAGTATCAGTTCCGGTTAAGGGAGGCTTAGAAGAAGTAAGTTTGGCGATACGCCGCTTTATCTTCATCAAATCCTCCGGCAAAGTTTGCTCCGCCTCCACTTCCCAACTCTCTTGCGGGATAATAGCGGAGTTGGCGAAAGGTGGAACTCCGTTCTCTTTCCCGGGAAACGGGACGTCAGGATGATAAAAGAAAGTTCCCGTCCAAAATTTGACGGATTCTGACGTTTTTATCTTGGGATACCAATCTTCCCAAAACCTCCTGAGAGTGAAAGAAATGGTCCCGCAGATGGGAAGAACGCCCTCTGTGGGGTTACGCTTCACTCCAAAGCAATATTGTCAAAAATCTAGTCTTGGAGCTATTCCTAAATACCCTTCGAAAAGGGCTTGGAAGCCGGCTAGATAAAGAATGGAATTTGGGGGAAGGTTGTGAGGCTGGACACCGTAGTGGTGGAGAACTTCTAAGAAAAAGGCGGAAGGCGGCAAACCCATACCTCTCGTCATATCAGAGGTAAGGAGGACGCGTTCTCCGTCTTTTGGCATGGGCTCGGTCTCGTCTTCCGGGAGCCGCCATTTTCCCTTCAGTACGAGTCCCTCCTTCTCCATTGTCGGAAGGAGGGATGGCGGAATACTGCTGGCACTCCAGTTGCCGGCAGTTTCCGCCTCTTCTTCGGCTCCGGCGGCGGCGGACGCAGCGGCCTCCGCGGCCGCGAGCTCGTCTCCGACGAGCGCGATTTTCTCCTCCACCGTCTCGGGCGCGAACGGTGGGGGAGGCGCGGAGGAAGATCCCGCAAGATCCGCGTAGGCGAGAGGGATTTCCTCGCCCTCCGCGCCGCCAAAGACCTTCACCGGCTCGTCGCCGGAGGCTTGCACTGGCGAGTCCAGTTGCGGGTCCATCGTGGCGATTATCTCGTCTATGTCTGTTGCGACGGTGCGGGCCGGGGAGGATGACGGAGATGCCATCGAGTGGTGGCGCTTGGTCGCTCCGATGAGGTCCTGGGTGCTTTGTGCGCTCGGGAAGGGCTCTGCGAGAACTTTGGCGCTGGAGTGGTGCTGGGAAGTGAGAGCGGAAGGTTTCTGAGGAAGACGAAGATGGCTATTTATAGCCGGAATCTCGTCACGATGCGTGCTAACGGCTCTTTTGACCGTTGGATGATCAACGCGTGTCGCTCGCCGGAAATTCCGGGAAATGAAACGACGGGTGATTATTGCTATCGCCTCGTTTCCCGCGAGAATCTGTCAGAGATATGTTTCTGGGTTTCCCACCTATAACCCAAACGTCCCTTACGTCAGCAAGGTTAAAGCGCTGACGTAGGAAGTTCCTTCTCCGCGAAGATTCGGGGAAGAAAAGCCGGATTTTCTGGATTCCGAGTTTTGCGTTGTAACATCCTTTGAAGAGGAAAAGAAGAATCAAGACTGCAGGCCGATATTTCCTGGAAAATATGCATCTGGCGAAAAACGGCGAATTCGAGTCTTAATCGTTCTTGGGGGCTACTGTCGGATATATACCAACTAGGGGTATATCAGATGGTAGTCTAAAGTGCCGGATTACCAGGGTGGCCTAAATGGTAATGGGCTAGGGTCCGTTAGGCGGCCCAGTAAGCTCACGCACAGAAGCCGGATTCTAGTAGAACCCGGATCACGGCCCACGTGATCTGGCTTGGAGTAGAAGGCAGATTCCTTACTTTCCAAGTTAAAGAGATACCGTAGTCTTCTAGGTTTCCTACTCTGTATGCCCTAATCCGGCTATTATATAAAGCCAGACGTGAGATATGATAGATAGACAAGAAGCTAAAGGCTAACTCGCCGAGAGGTTGATCCTTGACGAGCAGCCAATAGAACCTCACATTGTACTCTATATTTCCAGGTTTTAGTCCTGAATAGTGAGTTTGCAGGAGTAGGAACGTCGCATTACTGCGCCGTACCGAACCTGGGTAAAAACCCTGTGTCATTGTCCTTCGCATAACCACGTCTCCCCACGTCTCTATCGGTAGTCTAATGGCACCCCCGTCTATGAAATCTACCACGATGTCTCGACAGTCCGCGTGGCTTGCGCTGAAGGTCATGTCGCCGAACGTCAGATCGATGCTCTCGTCGAGGGCATCAAACGTTGGGCGTAGTGCCGGCGAGTGCGGCGTGAATTCGAATTCTTACGAGTCGCATTCCAGAGAGGCGTGTTGAACTAGAAATTTGGCGAGCCACTCATGGTGGAGTTGATGTTGCAGCTTAACCTTTGTGTCGACTCGCAAATCGACGAAATAGGTTATAGATCTAGATCCGTGATTTGATTTTGTGAGCTCGCAGAGATCTAAAAACGTGTCGCGATGCGCGAGCTGTTGACGAAGATCTAACCGTCGGAATTGTCTCAAAATTCATTGAGTGGTGCGGAATTGTATTACGCACGTTTTCAACGGTGGGTTCCTCGAATTGATTTCCGAGTTGAGCTCAATAATTATTTTCTCAAAGTCGCGCGGAGTTTTGTTAGGTTCTGACAGGGTTCAGTGTTTGAATCATTCATGGAGATCTAACCGTCGGAATTTGTCCAATAGTTTTGAAGATGATAGAGAATTTGATTTTGCATCGTTTCACTGAAGGGATCATCAACATAATTTTTGTGTCGTTGTCGATGACGTCCGCAATATTGACGTTCATGTTTTCCTGCAAGCTACACGTGAAAAAATGTTACCGATGTAGTTGTTGAAGCCGATAGAATTCAGATCTACGCTTCCGGAGAGAGCCTTGAAGAACGAGCACGATGTCGGCAAGTGCTTGATGAAGTCGAAGGATCCGAAGTAGATCGAACTCGACGGGTTCGATAACACGGAGCTTGAGCTTGATAAGGATGAAGTCAGCGAGACCGTAGATCCGGCGCGTGCCGTTCCCTCAAACGGCGCCAACTGCCAATGACTCAGAGCTTGATCTTGATAAGGATTAAGCTGGTGAGGCCGTAGATCCAGTGCGTGTTGTTCCCACAGATGGCGCCAACTGTCGAGACCTTGACTCGGCAGATCCCTTGTATGGGGTACTAGGGTTTGTAAATTAGAATACGGATGCGCGCTGGTAATCTCGGCGACTAACAAGAAGGCATAGTTTACCCAGGTTCGGGGCCCTTATAGAGGTAATATCCTTATTCCTGCTTTGTTTGATCTGTATTATGATGAAATATTGGAGGTGTTACAATGGTAGTGTCGCACGTATTGAACCTGGCGCAGGTGTTGTGTACGGGTGTATCCCCCGTGTATTATCAAGTTTGTGATTGCTTGTCATGTTTCCGTCCTCCTTCCTGACTTTCTATAGGTAGTCAGGCAGGTTTTACACGAGTCCTTGTCGACTACGTATTGGAGTCCTTGTCTTGTGCACCAAGAGATTGCTCATAGCTTCATGGACTTCGTGAATATTGGTGAGCCGCCAGGTACGCCTTTAGTTATTTCGCATCCGGTATACCAATAGTGGGTACGGTATGCCCACATCAGCCGTAACTGGGGATTATAACGGTGATATCTAGGTATGACCTAGAAAGTGTAATAGAACTGAGATAGTTTAAGACTAGTAATTAATTCCTCTAGATGATAGAGAGATACATTCTCTGGACCCTCTCAGTATCACCGATAACATATCGTCTCGCCATAAATAGTGTGATTTATCACAAGGGTCATCAGGCATGTGGATGAGAAAATAGAACGATATTGGTAAACGAGTTTGATGTGTTATAATCAAAGAGCTTGATCAGAACATACCACATAATATCACCTCGTGATATCATTGATATCGTTAAGTTAAGGGAATAAGTGAAATGAGTAACTTATATGGTTCCCTCCTTCTTCGGTAACACAGGAGTCATCATGGACGTCCACGGTCCCGCTGTTCATTATTGTTCGGTAAGTTCCCTAACATGTCTGCGTGTTATCGAGGCTTTACGGGTCACACGCTTAAGCCGTGCCAATTTTTTTTGGGAGAAATAATATATTTTTATTGGTTTTATAAATGTTTGATGTCGTTACGATATCACAGAAACAGGTCCGGTGTCAATCGGACTTGTTTCGGGGAAGTTACTATAAGAGAGAAATTATGCCGGTTTTAGGCATAATTTATATGAGAGGTAATGGAGAATATGAGATGTCCCGGGGTACATTGTTAGATAATATTGATGATTTTATCTATAGGGTCAAATGGTTTCGGGGGAGTTTCGGGGACTTTCCAAATAAGGAAGAAGTGCCAAGAGGGGGCAGATTTCTCCCTCATGGCCGAACCCTATTTTAGGGGGATGCCAGGTGGACCCCACTGGGATCAAAAGTTGGTACTCATCGTCTCGGTATTTTTCTACATGTACACCATAAGAGGGATTACACGTGTAATCCTTGACGAGGGAAGACTTCACGATATCCTTGCAACTAGGCCTAGTTGTGAGGATTTACGATTGTTCAAAACTCTTCTACGACTATATCAAATCCTCTGCCCGGTGAGTCATGATTCTGGTCGCATGTATGGGCATGCCTCATTATCTGCATGGTGATCTCGGCGGACTATGTAGTAAATTTTCTAAAAAAAATCTACAGCGTAGACCAGCAAGCAGGCTGACCATTCCTTATGCTCCTTACATCATGTTGCTCATCAAGAAGAAGCTAGGTGATGAAGATATTGATATTGAATGTGAGGACAACAAGAAGAAGAAGCTCTATGAGAATAATAAGGTTGTAGAACCCTACCCCTGTTGCCCCTGGAGGTTGCATGGCAGATGCTCGTGCTAGTGGAAGCACCTGTAGGATTACCAGAGCTCCTCCATCCATTGCTCCTGAGGTGAAGAAGTTGAGCTGGTTCCAGAGGAACATTCTTTGCATGTGTGTGGACATTCGTAAGGAACAATATGATGCTTACCGTGAGCATCGTGATCTTGATCATACTCAGAAGCTTATTCTCCATCATGTCAGCGAGGCGCAAGGAGCTTCTCCTGTGGCCACACCAGCGCTTGCCTATGATAGGTGGAATGCAACAGCTCAGGTTCCTCGGGCTGATTTGGAGAAGAGTCTTCTAGATGATCCTGTTGCTACTTCCTTCGCTTATGCCCCAGTCTATCATTCTGAAGATGAAGAGGATCAAGACGATGCACATAGTAAGTCTTCTGATGAGGATGAGGTCTCTGAGTGATTCTACAGGGACGTAGCATCACTCTTTTCCCTTTTGGTGTCTCGATGCCAAAGGGGGAGAAGTTTGTCAATTAGGCTGCGGGATTTGCAAAGGGTCGGGCACAAGCATATGCGTTTACCATCTCTTGAGAGCTTGTGTCCCTTTAAATTTGTGTTTGAAACTTTTATGCTTTTGTTGCTATATCTATTTGTGTGAGACTTGTTGAATTCATGTTATCAAATTTTTAAACCTATCCTATTATGCATTGGTATTCCATCTACACTGTTTGTGCATAAGGTATGTTTTCCACAATCTCATATTATTTTGGCATGTCTCATGTGAAAATTTGTTTCACTATATCATGTTACTTAGTTCCTTTAAGAGAAGCTATAAACCTAAGATGTGCTACTTTTTCGTGCATTGCAATTCATTTTCTTGCACACATCCAGGGGGAGCTTTTCTATCTTTTGTGAAAATGTTATTGTTTATGCTCTATTGCAAATCCTATTGTTGTCATCTAACACCAAAAAGGGGGAGGTTCAAAGAACATTTCTTAATCCCTTCTTTGGTTTTGCGTGTTAGTTAACAACACTACTGATTATTTAATCCGGTGTTAAAGTGGTGAAAATATTTTTGATAATCCTAAATGCATTGAACCCCAAAATAAAAAATAAAAAATAGAACAAAATTTGTTCTTAATTTGGTCTGCCGGAGAAACCGGATAATCCGGCCTAGAAATTCATTCCTAAGACTTTTCAAGACACTGGACTAGGCCGGAGATTTGAGGAAACTGGATATTTCGACGTGTGTCGAGAATTTTCGCTAAGGGCCAAGACGCGCGAGCCACTGGATCCAACCGGATTATTGGCAGGAGATTTCTACTGAAACCAGAGATTTCAGTAAAAATGGAATATCCAGACCCCACTCAGGCCGGAAAATCCGGCCCCTGGATTTCTGCAACGGCTCCAAACCGCTATTTTGGTGGAGGGGTATATATACACCATGTCTTCTTCAACCTTGGCCAGCTTGAACACAGCAAGAAAAACACACATTTTTAGCCACCGAAATCAAGAGATCTCTTTCCCCTCCTACTTAAACTTGTTGATCTGTATAGGATTGAAATCGAAGGCCAAGATGTACATTCTCACCAAGGCGATTTAAATTTCCCACTCGTTCACTTAAGGGGTTTGATTCTTTGGTTTCCTTTAGGAAAACCTAGGAATATTGTTGCTTACTCTTGTCTATTGTGGGAGATTTATGGTGATTTGGGAGCCTCCAATTCAGTTGTGGGTGTTCCCCAAGCTCATTCTAAAGGCTCTGGATTCCGCCTTGAACTATTACCATAGTGGAAGTGAACCAAGCCTTTTGTGGAAAGGTTCACCGTGGAATAAGGTGAGGCCTTTGTAGCGTTGAGCAAACCTGTTCTGGTGAAGCTAACATCCCTCTAACGAGACGTGCTCCTCTCAAAAGGAGGAACTCAGGAATACATCCTTGTCTTCGAGTGTTTCCATTTCGGTTACTTCTATCCTTTAAGTTGTACTTGTATTTTATTTCTTGCTTAGTCCTAACTTGTCATATAGGTAAATTCACCCTAGTTGCATATTTAGAGAGCTTACTTTTGTGTCAAGCCTTAAATCGAAAAGGTCTGACAAATTAGAGTAGCACCTATTCACACCCTCCCTCCTCCCCGCTCTGTAGGTGCTCGTACGATTCTTTCAACAACAGACATGAGTCCACTCCTGCTGCCACTATCACCAAATCCACGATATGATTCTTACTCATCAGAGATTGAAATAAAGCCCTGCTGACCTCTTTGACCACCACCCTTCTATACCTCTCTGCATCCTCTTACACCATGTCACACGACCTATCTGAGAAGCTCCCGAACCGTATGCTTGGTTGCAAAGACATACGCTTTGTAACCTTCATAGGGAGAACCACACCCGGTGTTGTAGCCTTCCTCCCATTATTATGATCCCCGGACTTTGCTGATTCATCGCCTCTATCTTTGTTTCTACCATCCTCCTTTTTTTCTTTGCTAGCATCTCCACTATCTCCACCATGATCATTAGGACCATTATTATCTTTAGGGTCATCACCCTCAAGCATGTCAACATCCCTATAATTATGTTAACCGGAAACGTTAATACATGTGTTTCTAATAAATAGACAAGAGTTCATAATAATGCTTCTCGTTTAACTACCTCGTTGATTAACTAATGAGCAAGGTTTCCTAATTATGAACATTGGATGTTGTTAATCATGGGATCACATCATTACGAGAATAATGTGATGAGCACACACCTAAAGTAATTATAGCAATATGATAAAGTCATTAAGTTTACATTGTTATATCAAACACGCACGAAGTATCTCTAATCCTTAGATCATGAGATCATGTCAATCACTAATACGGGAGGAGTACTTTGATGACAAACGTCACACCGTAACAAGTTGACTATAAAGGTGGCGTTGAGTACTCTGAAAGTACTAGTCGAGGCTCATGGATAAAGCGCATCTCGGACGACCATGCGAAGGGGGAGTGTGAGCTGCGCGCAGCCAGGAGCTTGCGGCGGCGGGAGGGACTTGTCGTCGGAGGAGAAGAAGGATATAGGGTGGGAGATGCGACGGACACGCTCTGAAGTTCCCAGCAGCAGTTGGGAGTTCGCGCGCGAGCTCGCATTTTCCAGCGCGTGACGGTCTTGCAAAATAGACCGAGCGCTAGATGGAGTTTTTCTCTGCGATGGTTAAAAATTAGGTGCCTTTTTATATAAATATTGCTTTTTCGCGCACCGGCGCGCTTGTTGGAGATGCTCATATGCATTAATTGCTCGGTGCACAATGGACACTACCCGGAGAAGTTGCCCTCTCACTCTACTACCTCTGTTTCGTAAAAGGAGGCACGTAAATTTAGTATAAAATCAACGTATGGTAATTTTGACCTATTTGATAGAAAAAATATTTGAATATTTAGAATATCAAATTAATATCAATAGACACATCATAGAATATATTTTCATAGTATGTTTATCAAATCTTGTGAGTCTTCATATTTTTGTGAATAAGATTGGTCAAAGTTACTATATTCACTTCTGATTAAAAATATAGTCCTTGTTTTATGCAATAGAGGTAGCAACAAGTTGGGTTGCAATCTAGGTGGCAGTTCAAAAAGTGAACTAAATCTGAAGAAAGCCTAACTTTGTCTCAACCCTAACAATAACAGGCGATGTTGTCCGTGATCATAGAAATCAGTGATTAATTGTGTGGTTCTCGTAGAAATGGCAGATTTGGAATCTTGCGAACTGGGGAAGACCTGACTCTTGCCTCTGGATAGAAGAAAAGGCAAAACAGGGAAGACATGGTCCTTTCTTTATTGATTGTGCTGCTTTTGGGCCAAATATCTTTCTCGCGTGAATGGATGCGCGTGTGTGTATCGGGCAAAACTACTATTGCACCAGCTAAGCAAGACTCAACTTTTCACAAAAAATGCGGTTAGAAGAAAATTTCAGTCTAGTCTAGGATAATGATGGAAAAATTAGTGCAATCATAATGTCATGGCAGCACTAGGCGGAACTCTCGTGTAGTGATCAAAGCTTATGGTTTTTCGTCAATTGATGTTAAACGGGCGAACAGTTATGTATACTCACTGCAAAACGAAATGATACGCCTACCAAACATGAGGATTCAGCCGAACCGATTTTAAACCTTGATCGCGTAATATTGTATGCCGTGTGCACGCATACAGTCGTGCATTTCTTGGGGTCAGCGATTTGTTTGCAAACATTTGTTAAAAAAAACAGGCAGGTGCAGGTGAACACCTTCCTGCGATGGCAGGGCCACATCCCGCATATGGGTAACACTGCACGTACGCCGTTCAAACGGAATGGCCGTTCTTCTGTAAATTCCTGTTCAACCTTTTATTTATGGACCCACGCAATGCCGTATGGGTCGTTGGCTTGGGGTAGCAGTCGTACGCGCCTGGTCATAAGGGGTTGTTTGTTACAAGTGTATAGTTGGTTATTGTTGGGATAATCCCCACAGGGTCTAGGTGAAACCCGTTCTCCACTCAATCCCATAAAATTTCTCTCCACTAATCCACTAGCTGGAGGGAGTGGATTTGATATACAGGAAAATACACTAATGCTCCGCTTGGATCACTGTATTTTAGCCAAAAGCCCACGTAATTTTCGGAGCGGTAGCCAGTTTCAGCACTTGGTTGGTTGTTTCGTTTTTCAGCCGGACACGATTTTGAACTGTAAACAGCACGGACCTACATAGATCCGGATTTTTCCTCCCGTATTACATGTGCACTAGTAAACAAGTCGGTGGGAAGTTACAGACCGGATATTCGACCAGACTCCCAAGCGGGGCCTAAAGTGGAGGGGATTTTTGAAGAAGAGTGGGAATAATCACTACTAATCCACTTGAGCCAAACGAGTTTTTGGGGATATTCAGCGATTTAGGTTTAGACCGAGATAATCCACTCCAATACCTAAATATACACTCGTAGTCTTGTACCATGGACTAAACGGATAAAACAGAACACAATTCGGAGGCCCCGACCCCTCATTTTGATCTGATGCGTCGTCGTACTACTGTACCATGCTAGGCTGTAACCACAATTTTTTGCACGCGAGAGACGCCCCCGTACTTGCCCTGTACCGAAGATATATCTTCCTAGCCCCGCCCCAGTCTACGAGCACTTGAGCAGCGCAGAGAGCGTCAATCATTCTCCTGCGAACTGACGTCTCGTACTCATTTCCTACTCGGGGCACATGACATCGACCACGCAGCGAACTCCGCAACCAATTCCATTTCCCCCACGGAAACAATAAGAAATACAGTCGCAAAATACCACTAAATGCATAGCAAAAGGTGAAGAAGAAGAAGAAGAAAAGCAGCAGCACGCCAGCACATGATCTTAAACAGGCGAGGCGGCGAATTAAAGATCCTTCACGTCCGCTCGCAGGTTTTCTGTTTCCGGAATAGGAGATCGATCCATCGGCTTGAATTGCCGACTTAATGGAAAGATGCTTTCCCGTCTTCGTCAAGTAATAATGCATGCATGGTCCTCCCCTCCCCGAGGCTCGCGTGCAATATCGCTAGGGTGGTCCTTTGTTGCGACTTGCTTTCAATAAACCGGTAAATTCGCCCACAAGCTGCTCATTATCGCGTGCAAATATCGCCAGAGTAGCAACAAACGTTTGATTTGTGGTAAGGATCAGACTGAATTGTGTTAGATACATAGATGCTCTCAACTTTCCGTGGGTTCAATGTTGGTACTTCCACTAAATAAGAACGGTCGGCGTCAATTTGGTCTTTTTTTAATACACTTTTCATCAAATTGGACAAGCGTAAAGTTGTGGACAATCAGACATTGAAAGGTAGTGATGAAAAAGGAGCGACCTATATTATTTCCTCTACTACAGCGTGCACATGAGGTGAGTTTCCGGTGAACCAAAGGCGTACCTTGTCAGAACAACTCTAGCAGAGCCCAACAGCAGCTCCACTCGCACCCTTTGGATCCTCGTCCTGACGGCGTCGCGTCCAAGGGGGCGTCCCTTCCCCACTCGGCGTCCCCAAGCAAAACCCTAAAGCATCTTTTCGCCCACTTTTTGTTGTTTTAGCGTTCCAAAAATACATAAAAATATTTATGTTCTACATTTAAATTATTACATATATAGTTCGGGATGACTAAAAATAAAATAAAATATGCATACAATTAAAAATAAATTCGAAGTGCACTACGCCGCTGTCAATCCTTTGCGAGTCCACAAATGCTCCACTAAATCATCTTGGAGCTGATCATGAGTGGTCCCGTCTCAGATCTCCATATGCATAGCGATGTACTCGGTCTAATCCGATGGACATTACGATCTACACTGGCGAGAGGACCCTGCATGATCACACATGCATTTATGATCTCTCCCATCTGCTCGGCCGATCAAGTGAGAGCAGGATAATGCACAATGACAAACCTCTGCTGTAGCACTCCAAATGCTCGCTCGGCATCCTTTCTTGTGCTCTGTTATACCGAGGCAAACCAGGATTTCTTGTTGACTAGAGGATTGGAAATTGTCTTCACACATGTTGACCATGTTGGATAGATACCATCCGCTAGGTAGTTCCCCTTATTGTACTCGTGACCATTCACAATATGGTTCATTGGCGGAGCATGACCTTCAACAAATTACGCGAACACAGGGGAACGCTGCAACATGTCATTGTGATATCCTGCCATGCCGAAGAACGCATGCCAAATCCAAGTCTCCTGATCTGCTGCCGCCTCAAGGACCACGCTGCAAACTCCTTGATGGCCCCCTTTGTACAATCCTTGCCATCCAAATGGACAGTTCTTCCAGCTCCAGTGCATGCAATCAATGCTTCCAAGCATACCAGAAAAACCTCTTGCTTCATTTGTTGTCAAGATCCGAGCAGTTTCCTCCTCATGGTCCTCTCAAGTAGTTTGGGCCAAATACTTCCACTATCGCATTGCAGAACTTGTATATGGTTTTGATAGCCAACGACTCAGACATGCGGAGATAGTCGTGCTGGCCATCTGCAGGGGCTCCATATACAACCATTCTCATACCAGCAGTGCACTTCTGAATTAAGGAGAAACCTACCATCTCCACATCGTCTTTATTAACCAGGGGTCGTGCTCCCTCACATTCTGCACCAATGTGTTAAACAACCTTTGGCTCATCCGAAATCTTCATCGAAAATCCTTTGGATCGAATCTTGGCTCTTCGGCAAAATAGTCGGCGAAAAGCATGCAGTAGCCCTCCATTCTCATCCTCGGTTTTGTCTTTCTCCTCCCAAACTTGGTTCCTCCTCGCTTTGGTCCGCTATTGGCTTCATCCTCCGCAAGGAGTTGTGCCAAACAAGTAAGAACAAACAAGTTCTCATCTTCCTCGTCGTCAATATAGGCTTCTTCCTCTAAGAGAAAGTTTACCATCATCTCATCGTTGATGTCCATCTGTAGAAATGACAAAAGCAACGGCCGGCACCCAACCGGGCGAATTGCCGAACACCTTGGGGGCGAGGCGGTTACCTCTGGTCGCCGGAGGTGGCGCCTGAGACGGTGCCGATGGGGCGGAGGCGATGGCGGGAGCAGGGCCGGGAGCGGCACCGGAAGAGGGCCGATTGGGAAGCGGCGCCGGTGGGCGACAGAGCGGCGGCACTGCGAGGCGGAGGGAGACGACAGAGGGCGAGGCGGCGCGGGCGGGGTGCAAATGGATGAGGCACAAGAGGACGTGGCGGCGTGGGCCAGTTTGTGGGCGATTTGTGTCGCTGGCCGGTGATGTATACGCACGCTTCTATTCTTGTAGACAATGTTGGGGCTCCAAGTGCAAAGGTTTGTAGAACAACAACAAGTTTCTCTTAAGTGGATCACCCAAGGTTTATCGAACTCAGGGAGAAAGAGGTCAAAGGTATCCCTCTCAAGCAACCCTGCAATTACGATACAAGAAGTCTCTTGTGTCCCCAATACACCTAATACAATTGTCAGTTGTATAGGTTCACTAGTTCGGCGAAGAGAGAGTAAAATACAAGTAATATGGATGATTACAAGTGATGATAGCAATCTGAAATATAAATGGCAGCAAGCAAACATGTAGCAGAACTGATTGTAAATGGTGTTTCAATACTTAGAAACAAGGATTAGGGATCCTACTTTCACTAGTGGACGCTCTCAACAATGATTAACACAGCTGAATGCATAAATATCTCTCTTCACTATGCTACTCCGAACCACTCTTCGATTGAATAACAAACATCAATTCATTGCGTAGGGCTGTAACGGGACTCCTCAAAGTCACATTCCCATGTCTAGTTAACCTCACGCTGTCACTATGAGCGCCCTAGAAGGTACTAGACAAACACCACAATTTCATAGGGTCATCCAACACAAGATATAAATATCATGCTAAACCACACGGTGCACACACGGTTACCTTTACACCGTGATCGAAGTGTCTACGGAGATCTCATAACATAACCACTTGAGTAGCATAACAGATGAAGAATAACATCTACTGATTCAACTAGATTACAAAACTCATGATCACATAAAGATCACACCATGGGAGAGAGAGATGAAACACATAGCTACTGGTAGAGCCCTCAGCCCAGAGGGAGAACTACTCCCTCCTCATCATAGGAGACAGCAACGACGATGAAGATGGCGGCGGAGCTACGGAACTTTTCGTGGAAAGGGGGCCGATATCTTTAGGGTTTATGCATCGGGGGGCATATATAGGCAAAAGGGCAATGGTGGTGGGCACTCGTGGGGCCCACACCACCTCCTGACGCGACCAGGGGCCACCCGCACCCACGCATGGTGTGGGGGCTCCGGGGCCCCCCTTCGGGTCTCCTTTGGACTTCCTTGACCCTCCGGGAATTCTAAGACTTCTGGCTTTTGAATCATCCAATTCCGAGAATATTTCCAGAACATATTTTTTGAAACTAAAAACAACAGAAAACATGAACTGGCTCTGTGGCATCTTGTCAATAGGTTAGTCCCGGGAAATCGATAAAAATAACATAAAGTGTAAGGAAAACATGTAGTATAAGGCATGAAAACAACATGGAACATCAGAAATTAAGGATACGTTTATGACGTATCGACATCCCCAAGCTTAGTCCCTACTCGTCCTCGAGTAGGTAAACTATAAAAAACACATAATTTCTGAGGTGACATGCTACCAACATAAACTTGATCATCTAAATTGTAAAATCATAAGCATAGTTGAGATCATAGAAGTTTAACATAAGCATGATAAATATAATTCTAACAATAAAGCATAGCAATCATCTTGCATCATGAGAAGTAACATAAACAAAAGATCATGAATAATAATGCACTCGAAAGCTATACATTTGTTTCAAGCATAGAGATACATAGCAAAGTGATATTTCTCTTGTCCTTAAGAGTGGGGCAAAACATAAATGCCAGGACTCCTTCAAAGTTCATGAGGAAGACTAGAACAAATAATTTGAGAACAAACAATAACACATCATAAATCAATTAGTAATGTTTCTGGAACAAATGCACATTAAACTGAGAATGGCAACCATGCTCTCTCAACTGTGCATAAAGTTAGAAGATGGAGACCCAACATAAAAGTAAAAGAAAGGCCCTTCATAGAGGTAAGCAGGGATCACTCATGTGCTAGAGCTTTTATTTTGTTAAACAGAGGTATTGAAAACATTTTTTAGAGAGGTGTATGCTTATGTCAACGAATGGTAAACAGAAAATACAGTACGTCACAAGCCAACTAGACTTCACAAGAGCGTCTCCCATAGAAGGACGCATCTGGGTAGAAGGTCATCCCTCTTTCTCTTTTGATTACACAATTTATGCTTTGACCGATAAATCAGGGGCAAAATAGTGAAGAGAATTTGTTGTATTACTTTGGGGTTGTGCACCCCGCTGCCATCTCTTCTATCAATTGGATAAGAGGATGAAGCCACTAGTCCAGGGTGTGAAAGTCCAATCAATAAGTGAGATAAAGACTCTCTATTTACATCCTCATGAGCTAAAGCAGGAGCACAAAACAGGAGTAATTTTGAAGGTTTTAAAGATAACACATGAGCAACTTACTTTGGAGTGGCAATTAAATACCACATGTAGGTAGGTATGGTGGACACATTTGGCAAACTTTGGTTTTGGGGAATTGGATCCACGAGTAGAGCTCATACTCAGTACAGGTGGAGGCTAGAAAAAGACTGGGAGCGACAAATCAAGAGAGCAATAATGGCCATAATCATGCATAGCGTTAAAACATCATTAATCAAAGAATAATTGGTACTACAAGTTCAAAAACTAAATGATCATAGAGGCTATAAGTGACTGGTTTGTAGTCATAAACATGGTTTGAGCATGCGCCAAGTCAACCAAATAAAACATTCAAAGGAGAACACCACAAAGTTATGCTTCAATATGACAAGAACAACTCATGATTCTTTCAAAGGCACATTAAACACTCTCAGCTACTTGAGACAAATCATGGTACAAAAATAACTACTCGGCTTTAGAATTAAAATAACATCTAGCATGACATTAAAAAGTATCTACTGCTACTACTTCTTTTCAACACCAATCATTTCATAATAAACAAAAACTATCCAAGAGATAAAGAAATGAAACAATAGAGTACTAACACAACTCTACTAAAACTAATTTCTCTGAATAAGAGATGCAAGAAAAACAGGAGCTAAACAAGAATTCTGCAGCGGCTAGAAGAAAAACTGGGAATACGAGCACAACGAGTATTCAAATGAAAAGGCGGAGCCTGTCTCTCTCCCACACAAATAATGCTAGGTTCCAAAATATTATTGCATCAAGTAAAACAAAAGAAAACAAAATAAAAACAAAGAGACGCTCCAACTAAACTTCATATGACGTGAACGAATAAAAATATAGTATCACTAGAAGTGACCTGATAAATTATTGATGAGGAAGGGGATTGATACGTCGAAAACATATCTCCTTTTCCGAACACTTTTCTTATTGTTTTCCTCTAAACTTGTGTGTTTTGAATATAACTAACACGGACTAACGCTGTTTTTGGCAGAATTACCTTGCTGTCTTGTTTTTATGCAGAAAAATCAACTTTCGGGAAATTGCCCAGAAAAGACCCCATGGGTGTTTTCACCCCGGAAGACCCCGGGAGCCATATGGGGGCTAGGAGAGGAGCCACAGGGTGGACACACACCCCTGGCGCGGGTCCCTCCTTGCCCGCGCCATCATAGGGTGTGGGCCCCTAGAGCCCCCCTCGGACTCCCCTTTCGACTACAAGTAGCCTCCAACCCTAAAACCCGAGGGGGTTCGTCATATTCCACAGAAACACAACAGAGCGCCACCGCCATCCCGAACCTCGATTCGGGGATCAGAAGTTCCTGTTCTGGCGCCTTGCCAGGACGGGAATTGGAGGAGATCATCGCCATCGTCATCACCAACGCCTCTCCATCGACCATCCATGTTTCCCCCATCCATGTGTGAGTAATTCCCCGTTGTAGGATGAAGGGGATGGTAGGGATTGGATGAGATCATTCATGTAATAATGCTGTGATTGTTAGGGCATAGTGCCTAGTATCCTCTATTAGTGCTATTGACATTGTTGCAACTTGTTATGCTTAATGCTTGTCACTTTGGGCCCGAGTGCCATGATCTCAGATCTGAACATGTTATTGAATCACGATGATAATTATTGTTTCTTGATCATACCTGCAAGTTCTTTACACATGTCGTTGTCCGGAACCCGAGGCCCCGAAGTGACAGAAATTGGGACAACTGGAGGGGATGGCTGCGATGTGAGGATCACATGTGTTCACGGAGTGTTAATGCTTTGCTCCGGTGTTCTATTAAAAGGAACACCTTAATTACCAATAGTTCCCTTGAGGCTCCGCTGTAAACGGGCTGGTAGGACAAAAGATGTTGTGTAAGTTCTCATTGCGAGCACGTACGACTATTTACGGAACACATGCCTATGGTTACTTAGTGCTTGGATGCTTTATCATATTTATCTACAATGCCCATGACTTGATCATTATTTGAACTATCTTATCCATGCAACGCCCGTTCATCCATCCCTATGCCTACAGTATTTAATCCCCCTGTTTACTACAAACACCACTGTTGCTGTTTTCATTCCACTGCTGCTATTATTTCACTACTGCTGCTACTATAAAACTGTTACTACTGATAAACCACTGCGAACAAAAGTACTTTCAGGTGCAGGTGAATTGACAACTCACATGTTAAGGCTCACCAATATTCTTTGGCTCTCCTTGTGTCGAATCAATAAATTTGGGTTTTAGTTCCCTCGAAGACTGTTGCGATCCCCTATACTTGTGGGTCATCAAGACTATTTTCTGGCGCCGTTGCCAGGGAGCATAGCTTTATCTGCGAGCTCACTGGAGAGTATTATTATCTACTGCCATCATTCATCATGGGTAAGACTCGTGATGGAAAGTTTCCTATATTACCATCCACTACAATAAGAGGTACAACTCTGAACACCTCTGTTGCTCTTGATTCACCGTCTGTTATGAGTAAGTTGCTTACACCACCACTTGCTACACATGCTAGTTCTGCTGAATCTGAAAATACTTCTGATACTTTTGTTGATGCTTCTACTGTGCTTGATGAGAGTGGTTCTCTCGGTCCTTTCATAGATGCTACTATTGTTAAAGCTAAAAATATTGCAAAGACTGAAACTCCTGATAAAACTCCTGTTATTCCTGCTGTTTCACCTCAGCGTATAGAGAATTCTAGTGATGATTTAGATGATGCCTATATTGATCTTAATTATGATCTTATTGATGAAATATATATTATGAAGGATAATGATGCTGTTATGAGACTTATTAAAAGTCGTGCTGTTAAATATAAATTATCTCCTGATGCTAAGTTTGCCACTTCTCCCATTAATATTAGGGACAAGGATTATGATTTCTCTCTTGATTTATCTTATAAATCTATTGTTGAGAAAGAACCTTTTTGTGGTACTTAAAATGAAAGTGCTATGAAACATATGAATGAGCTCTCCTCTCTGAGTAGTTTATTCTCTGATGATCTTAAGAAACGTAGCTACTTTGTTACTAAAATATTCCCTTTCTCATTAAAAGATGGAGCTAAAACTTGGTTTAACAATTTTTCTCCTAGATCTATTGATAGTCCTATTAGTTTGGTTAATGTTTTCTTTAAGAAATATTTTCCTGCTACTGCTCAACATGCTGCTTTACAAAATATATTTAATTTCAAGCAATTGGAAGAAGAGAAATTGCCTGTATCTTGGACAAGGTTATGTTCTTTAGTGAGGGATACACCTGGGCATAAGCTAGAAGATAATAAACTTCTTGATATATTCTATAATGGAATAACTGTTGAATCTTAGACATACCTGGATAGTTGTGTTGGTTGTGTTTTCAGGCAAAGAACTCTAGAGGAAGCTGAGGAATTAATGGCTAAAATAAGCCAAAATCATGATGATTGGACTATGGTTGAGCCTCAGCCGACCCCTACCCCAGTACCAACACCAACACCAACACCCAAGAAGAGGAGAATGATTGAATTAAATGATGAAGTGATTAGAGAAGCCAAGAAATCTCTTAAAGAGAGGGGTATTAAATCTGAAGATGTGAAGAATCTTCCACCTATAGAAGAAGTATGTAAGCCAATCCCCACTCATCCACCATTGAGGTACACTCTCTCCAATATTTTGATAGTAGAGATATTCCCTATAACAAACCTCCTGATCAATGTTTAGATGAATTTGATAATTATGTTATCAAGCAAGATAATTTTAATAAGAGAGTGCAAAATCACCTAGTGGAAAACTCTAGAGCTATTGATAATTTGCATGGTATTATAGAAAGAACCTCTAATGATGTTAAAATGCTTGTTAAACATTTTCAAATGGTTCAAACTCAAATTGATCAACTTGCTAAAGTACAAAACGATTTGCTAGTTAATGCTTCTAAAGAAAAACATGCTTATGAAATAAGAACTAGAAGTGGTATTGCTACATAAGATCCTTTATATCCTGAGGGACATCCTAAAAGAATTGAACAAGATTCTCAGCAAACTAATGATAATTGTATTCATACTAAGAAGAAACATAAAACTGTTGTAGAATCCTCTGAACTTGCTAAAGATCCTAATAGAATATCTATCTCTGATGCTGAAACTGAAAGTGGTAATGGAAAGGATGATGCTTCTGATAAAGAAGAACCTATAGCTGAACCTGAAAAGCAAACTAAAACTGCAAAGTATACTAAGGAAGATTTCATTGCTAATAAACATGGTAATGAGAGAGAACCTTGGGTACAAAAGCCAATGCCTTTTCTTAATAAGAAACACAAATCTAAGGAAGAAGAACACTATAACAAGTTTTGCGAATGGATGAAACCTTTGTTCTTGCAAATTCCTTTAACTGATGCTATTAAATTGCCTCCTTATGCCAAATATATGAAAAATATTGTCTCTAACAAAAGGAAGATTCCTAATGAGGAAATTTCCATTATGCTGGCTAGTTACTCTTTTAATGGCAAGGTTCCTGAGAAGCTTGGAGATCCTGGTATACCAACTATTCCCTGTTCTATTAAAAATAATTATGTTAGCGCTGTTTTGTGCGATTTGGGAGCTGGAGTTAGTGTCATGCCTTTTACTCTCTATTAAAGACTCCTCCTAGAAAAATTGATACCAACTAATATATCTTTGCAAATGGCTGATAAGTCTACTGCTATTCCTGTGGGTATATGTGAGGATGTTCCTGTTCAAGTTGCTAATAATTGTCTGATATGGCTTTGTTGTGTTGGAAATGCCTGAAGATGATAATATGTCTATTATTCTTGAAAGACCTTTTCTTAATACTGCAGGGGCTGTTATTGATTGCAATCAAGGAAAAGTTACTTTTAATGTTAATGATAAAGAGCACACTATTTATTTTCCCAAGAAGATTGATAGAAAATACGGTCTAAATTCCATTGAAAATATTGAGACCATCAAGATTGGAGAATTTTATTGTCCTATTCCAAAGACACCCAAAGAATATGAAATTATTATGATTGGGACTATGTCTATCAAGGTTGAGGTAACATGAGTATTTAGTGAGAAACAAAGTTTTGTTTCATAACAAATTATTTTGGCAGCAAGACTTGATCACCCTTGTTGACAAAATGATTTTAAATGAAATGGACAATGTTTTGACTATGTTTTCACCTTCCCCATTATTGTTTTCACCATGTTTACTTCTGTTATCACATTATTACTTGAACAAAATCATGTTTTCCACCATCCTTATGCATGTTTTCCTGATGTTTTTCACTCTGATTACTGAAGTTATGCAAGTTTTCACCACCCATACTTTTTTTTCACCACTACCACCTTTGTTTTCCATGGATATTCTTCCATTAAAGTGTCATAGAACCTTTGTAGTACTGGTTTTGGTTTTGTTTTCCACGTTTTCACTTTCGTTTTCCCGGTTTTTACGCACAAGAAGGACCCGAAGATACGCACAAGCTGATCATAGAGGGGAAGAAGCCCTTCCAGCTTCCCAACAGTAAAACCTGGAGCATACAACTCTGCCATGTATCTCTCCCTCCGAGGTCTATCCACCTCATGCACACGGTGACCAAGAGGAGGGTGAGTGTTGTACCGGTAACCAAGTAGGCGGGCTAGTTTGTGAAAAGGAACCTCACAAGGAGTAGTCTGAGTCATCCACTTCAGAATGCAAACAGATTCAGAGCTGAAAACCAGAGTGGACATGAACTGAGTGATGAGCTCGGTGTTGTAAAGGCACTGGGTCTCCATGAGCTTCACAAGACCGAATCTCTCAATGACACTAGCTGCATCCGCAAATGCTTCCTTATCATTGATCAACTGAAACTCAGTGGGATGCATCTCACGGATAGGGAACCTGAAGTCTGAATAGAGGTCTGCATAAATATAAGATTGCTGAAGGCACCAGAAACGAGCATCCTCACAAGTACCGTACCGTGGAGTGTTGTACCAATCCTTCTGCCTAATCTGAGCAAACTCCTAAGTGCTAATACCGGTCTTATAGTTGGGCCGGGTATCTGTCTTATTCTTGGGTGGCTTGGAGGCGACAGACTTCTTGTGAGTAGCTTTCCGGGGAGGGCGAGAATCACCTGGATCCTCATCGCTAGTGTCCTTGTACGAGGAACGCTTGCGAGGACCCAACTTGTCAGGACGAGAGCCACCTGTGATGGAGAGAATAGATAGAAAGCAATAGGGGTAAGTGCACATATGTCAAGCAACGGAGGAAACATACTTAAAAACAATCGGGAAGATTCCAGGCTATTATCTAGGAAGAATTCTAGCAAGGATCAAACAAGGGCTGTTTTGAAATGGTACTGCACTCAGCCGGATATTCCCGTAAAGAACTGAACCGGATATTCCTGTTCAATACTGGACCGGATATTCCGACAGTACGAAACCAGCACAAGATTGATGCTAATCTAGATTTCAAAACTAGATCGATGACATGTGAATCTAAACTATTGTATCTAGCATGCAAAGGGTACCCTAGGGAGCAATTTCTACCAAGAATTGTCAACAAAAACACGAATCCATGGATAGGTATGGTTATGGCACCAAGATTCAACGAGATTGAACAATACCGATGTCCATGGATGAAGATACATGGATGGAAACGCTCCCGATGATGAGGGGAACAAGATCTGGGCAAGAGATCGAAGAACCCGCAGAGGAAACGACCCAGGAGGCCACGAATCAGTGCAGCGGCGTATGGGGTTGATGAGAGGAGTGGGGAAGAAAAGGGCACAAACTGCCTCTTCTCGTGCCTTTCCAGAATAAGTGAGATTCGTCGGACCGGATATTCTGGTTCAAGTTTGAACCGGATATTCTGGTTCAGAACTGAACCTGAAATTCTGGCTGCCTACTGATTCGAAATTTCCTCGTTTCAAAGGAATGACAAATGTGCTAGATAAAGTTGGTTTTAAGGTAGAAAGGCTTAGGATAGAAACACCAAACTGTAAGTAGTACTTATCCTTCTCAAATGTAAGAAACAAACAAACAAAAGACCAATTGAGTGAGATTTTCCTACGAAAAAACACTTAAAAGGGAAAACCAAGAAATGCAATGAAATATCAAATAAATACCAACCAAGATCCAACTCTTCAAACGGAAGAGGTTGGTGTCCTAAGCCACCATGTAAGAGATTATGGTGATACCTATTGAAAGTATAGTATGGGCACCTAGAGGGGGGGTGAATAGGTGCTACGACCAATTTTAATTTTTCTGACACAATTAGGCTTGACACAAAGGTAAATTATCTAGATAATGCAACTACGTTGAATTTACCTATATGACAAGGATAACACAATCAAAATACAAGTATGAATAAAGGGAGAAGGGAACGAGGTAACCGATATGAAGCACGCGGAGACACGATGTAATCCCGAGTTCCTCTAGTACGTCTCGTTGGAGGGGTGTCAGCTCGCCACGAAGGCCTACTCAACGCCACAATGGCCTCACCCTATTCTCCGATGAACCCCGCCACAAATTCCTATTCCACCTTCCACTATTGATCCCCTTTGAGGCGGGAATCGAATCCTTTACAAACAACTTGGGGCACACACACCCACAACCAAATTGGGGGCTCCCAACAATCTTGAATCACCAAGAGTAGCAAGATTCCTAGGTTCTCCACAAGAGGAAACACTAGGATATATCCCTCAAGCTAGAGAGGGGGAAATGAAGAACGGCTCGATGAGGATATAGATCGGGGCCTTCTCCTTCAATCATCCAAAGATCTTCGAGTTTGGTGGGAGGGATTGGGAGTTATTGCGGATTTGGTGAGCTCTTAAATGCTATTGAATGCCAAGGGAAAGAACTAGAGCTCAAGGAGGAAGAGGAGGGGTATTTATAACCCCTCCTCAATACTAGCCGTTTTGCAGGAAAACTGATACCGGAATATACGGTCGGCAGATCTGCTCGAATCCGTTGACTTAAACCAGATTATCCGGTTGCCTCTTAATAATCCGGTATAAATAATCCGACTCTTCTCTGTCCTGCGCAGGCAACTGAACCGGATATTCCTTCTCCTCTGGAATAATCAGGTACAAATAATCCGGCTCGTCTCTGTGAGTTTCATCTCGAGTCCTTAGCCGATTTCGAGCAAAATCTCCACAACCGGAATATCCGATCTGAGATGAATAATCCGGTATAAAAAATCCTTCTCATCTCTATCCCAAAATTGGACCAAAACTATCCTAACCGGAATATCCGGTTGCCCAGAATAATCCGATTAGAATAATCCGGTTGTCTTATGTCCCAAATCTCTTAGGCCCAACTTCACCAATCTTTTTGGTGATCGATGCCGATGTTAAGTATAACACCTGCACACTAAACACCTCGATAAATAATGTACTTAGTATTGTTAACTAACACACAAAACACCGGGAAAACGAAATGCACTTTCAATCTCCCCCTTTTTGGTGTTAGATGACAATACTAAGATTTGCAATAGAATCTTGACGAGAACATGTTTGAGACAAAACGGAAATGTCTCCCCTATCTATATGCACATTTTTTGTTTGCCTCAAATGCAAAAAGTGCAATGGTATACGGGGAGCAATTTCCAACAACTAGCAAACATGCCAAAGTAACAATATCACAAATACATTGAGAATAAGGGAGAAATATATATCTTGTTCGTAGAGATGATAACAAGAATATCCAAGTACAACAATAGATAATATTCTCAACATATAAGATAGAGAATCCATGATAACCACTAACATAGTCTCACAACACATAGCGCATAGTTTTAAACGAGACAATAAAACAGAAATAGTTCACGAATAAGACTAAATGGACACAAGCTCTCAAGAAATGGTAAAAGCATATGCTTGTGCCCGAAACCCATGCAAATCCCCGTAGTCTAGAAGCTACTTCTCCCCCTTTGGCATTGAGACACCAAAAAGGAGAGAAAACAATGGTGCTAACGTCCCATGGAAGATCTAAGCATCTGAATGCTCAGAGGACTCTGCTGCAGACACGTCAGAAGCTCCCTCAGCCTCCCTCTCCAGATCGGCATCTGTCTCCTCATTTTCCTCCTCCTCATCAACAGGAGCCCTAGAAGAAGCAGAAGTGATGCAGAGAGCCTCCCCAATGCGCTCCCAAGGAGTGCGATGACCAACAGACCACTGAGAATAAGTCTGAGGAACAAGTGGAGCAAGAAGATCACCAAAAGCACCACTCACGTGATGGAGAATCTGACTCTGAATGCTGGACATAGCAGTGTCCCTGCGGTAGGCCTCGTACTGCTCCTTATGAATGTCCACCTTCATGCACAACACATTGCGCTGAAACCAGGAGAGCTTCCTGACATTGCACAGAGTGGTGGAAACAGGCTAAGCACTATAAGAGGCCACACCCGAGGTACCACCCTCAGATGGAGGAACAGGAGCAGCAGGTACGGCCTTATACCTCTTGATGTACAGCTTCTTGAACTTGTGCGGCTCCATGGGTAACTCAGAGAAATCCCTCTTCATCACATTATTGATCAGCATCATGGTATAAGGTCCATAGGGAATGGTGTTCCCACCAATCATAGCATTGCGCAACTCATGGAACATAATGTCCATGACGTCCACAGAATAAGAAGAGGAAGGATCCTCATCCTCAATGCACTGCTTAGCCAGAAAGAGAAGGTTGCACAAAGGACTGGTGAGTTCATAATTTTTACCTCCACTCGGCATCAAGAAGGACCCGAAGATACGCACAAGATGATCATAGAGGGGAAGAAGCCCTTCCAGCTTCCCAACAGTAAAACCTGGAGCATACAACTCTGCCATGTATCTCTCCCTCCAAGGTCTATCCACCTCATGCACACGGTGACCAAGAGGAGGGTGAGTGTTGTACCAGTAACAAAGTAGGCGAGCCAGTTTGTGAAAAGGAACCTCACAAGGAGTAGTCTGAGTCATCCACTTCATAATGCGAACAGAGTCAGAGCTGAAAACCAGAGTGGACATGAACTGAGTGATGAGCTCGGTGTTGTAAGGGCACTGGGTCTCCATGAGCTTCACAAGACCGAATCTCTCAATGACACTGGCTGCATCCGCAAATGCTTCCTTATCCTTGATCAAATGAAACTCAGTGGGATGCATCTCACGGATAGGGAACCTGAAGTCTGAATAGAGGTCTGCATAAATATAAGACCGCTCAAGGCACCAGAAAGGAGCATCCTCACAAGTACCGTCCCGTGGAGTGTTGTACCAATCCTTCTGCCTAATCTGAGCAAACTCCTGAGTGCTAATACCGTTCTTATAGTTGGGACGGGTATCTTTCTTCTTCTTGGGTGGCTTGGAGGCGACAGACTTCTTGTGAGTAGCTTTCCGGGGAGGGCGAGAATCACCGGGATCCTCATCGCTAGTGTCCTTGTACGAGGGGCGCTTGCGAGGACCCAACTTGTCAAGATGAGAGCCACCTGTGAAGGAGAGAATAGATAGAAAGCAATAGGGGTAAGTGCACATATGTCAAGCAACGGAGGAAACATACTTAAAAACAAACGGGAAGATTCCAGGCTATTATCTAGGAAGAATTCTAGCAAGGATCAAACAAGGGCTGTTTTGAAACGGTACCGCACTCAACCGGATATTCCGGTAAAGAACTGAACCGGATATTTCGGTTCAATACTGGACTGGATATTCCGACAGTACGAAACCAGCACAAGATTGATGCTAATCTAGATTTCAAAACTAGATCGATGACATGTGAATCTAAACTATTGTATCTAGCATGCAAAGGGTACCCTAGGGAGCAATTTCTACCAAGCATTGTCAACAAAAACACGAATCCATGGATAGGTATGGTTATGGCACCAAGATTCAACGAGATTGAACAATACCGGTGTCCATGGATGAAGATACTTGGATGGAAACGCTCCCGAGGATGAGGGGGACAAGATCTGGGCAAGAGCTCGAAGATCACGCGGAGGAAACGGCCAGGGAGGCCACGAATCAGTGCGGCGGCGTATGGGGTGGAGGAGAGGAGTGGGAAAGAAAAGGGCACGAACTGCCTCTTCCCATGCCTTTCCAGAATAAGTGAGATTCGCCGGACCGGATATTTTGGTTCAAGTTTGAACTGGATAATCCGATTCAAAACTGAACCGGAAATTCCGCTGCCTACTGATTCGAAATTTCCTCGTTTCAAAGGAATGAAAAATGTGCTAGACGAAGTTGGTTTTAACGTAGAAAGGCTTAGGATAGAAACACCAAACTGTAATTAGTACTTATCCCTCTCAAATGTAAGAAACAAACAAACAAAAGACCAATTGAGTTCGATTTTTCTATGAAAAAACACTTAGAAGGGAAAAACTAAGAAATGCAATGAAATATCAAATAAATCCCAACCAAGATCCAACTCTTCAAACGGAAGAGGTTGGTGGCCTAGGCCACCATGTAAGATATTATGGTGATACCAATTGAAAGTATAGTATGGGCACCTAGAGGGGGTGAATAGGTGCTACGACCAATTTTAATTTTTCTGTCACAATTAGGCTTGACACAAAGGTAAATTCTCTAGATAATGCAACTACGGTGAATTTACCTATATGAAAAGGATAACACAATCACAATACAAGTATGAATAAAGGGAGAATGGAACAAGGTAACCGATATGAAGCACGCGGAGACACGATGTAATCCCGAGTAACTCCTTGTTAAGGTTGTATGTCTCGTTGGAGAGGTGTGAGCTCGCCATGAAGGCCTACTCAACGCCACAAAGGCCTCATCATATTCTCTGATGAACCCCGCCAGAAAGGCCTATTCCACCTTCCACTATTGATCCCCTTTGAGGCGGGAATCGAATCCTTTACAAACAACTTGGGGCACACACCCACAACCAAATTGGGGTCTCAGAACAATCTTGAATCACCAAGAGTAGCAAGATTCCTAGGTTCTCCACAAGAGGAAACCCTAGGCTATATCCCTCAAGCTAGAGAGGGGGAAATGAAGAACGGCTCGGAGAAGATGTAGATCGGGGCCTTCTCCTTCAATCTTCCAAAGATCTTCGAGTTTGGTGGGAGGGATTGAGAGTTATTGAGGATTTGGTGAGCTCTTATATGCTATTCAATGCCAAGGGTAAGAGACTAGAGCTAAAGGAGGAAGAGGAGGGGTATTTATAGCCCCTCCTCAAAACTAGCCGTTTTGCAGGAAAACTCATACCGGAATATCCGGTCCAAGTTTGGACCGGAATATCTGGTCTGTAGATATGCTCGAATCCGTTGACTTAAACCGGATTATCTGGTTGCCTCTGAATAATCCGGTACAAATAATCCGGCTCTTCTCTGTCCTGCGCAGGCAAATGAACCGGATATTCCGGCTCCTCCGGAATAATCCGGTGCAAATAATTCGGCTCGTCTCTTTGAGTTTCATCTCCAGTCCTTAGACGATTTCGAGCAAAATCTCCACAACCGGAATATCCGGTCTAAGATGAATAATCCGGTATCAGAAATCTGGCTCATCTCTGTCCCGAAATTGGACCAAAACTATCCTAACCGGAATATCCGGTTGCCCAGAATAATCCGGTTAGAATAATCATGTTGGCTTCTGTCCCATATCTCTTAGGCCCAACTTCACCGATATTTTTGGTGATCGATGCCGATGTTAAGTATAACACCTGCACACTAAACACCTCGATAAATAATATACTTAGTATTGTTAACTAACACACAAAACACCGGGAAAACGAAATGCACTTTCAGTTATTGCGTCAACTATTGATGATGCGGAAGATGACGGTATCATTCACCCATCTAGCTCTCCTTGCCGTACATTTTTAAGAAGTGCATGTCTTTTAGATGAATTTATTATGCTTATTGACAGAGTTGGTCTCACCAACTTTATGGAGGATGAAAGCCCTCAGTATGCCACGCTCACCAAAGCTTTTGTTACGAGCTTTAAATTTCAGAACACTCAATATAGTCCAACTGTTGCATTCAAGTTATATAGTAGTCCTATGTCTTTGTCCTTGGTGGATTTTTGTACTATTATAGGTATCGACGCCACCGGGACGGCGAGAAGGATTCAAGATAGACCAGCAGACCTCCAGGGGATCTATCGAGAGATCACCAACAATGACGGTCGCTCATCCCAGTGTGGGAAGATAAGGAACATTCAACTTCCTGCTCTTTCGTTTGTTTTACTTTTTTTTTCTTTCATTTGTTTTCATTTCTTTATCTTATTTCTCTTTGTTTTTATTGTTTTGTTCTTGTTTTCCAAAACACAAAAAAAAACCAAAAATATTTCTGTTGTTTCTCTTTGTTTGCTTCTTTAGTTTCTCTATTTGGTTTGCTTTCTTTAATTTGCAGTTTAATATTCAAAAACCCAAAAACATTTTGTTTGGTTTGTTTGTTTGCTTTCTTTTGTTCTTATTTCATTTCGAAAACCCTAAAATATTTTGCTTTGTTTGCTTGTTTTCTTTTTGTTAGTGCTTTAATTGAAAAACCCAAAAATATTTATTGTTCTTCTTTGGTTTTGTAAAGTTTGTTGCAGAGTTCAAGAGTCGTCTGTGATTCCATAGGAGCTTGGTTTTCATTATATATTATTCGAGCCACAAGTGAAGAGCAATAATGACGATATATGACAATTTAAGTTGTGGTGAGAGGCCGGTATGAACTCTATTTGCTTTTATTTTTGTACATATATCCATTTATGTGAGCATGCTTAGTTTGTTCGTATAAGATATATGTGACTTAATGACTGCTTAATAGTTCGTGCTCTCTCCTGTCTTGTTCCAATTTATTGATTGTAAATGACCTATCATATAAATATTTGTTTGCATTGTTCTATTCATAGAAGGGTATGATATTATGGTAGCCTCCTCTGACTGTTTCATTTGAATCGACTTGGCACATGCTCACGCATTCTAAGAATGAAAACAAAAAGTCAATAAGCCTCGATGATTTATTGTGCCTCAGAGTTCTATTATCAATTTTATGGCTCAGTTAATTTTACCTTGTCGCAAACATGATTATGATAGTTGTTGCTCTCTTGATTGTCGCTCCCTGTCTATTTGCTAGACTTCACCTGTACTGAGTATGAGCTCTACTAGTGCATCCAGCTCCCCAAAACCAAAGTTTGACAAATGTGTCCACCATACCTTTCTATATGTGGTATTTAACCGTTACTCCAAGTAAATTGCTCATGTGCTACCTTTAAAACCTGCGAAAAATTATTCCTGTTTTGTGCCCTTGTTTTAGCTCATGAGGACGTAAATAGAGAATCTTTATCTCACTTGTTGATTGGATTTCACACCATGGACTAGTGGCTTCATCCATTTATCCAAATGATAGAAGAGCTGGCAGCGGGGTGCCCAACCCCAAATTAATACACACAAATTCTCTTCACTCTTTTTGCCCCTGATTTATCAGTCAAAGCATAATTGTGTAAACAAAAGAAAAAAGAGGGATGACCTTCTACCCAGATGTGTCCTTCACATGGGAGCCGCTCTTGTCAATCCAGTTGGCTTGTGACGTACTGTATTGTCTGTTTACCATTTGTTGACATAAGCATACACCTCTCTCAAAATGTTTTCAATACCTCTGTTTAATAAAATAAAAAGCTCTAGCACATGAGTGATCCATGCTTCCCTCTGCGAAGGGCCTTTATTTTACTTTTATGCTGAGTCTGTGCCATATTCTTTGAGCACTTTCTTGAGAGAACAATGGTCATTATTAGTGTGATGTATTTGTCCCAAAGTACGGTTGAATGCGGTATAATTTCGATACTTGTATCTTTGATATCTTTACCTCTAGTCTTCCCCTGAACTTCAGAGGTTCCCTGACATTTATGTTTTTTCCCACACTTAAGGGCAAGCGAGATACCACTTTATTAGATCCTTTTATGATTATTACAATCTTGCAAATAGTTATGGTTCATGTTGTTTATTATTAATATGTTGTTATCTCTTCATGGTTTGCATAGCTATTAAGTGACAATATCTTATCATGAGCACAATTAAGTATTTGATCATATAGTGAGTATATTTACACCATATGAAAGAAATGTGTTCGTAAAAATCTTTTATCGCACTCATTTGTCACTGAATTGCTTGAGGACAAGCAATAAGCTAAGCTTGGGGGGAGTTGATACGTCGAAAATGTATCTCCTTTTCCGAACACTTTTCTTATTGTTTTCCTCTAAACTTGTGTGTTTTGAATACAACTAACACGGAATAACGCTGTTTTCAGCAGAATTACCTTGGTGTCTTGTTTTTATGCAGAAAAATCAACTTTCGGGAAATTGCCCAGAAAAGATCCCATTGGTGTTTTCACCCCGGAAGACCCCGGGAGCCAGAAGGGGGGCAGGAGAGGAGCCACAGGGTGGCCACACCCCCTAGCACGCCCCCCTTGGCCGCGCCAGCATAGGGTGTAGGCCCCAGATCCCCCCTCGGACTCCCCTTTCGACTACAAGTAGCCTCCAACCCTAAAACCCGAGGGGGTTCGTCATATTCCATCGAAACACAACAGAGCGCCGCCGCCATCCCGAACCTCGATTCGGGGATCAGAAGTTCCTGTTCTGGCACCCTGTCGGGACGGGAATTGGAGGAGATCATCGCCATCGTTATCACCAACGTCTCTCCATCGACCATCCATGTATCCCCCATCCATGTGTGAGTAATTCCCCACTGTAGGCTTAAGGGGATGGTAGGGATTGGATGAGATTGTTCATGTAATAATGTCGTGATTGTTAGGGCATAGTGCCTATTATCCTCTATTAGTGCTATTGACATTGTTGCAACTTGTTATGCTTAATGCTTGTCACTTTGGGCCCGAGTGCCATGATCTCAGATCTGAACATGTTATTGAATCACGATGATAATTATTGTTTCTTGATCATACCTGCAAGTTGTTTACACATATCGTTGTCCAGAACCCGAGGCCCCAAAGTGACAGAACTTGGGACAACCGGAGGGGATGGCTGCAATGGGAGGATCACATGTGTTCACGGAGTGTTAATGCTTTGCTCCGGTGTTCTATTAAAAGTAACACCTTAATTACCAGTAGTTCCGTTGAGGCCCCACTGAAAATGGGTTGGTAGGACAAAAGATGTTGTGCAGGTTCTCATTGCGAGCACGTACGACTATTTACGGAACACATGCCTATTTTTACTTACTGCTTGGATGCTTTATCATATTTATTTGCAATGCCCATGACTTGATAATTATTTGAACTATCTTATCCATGCAATGCCCGTTCATTCATCCCTATGCCTACAGTATTTAATCCCGCTGTTTACTTCAAACACTATTGCTGCTGTTTTCATTCCACTGCTGCTATTATTTCACTACTGCTGCTACTATAAACTGTTACTACTGATAAACCACTGCGAACAAAATTACTTTCAGGTGCAGGTGAGTTGACAAGTAACTTTTTAAGGCTCACAAATATTCTATTGCTCCCCTTGTGTCGAATCAATAAATTTGGGTTTTACTTCCCTCGAAGACTGTTGCGATCCCCTATACTTGTGGGTCATCAGGGATGCCTTGGGCATCCCCAAGCTCAGATGCTTGAGTCTTCATAGAATTTGCTGGGATGGACCACGGGGGCATCCCTAAGCTTTGACCTTTTACTTTTCTTGATCACGTATATCACCCTCTTCTCTTGACCCTTGAAAACTTTCTTCACACCACACTCAAAGAGTAATTTGCATTAGAGGGTTAGTGCAACAATAATAATCCATGGGTTCTGTATGGGCACAATTTCTATTGATACTTTTTAAACATTAGCTATAGCCACTGATGTTTCGTGAAGCAAAGAAATCCACTTGACATCGTAAAAGAGAGAATGCAAGAAAAATGGCAGAACCTGCCAAAACCAGAACAGTCTGTAAAGACGAATTTTTTTGGGGCACTTATGTTGCTCGGATTGACCATGTTTTGAGAGAGTTTATTGGTAGATTTGTGGTAATTTATTTTGATTATATTCTCATATATAGCCACAATGAACATGTTGATCATATTAGACAAGTCTTGCATGTGTTAAGAGCAAATAAATTGTATAGTAATCTTGCTAAGTGCACTTTTTGCAAACATAAGGTCATTTTTCTGGGATATGTTGTTTCTAAGCATGGAATTTAAGTGGATGAATCTAAAATTGAAGCTATTAAAAATTGGCCTATTCCTATAAATGTTAGTCAAGTGATAAGTTTTAATGGATTGGCTGGTTTCTATAGAAGATTTGTCAAAGATTTTAGTACACTTGCTGCACCTTTAGGTGAGTTAACTAAAAAGGGTGTTGATTTCGAATGGGGGGTTGAACATGTATTGCTTTTGATGCCACTAAGAACAATTTGATTTCGGCCCTATTGCTAATTCTTCCTAATTTTAATAAGCAATTCGAAATAGAATGTGATGCAAGTGGTATTGGTATTGGAGGAGTGCTTATGCAAGAACACATACCTGCAGCTTATTTTTCTGAGAAATTGCATGGTGCTCAATTGAATTATTCTGTGTATGATAATGAGTTGTATGCACTTGTTAGGGTACTTGAAGTGTGGAAACATTACTTGTGGCCTAAAGAATTTATAATACACTCTGATCATGAAGCTTTGAAATTTTTAAAGAGACAATCTAGCCTTAATAAATGACATGCTAAATGGGTTGAATTTATTGAATCCTTCCCATACATAATTAAATATAAGAAAGGCCAAGATAATGTTGTTGCTAATGCTCTCTCTAGGAAAAGTATGCTTTGAACTCAATTGGATGTGAAAATTCCTGTTTTCGAGAGTGTGAAAGATTTGTATGCTCAAGATAATGATTTTAAACATGCATATGCAAATTGTACTAATGTGAACCATGGGATAAATTTCATTTGCATGATGGATACTTGTTTAGAGCTAACAAATTATGTGTTCCCGAGTCGTCCTTGCGTTTGTTATTGTTGCAGGAATCACACAGTGGTGGATTGATGGGACACTTTGGGAGGGAGCTCATGTTGGCTGATCACTTCTACTGGCCACGAATGAGAACATATGTGGAGAGGTTTGTGAGATGTTGCATCACTTGCAACAAGGCTAAGTCTAAACTAAAACTTTATGGTTTATATACTCCTCTTCCTTCACCTAATACACCTTGGGAATATATTAGTATGGATTTTGTGTTAGGTTTGCCAAGGACTAAAAGAGGACATGCTTCTATATTTGTGGTAGTGGATAGAGTCTCTAAAATGTCACATTTTATTGCATGCCACAAGAGCGACGATGCGTCACACATTGCTAAACTATTTTTCAGGAACATAGTGAGATTGCATGGAGTACCCAAGACTATTGTTTCTCATCGTGATGTCAAGTTCATGACCTATTTCTGGAAGACACTATAGGAGTAGCTGGGGACAAACTTGTTGTTTTCTACTACTTGTCACCCCCAAACTGATGGACAAACGGAGGTGGTGAATCGCACATTATCTACATTGTTGAGAGCCATGATTAAAAATAACCCACGGGAGTGGGAGGAGTGTTTGCCACATGTTGAGTTTTCATACAACAGGGTTGTACATTCTACTACTCAGCTATGCCTGTATGAGGTGGTGTATGGTTTCAAGCCAATAACACCACTTGATTTGCTGCCACTTTCTATCCAAGAGAGAGTCAATATGGAGGCTTCAAAACGTGTTGATTTTGCAAGGAAGATCCATGAGAAGACCAAAAAATCAATTGAGAAAACAGGAAGACATGTAGCTGAGAGAGTTAACAAGAAGAGGAAGGAAGTACTTTTTCGGACAGGTGATTTGGTGTCGGTGCATTTTCGCAAGGATAGGTTTCCCACATTTCGCAAGTCTAAGTTGATTCCACGAGGTGCTGGTCCATATAAAGTGCTTCATAAGATTAATGATAATGCCTACAAGATTGATCTTACTAGTGATGAGTTTGGTGTTTGTAATTGTTTCGATGTTGCTGATTTATCACCATACCATGGAGAGGACCTTGATGCGTCGAGGCCGACGCCTTTTCAAGGGGGGGAGGATGATGGGGACATCCCTAGTGCTTCCACACTTTCTCCCATTGAATATGTTGATGTTCAAGAGAAACATGATGAAGTGAGGATTGTACCTATGACTAGATCAAGAACTAAACTACTAGAACAACAGGTGAACTCACTCCTATTAAATTATGATGTTTATTATTCTAAGAATTTTATACTACCTGAATCCCTGCATTTATGTATGATTCAGGTTGTTGATAACACAAGAATTATTGGAGGAGAGGATCATGGAGCCATGGAGAAATGCGTAGGAGAACACAAGGAGAGACGTGATCATGGAAGCACAAGAGAAGAGGAAAAACAAGGAGCTAAACATAATAGAGATGGGAGCACCAAGGACATGTCCTAGGGTGTCCCAACCCACATTTATGTGTCATGCGCATTAGGCTTATGGGGGCACCAAGCACATGTCCTAGGGTGTCCCAATGCGTGTAGAATAAGGGCCTGCGTGCCCCTTGGCCGAATCCACTTGTTTGGGTCGGTTTGTATCAGTTGGGTCGAGTCCAAACTCCCTTAGTTGAGTCCTAGTCGGATTGGAGGCTGGTGCTTGCGCAAGAAGCCTTGTGGCCGCACCCCCTCCTCTCATATAACCCTCCAACCTGCGCGTTGAGAGGTTAGACTACCTTTAAGATAAACCCTAAACCTCCATTGCTGATTGCTTTGAAGCATTCATCTGGAATTGAATACATTGCAAGTTTTACGTGCTATTTGTTGTTCCATTGGGAATTAGTTGATACAGGACCACTAGTAGTCGGTGGCTGCTCGTGCAAGTGTGTGGATTTGCGAATATCCAAGGGATTGGTTGCTGCTGCAATTGGCATCAGGAATTAGCCGAAGAGTTCGTGGAGAGACACAAGTTATCAACTCATTGTTATCGTGTGAGTTCATCGAGAAGATCGGGCATCCCCTTATCACGCGGCCAGAGGGGAGCGCAGCCACCACCCTCCTGGAGGCCCAGTGGCTCCCCTCCAGCTGTCCTTCGGGCCCCGGGAGTCTTTCGGGGAAAAATAATTTCTGAAATACTTTTGGATTTTTTTGAGGAAATTGAATTTCTGCACAAAACTAGACACCAAGGATAATTCTGCTGAAAACAACGTTAATCCATGTTAGTTTGATCCAAATCATGCAAATGGAGGGAAAACGACAAGAAAAGTGGTTGGAAGATAGATACATTTGCAACGTATCACCTTCAACCGGATCCAGAGCCAAAATCTGTTAAAGAGTGCCTGAAGCGCTCGGATTGACCTAAATGGAAGGAAGCAATTGAGGCAGAACTGCTCGCGCTTAACAAAAGAGATGTATTCTCTAAAGTAATACCTACTCCTCATAAAGTCTTCCCTGTGGGATCTAAATGGGGTTTTGTTAGAAAAAAACAATGATGTGGTGAGATATAAAGTGAGACTAGTAGCACGAGGGTTAATTAGAGACCCGGTCTCAACTATAACGATACATATTCTGTTGTAATGAGTGTAATTTTGTTTCGGTATTTAATACCATTGGCAGTATAAATGAATTTATCAATGCAGTTAATGGATGTAGTGACCGCATACTTATATGGGTCACTAGATGTGGATATTTAAATGAAAGTTCCTGATGAACTTAAAATTTTGAATCCAGACGTAAATGTGTAAAATTACAAAAGTCACTCTATGGCTTGAAACAGTCGGGTAAAATGTGCCATAACCGACTTAGTGAGTTCATTCTCCATAAAGGAAACTCGCACAATGGTGATTTCCCATGCATTTTTATCAAGAAATCTCCAAAGGAATTTTGTATCATCTCGGTATATGTTGATGATCTCAACATTATTGGTAATTCAGCTGACATAGCTATAGAACGCAATCATTTAACGATGGAAGTTGAGATGAAAGAATTGGGAAAAACCAAATTGTGCTTCGGTTTACAACTGGATCACCGTCCCTCGTGAAAACTTGATTATCAGCCCTCTTGTATCCAGAAAGATTTTGTAAAATTCAATATGGATAAATCATATCCATCCAAAACACCAATGGTTGTTAGATCCTTGATATGAAAAAGGATCAATTTAGGCTTAGCAATGTACTAGGACCTGAGTTCCCATACCTTAGTGCCATAGGAGCATTAATGTACCTCACAAACTGTACTAGACCGGATATCGCCTTCGCAGTAAATTTGTGGGCTAGACATAGTGCGGCTCCAACAAAACGTCATTGGGAAGGAGTAAAAAATATCTTCAGATATTTACATGGTACTAAGGATCTTGGTTTATTCTATAGAAAAAAAATCAAGAAATGACCCTGGTTGGTTACACTGATGTTGGCTATCTTTTTTATCCCCATAATACCAGGTCACAAACATGGTTCGTGTTTTTGTAGGGTGGAACTGCTATCTCATGGAAGTTAATAAAGCAAACTTTAGTAGCAACATCCACTAATCACTTTGAAATAATTGCATTATATGAAGTTTCACGATAGTGTGTATGGCTTCGCAGAGTGATCAACCATATTCAAACTTCATGCGGTGTTGGTTGGTTCATTAGAATTAGCAACCAGTATCTACGAGGATAATGTTGTATGTGTTACTCAAAGGAATATGGGATATATTAAAAGTAATATCACAAAACATATTGCTCAAAAACTAAAATGGAGGAATTGATATTTTACAAAGAATCATGTGACAATCTTGCAGATTTTTTCACCAGATCTTTACCAACAGCTGCATTTTAAAATGATTTCATCGTATTGGTATGAGACGATTACGGAATTTACAAAGTCCAGGGGGAGAAACTCCTAGATCTGAACTGATTATTTATTATCTTCTGATAATAATATAGTGTACTCTTTCCTTATTAGTTTTCCGATATTGGTTTCTCATATGGTGTTTTATTAAGACAATTACTATACCTACTGTATATCAAATTTCTATATTTGGTTCTTATATTTTCCACGGGATTTAGAAGGATATAAAATTACATAGGATCAAAGATACTAAAAAAATTCAAGATCAGAGACCACGAAGATCAAACAAGGATTTTCACCACTCAATACTCTATGAAGAATTTCATGGAAATGAAGTAGACAAGAATAGCGTTTGTCCAAGGGGAAATATTAGAAAAACTTAGTCTACTATGTAGGCTAAGTAAATAGTTAGAATTGTATTAGAAATACTAGTAAATTGGCCCGTGCGTTGCTACGGGCAGAATGCGTAAATTTTTGTAGTTTTAATTGTAGTCCAATTAGCCCATTTAGCATCTTTTTAGCAAAGAATATAAAATAATAGAAATGCATCAATCACAATATCCACATAAAACCTGTTTGTAAGAATTACAGAAAGACGTCGGTAATGTGAGCTCATATTTGGTCACCAAGTAAGCCGCTAAAATTTGGTTCTTACAGGTCAAAACTCGGAACCCTTTGCAACAGCAAGCAACATGATATTCTTATGTAATTGTAGATTTCTTCAACGAATCAGGAGACCAATAAGATATCGTAAGGCTTATATGTCATCAAGAAATTTGCTCAAATCTAGTCCAGCAAGTTCAAGTGGTAAGGACTTCCTTGTAGACTATGTTCATCGTGGTCGTTACTAAGGACTCGGTTCGTTTTCTCTTCTTTGAATTCTTGGTTTTATCCTTTCCGTTGGCCTTTATGGCGAGGATCTTGATATTACTTTTTGCGGTGGCTCTGGACAATGCGACGTACAGCTGGCCGTGAGAGAATACCCGTTCCGGTAGGTATACACCTACAACTGGGATGGTCTGTCCTTGCGCCTTGTTGATCGTCATGGCGAAGCTAAGCCTGATCGGGAACTGCTTCCTCTTGAATCTAAATGGGAACATGTCATTGTCAGACGGACAGAGAGGTATCCTAGGAAGGAACACCCTCTGACCAGCGTGCTATCCCACCACGATCTCCGCATCGATGGCGTTCTTCTCGAACCCACGTATCACAAGCCTGGTGCCGTTACACAACCCGTTAGCTGGGTCTATGTTTCTCAGGAGTATAACGGGGCAGTTTATCTTCAGTTTAAGCGCGTGCGGGGGCATCCCAGTAGGAGTGAGGGAGTTAAGAAACTCTTGAGCATAGTAGCCATGCGGATCGTCCTCCGCCCTATCGAAACTATGGTAGATCCTCTCGTCGCCCTTAAAACGCTCAATCAAGCGCATGTTTATTCCATCGACGTTGTCGTTCTTTGTGGACAGGATTGCTCGAGAAGTCATATAGTCTGGATTTTCCATGTTTTGGTCTAGGCCAGGAAACACATGGTCGATTAGCTTCTCTATGTCAGCCGCGTCGCCCGTAGATGGCACGCAAATATCTTCTGGAAGCTCGATGTTTCCTTCCTCGTTAGTTTCCTCGGTGCCGTTACCTATCCTTAGCAGGTAATCTGCAAACCACTTATCACTTTGCACCCGCATGTTCTTTACGAGCCTTAGTTAGCGCATGCCCTTCCATAGGTTCGAACTCCGGAGGCTCGCGTCGATTATCTGACCTCGTGACCCTTTCCTCACTACCGGAAGCACCTGCCTGAAGTCCCCTCCGAACACAACGGTCTTGCCCCCGAAAGGTCGGTCTGGGATTTCCATGACGTCACGCATGCTTTTTTCCAACGCTTCCACCGCGTGTCGTTTTGTCATGGTGGCCTCGTCCCATAGTATGAGCTTAGCCTTCTCGAGGAGCTTGGCTGTCCCACTTTGCTTAGTGAAGCGGCATGATGCCCTTTCTTCAAGGTTAAGTGGGATCTTGAACCTCGAGTGAGCTGTCCTGCCTCCAGGCATGATTGAAGCGGCGACACCTGACGTCGCTGTAGCCACCGCGATATTTCCCTGTCCACGAACCGTAGCGAGCAGTGCCCTATAAAGGTAGGTCTTCCCAGTGCCTCCTGGGCCATCAACGAAGAATACGCCCCCTTTTCCACTATCAACTGCCTCTAGTATCTCGTCATAGGCAAGCCTCTGCTCGATGTTTAGTAAGTCCACCAGATAAGTGTCTTCGTTGTCAACCTTGATGTTGGTTTCCTCAATTATCTCCCTAAACTCGCCTCCAGTGGTGTCATACGTCTCGTCAATGTGTGGAAGAGGGAATGATTTTATGCATTTGCCCATGGATTGTAGCATGCCCCTGATATCAAGTAACACCATTTGCTCCACCGCTCTTTGACACGTGTTGTTCCTCCGGTAGTCGTCAGACATGGCCTCAAGGTGTCGATCCCAAAGACCGCGCACGTCGCTAGGCTCGCAGAATACTAATATCGTTGCGAATAGCCTCCTGAGTGAGGCTGGCATGGCGAACTGCTCCGACTCAGTAAGACACTCGTCAAGCGTGTTGTCGGCCTCGATTAGACCCTTCCTTTCCGCAGCCTCACGAAAGGTATCACATAGGACACCATCCACAGTTTTTAGATCTTCGAACGACGTCGAGCCGGGTACGTGGTTTAGAAGCACCCTAAGAAAGTATCGCCCCCCCTCGGCAGGATTGGCTGTCACGATTCGGCCTACTTGGTGATCTCTTTTCCTTTCCTTCCAATACTTTTCTGGTTGCCATGTGAACCTTCCTGGAAAATCCCGATAGAGAATATCTCGAGCCCACTCGTGCTTTTGGTTAGCCACAAAATACTCGGTTAGCATGGATCTGTGCTCCTGGGCAGCGATGTCGTTCAGGTTGTCTCCCCCTTTGAACATGACACTTTGCATATTTGGGAGATGAAGCGGTAGCTGTAGTACAGATGGGTGGCACTCACATAATTTGAAGCCGAATATCCTCCACATGGCTTCAGGTGGAGTAATCCACCTTGCATCAATGTATCTCTTGATCTCGTCTATGTTACCATCGGCGTCGGGCTTGTCGATGTTGAAAGAAGTAAGATCGTGGCCCTTGTATATGTACTTATATAGGTACTTGACTGCCTTTATGCTGGAGCACACCTCCACATTGATGTGGCAGTTGAACATCCGCAAGAGGTAAGGGTTATAAGGCACAACCCATCTATTGTCGAGCGTCGCACCACGCACGTTCGCCGAGCGGCCGTCCTTTCGTCTTCGGTAAATGGGGTATGCGTCTTTCCCTTGTATGGTGGTCTCGGTGAACGCTTGTGGATACCTACACTTGCACGACCCATCTTGCATGCACACGTTGTCTCGCTTTAGGACACCGCATGGGCCGTGCATCATATGCTTCACAACCATGGCGTACAACTCTGGGTATTTATCCTTGTCCGGGAGCTCGGCAGATATGAGGCGGTCATACTGCTCTGGCACAACGAGCTTATATTCAGAATCCATAATCAATAGAAAATGGGCATGTGGGAGACCCCTTTTCTGGAACTCGACCACGTAGACGTACGCCTTCACAACGCCCAGGATGTGCTTCTTGGTCAGCATGTCTTTCATCATCTCCAGCTTGGCCTTAAACACTCGGGCCACAATATCTGGTCGGTCCTGCGGGGTTTGGCCCGGTAGCAGGGCATCACGTATCTCTTGCCAATTTGGGTTGCATGTCATAGTCAGAAAGATGTCAGGCTTGCCGTATGTCTGTACCAGTGCCATGGCATCCATATGCCTCCGCTTCATGTCTCGAAAGCACCCCTGGAGATTCCAGGGTAGAACAATCCTTGTACCAACAGCGCTTGCTCGAGTCTCTCCGGCCGTAATGCTATCGACGATGCCTTTATATAGATCAGCACGTATCTCCGGCTGGTGCTTCCTGAACCAATTCAACCTGCAGCCCTCTATTTTTATGTACATGTCCACCACCCATTGTTGTAACAGTCGTCCTCCATGTAGTATGGGGTTGAATATAGCAGGACGCATCTGTAGACGGTAACAATAGTAGTCCCTGACGGAGACGCATAAACTGCCACCCCCCTCTGTGACAGAAAAAGAAGGTTATGCAACAAACGATAAGGGTAGAAAAATAAATGCAGAAGTATGTGAGATAACCGAACCTGGATCATCTTCACGCTCTGCTCTTGATAGTTGTGCAAGGTTCCAAGACTTATTACGTTTAGGTATATTCGGATGCCAGCCCAGTTCCCCCTTTGGGAAGAAGAGCGGGTAGGAGAGAGGATCATAGCATCCTTGTGTGGCATGTATACTATATCTCTCGTTGTTGTTACCATAGAGGGTAATACTGCGCTTAAACCTATTTTCAGGGTTGCTGCCCTCGACCCAGATTGCAGCCACCTCAGATGACATTGGTGTGTTGTATCTTCGTTGATCTAACTTCTTGTCTGTGTTAAGGTCTATACGGTAGTCCTCAAGGTTATCCTTATGGGCACCCAAACTCCTAAACTGCTTGGAGTAGGGGTTTTCTCTCATTATATCCACAACCTTACGGACAACTTGTTGGTCTAGTTCCTTGGTGGCTTCCTTGCGATGGATCAAGCTTGTATCGTCGTCGTAGAAGTATAGTTGTAGATGTTCCGGTCGAGAGCCAGGTCCGAACGAATGCACTTTATGGTACAACGAGCCTTGCACCCGGAATGTGTATACCCCAGATCTCATATTTGTGCAGTCATTGTCGAGATTAACGCCGAGGGTTGTGAATGAGAAGTGGCCGTTGAAGAATCGTATGCTCTCCCGAAAATGTCGACATTCCGTATCAGTGCAAGTCCATAGCCTCATCAGCTCCGGGATAGGCTCTGGTTCAGCCAGCTGGATTTGTCCGCTTCGACAGCAGAAACCAGGGGTCTCATCCTCAAACCTCTTGGCATGACAGTGATTGCAGTTGGGGACTTGCTCTAGTATGTGTGTGCTATCTGGAAGGTTTGAGTACACAAAGTCGAAAGGATCAATATCACCATCACCGGATGAGTCCATCGGTGTATTGATGTCCACGTCATCATCATCAAAACCTAAATGTATAGGAAGTCAAATCATTATGTTCATATTTAATTCGCAAACAAGAGGGACAAACGAGAGGGGCGATTGAAAGGCCGACATAATTACCTTCACGGGCATAAATGTTACACTCCTTGTCCATGATGTCGTCGGGTATGGTATTCTCGTCCATGATACCACTAAGGATGGCCTCCATGTCGCCTACAACACTCTCGATTTGGTAAGTATCATGCATTAATGCGCGATAACATAAATAATAAAGGGATTAAAGACAATATGTTACCAATGGTTTTGATGGTATACTCTGGCGTGCTCGTTGAAAGTGAAGCAATTCCCTCTCTGGCCGGTGATCCAAGTGTGCTCGATGCTAGGTTTATCGTAGGTAAAGTTGATGCATTTGGGCACGGCATCGCGATTGACTGAGCGCATGGAGTGTTCCTCTTAGACGCAGCGTTTGCGTTGCGCCGAGCTAGCAGCTTTGCCTTCTCCTCTTCGGATTTGTTTTGCCTATATGTACGTCGTCGTGCATTCTCTTCTTGCCTTTCTTCTACAGATATGTTTTTCCTGTTTGCTCTTCTCTGTATGTTCCTTTCATCTTGCGTTTTCCTTTGCCAAGATGTTCTTCTACGTGCATTAATCTCCTCCTTTTGCTCGTCTGTCAAATTATTTCGCCGAGCTCTATCACGTTCATGTCTTGCTTGATTTTTGTCTTCTGGAGTGCTTAGAATTGGTTGCTTTTGCTCTGCCATTACCAGAGACTTTTTTCCGATCGGGAGGCGTCGCTGGAAGGGCTTTGCTCTTCTTAGTGTTTACTTAGAACCCTCGGACCTGGGAGATCTATCTCTGAACTCAGCGCAGAACGTTGTACGCTCTTCAAGCTCTAGTGTCGTGTATATATAATGTCAAAGGTTGCTAAAATCTGACGTATTGGCTCCTCCCGAGTAGAATCGGACCCGATCAGGGTTCCATACACGGTAGGTTTCCATCGATCCTTTTTTTTTTGCTAACCATGTATTTCACATGGTTGGTTTCCATCGATCCTGATTCGGAGACGGTACGAACTCAAGAAAATTATCCACAGGCATTCCGACTCAATCAGGACTCGTACAGACGGAAAGAAGTCGAAAAAATTAGCTTTCCTCTCACCTACTCTCTCTCCGTGTAATCCTATCAGCACACACACTACACAGGACACGACAGTAGAACTTGACAGAGATCAAAAGTAATAGAAGAAGGCGGAGGCGTTGCCGACGCAGGTGGCGGTGGAGCCGTCCGGGTAGTACCTGACGGCCCAGTCGAAGCCCCCGACGATGAAGACCCTGGAGCTGACGTACCTGCCGACGGCCATGCCGTCGAGCAGCGAGTAGCCGGCGAGCCTAAAGTCGTGGACCGCGGTGACGGAGTCCGTGACGCTCATCGACGAGGTCCTGGGCAGTCAGTGGCCGGGCGGCGGGAAGGCCAGGTCGCGGGTGTGATCTCCCATGGAAGGAGGAGACGACGACAGGGCGCCGGTAGCGTCACGCGCTCGCCGAAGTGCATACCGACGGCGAGGGAGTACTCGTAGCGGCAGAACCACCGACCGGAGGGGAAGTATACCTCGACGGCATTGGCGCCCTGGTCGAGCACCGGCGAGACGAGCACACCGCGGCGTGGTAGGAACTGCCTGTCCACGTCGTACGTGGCGATATCCTCCGGATAGGAGAAGAAGAGCGGCCGCGCGATGGGCGCCCCCGTGGTGTGCGCCTCATGGCGGCGTTGTCCCCCGTCAAGTGCGCGGTGTACCGGCCGGAGCCGACCTTGATCCCTGCACATCACCGGATCGATTAGTCACAGCACACAACTCCTGAAGTAATGTTTTGGGTGTAACAAGTTATGTCCCCTCTAGTTTTCGTAATTTTATCGGATACCTCTTCTACCCAGAAATAGTTTTAAACCAAGATCATATCAAAGTTTATAACGCTCAAGTTGATGATCTACTTCAATTCCACCAACTCAAGTGAAACTTCAATCACTTAGTGTTTTGAAAACAATTGTGCGAAAATTCTTCGGATTTTCTGATGCATGAATGCAATGCACACTTCTGTGTCCACTCTTATTTTGGACTCTAATACTGGGATATTACATAAGGCCTCCTGCAGCGCCGCCATCTCGCCTTCCTGTTCAACTCTGGCTATTGCGCACAGCGTCTAAATCGCAACAATAATTACCTACAAGAATATGTATGCTTCTGTTCTTTCAGGCACGATATGACAGGAAACATAGCACAAATCTACACGAATAACAGAGTGCGGTGCCAAATCAGCAGCACAGCTTTGCCCACTACATGGAGTATTTGGTTTATCAAATTTCAGCTGCAGCAGTACATGAGCATCCACTCCTACTCCGCAGTATCAAATTTGGTTTATCAAATTTCAGTTTATCATCATTCGCCATAGAGTACATGAGCATCAACTACTCTAGCAGCAAGCAAGCAAATGAGCTACTGCTATTTCACAAAAGTAAGATATTCCACAAACGTACGAGATCAAGCAGAACAACTACTGCAAAACATTCAAGACAGCACTACAAAATTCAGCATTCAATACTTGATAAGCTTCTAGTCCTAAACAAATGAATCCGTAAGTTTCTATTCATGCCTGCACAGAAACTGCATGTTCTCCGGTTCCGAATTTCCTAGACAACCAACAATCTAAGATTTTCTGAATGCAAATGAAACCAAAACAAGAAAACTGCAGCAGCTCATTTGATATTGCTAAATAAGGAACAATATATTTGCACTGAACTTATCGAATTGGACGGACATCTGCTCGCTGCCCCCAATGAATTGGTGTAACAGATCAACCATAATAACAACTCTTTATGGGCTGCTCAGTACCTGGCTAACAGCATACATGGAGGAGAGCTCGGACTCAGGGATCTCGAGCTGGCTAGACCTCGAAGGGAGCACATCGGTGGCAAGGAGAACGCTACATCCCGCCTCGAAGCCCACAGCAGCCACCCGCATCGCCGCACTCAGCCAAGGCCACGGGCCGATTGAAGGTCTGTAGAAGCAAAGATGCGTCACCTGAAGGTCCGCTGCTGAGGTACGGGATCTGGAGTTTGGGGGCAAATCGCCACGGTCAAGGCCAACCACCATGGCACGACCTACCTTGCCGAATGAGCCCACCAGGTAGCTCTCTCCCGCTTGGTCGGCTTCCGCCTACGATCCGGCGGACGGCCACCGAGGGCAACTCCAGCACGGACAGGCGTGCGGATGCCGGCCACCGCTCATAGCCGTGGGGATCACCTGACCGCGCAGGGGATCTAGAGGTGTCTGCGGCAAGGGGTGTCCGTCTAGCGCTTCCGGTTGAGCGCGTGACATCCTCCATTCCTCACCGGCCTCATCTTCTCTTCCCTCTGTTCGGCGGCGTCGGCGCATCCTTCTCGGAATCCTCTACTCTCCCCTCTGTTTTTGACAGCGTCCGCGCAGGCTAAACGGAAGGGACGCTGTGCAATATTCGGAGAGTTACAGGGAGAGTTACAGGGAGAAGACGGGAGTGCGGGCTGAATATGGAATTCCTGAGGGGGCTAAATAAAAAATAGGCGCGACGTACGACCGCCACCGTTATATAGTAGAGATTGTACAGAATATTCTGCCTAGCAGGTAGAATAGTAGCATTGTCCAAACGATATGTACTAGGAACCGACATCACTTTGTTCCAAAACGATGTGAGAATCTATAATTGCTGTGTACTCCCGATTGTTCAAGTACTCCCTCCGTCTCAAATTAACTGTCACAAAGTTGGACAAAAATGGATGTATTTAATGCTAAATCATGTCTCGATACATCCACTTTTGTCTATCTTTTGTGACAGTTAATCTAAGACGGAGGGGTATAAATATCTCGCTTCTGCTTGAGTGTCCCCCTAAAGCAAAACGTTGATACAAGGAAGGCCGTGAGGCCGCTCGACACCCTTCCGTTAATATAGATGGCTAAGAATAATTAAGTAGGCGTACGCGGCAGCATATAAACTCGTCAGTGTTATTTTAATTACATATTTTGCGTAAAAGTATTTGCATAATATTCATACGTCGTCGCCGTGGTCACGTCACTGTCTCGCACGTGATTAGGAGTGGTGCGCGGATGGTTTATAACTCGGGTATGCGTATATACGTAATATGTCCGTATACGAGCATGGACGGTACATCGTATTAGAAAAAAAAATGTTATATATCGATCCACCAAATTGGGGGAAAGGGGGACACCGAAGCACAGACCTAAATACGTGCGGTCACTATCAACGGAATCATTCATTGGCTCTCAAAAACTCTCTACTCTTCTCCTAAACAACAATTACGAAAGGACATCCCGCAGGTCAAGCAGCAATCACTCATGAAATTAGGGGCAAGCTAGCAAGTGCTAATAATATAAACTGATGTAGCGTACGAGTGGGACAGCTCAAGAATCAGGGGCAACCGGCTCAAGGCACCGATCGCACGCACACGTAGGAAAATGGTCTCCGCATGTCTGCCGAGATCGATGCGTGTGTACTTGCTGCTGTGGTCGTTCGTTCAGCTTTCGGGTAGAGATGTCGATGCGGATTCTCTGGGCTAGAGGGTTATTGTTAACAGACAGATTGTTGGCGATCGATGGCTTGTTTGACGACCCCCTGAAGACCTGTGCAAAATAATCGGGTTTTGCCCGTATCCTGTGGCGTGACGCGTTTGTTCCGTAGCTACCGTGCAACGCGCTGCAGCGTCTGGAACCTGTCGGCGCACGCTGCAGCGGAGCGCGTTTGTTTTTCAGGCATCGGCGACTCCAGCTCTTCCTTCCTTCCGATTCGGCAGAAGGGGATTAGATTTTGATCGACGACAGAGAGTTGAAACCACAGAGCAGATCGATGTACTACGTTGCTGCTCGTAACAGTGAAATAGTAGTAATATTTACTGCGCCGAGAGCTTGTCGATGGGATCGGTCCTGTAGCACTCACGTTAGCAGAGCAGCATGCCATGGTCGATCTCCTTCTGGTGGCAAAACTGTAGGCGTCACATGCGAGGCGTCCACTGTGCAGGAATGGTGCTCCGGATTGGAGCGGTCTCGTCTCGTCTCGTACGTGTTTCAGTCATTGCCGGGGAAAAGCGACCAGATGCTCTCCCCTGCGCTGCCTACCAGAGGAGTAGTACCATTTGGCCCCGAGGATTACATGCTCACATCGATCTCAAAACCAAACCAGCTATTGCAAGATTGGTATGGCCTGTTTCCTGGATGTTCGTTGCATCGAGCCTAGCTAGGCTAAGCTGGTACAGACCACACGTGACCAGGGCAGCCTCAGTATCAGCAGTGTCCCCATTTCATATCCGTACATGTGCCAGCAGGTGTGCCTCAGTGCGAGCATGTGCTGAAAATCCTCGGGAACACTGTTTGCATGTAGTACGACGATACTTGAGGATCAGGCCGCGCGCGGAGTGCTACCTACTGCAGATTCACGGGCTCATGGGTTTTTGATCCGCTTGGAGATTGGGCGGGCTACTTCCAGACCAGTTTCTTCGTAACTAGCCAGGCGAGCCCAATCAAACCCATTGTCTATATAGCTCGTAACAGGGTTAACATTGTGGTGGTCCGACGTAGGCCCATGAGCACATGTCTTTTGTGTTTCCAAAAGAAAACGTATTTTTTTTTATAAAGTGCTTTATTACTAAAAAGTTCAAGCATTACACCCGGCCTCTGCATCATAAAATGCACACAGCCGAAATCCGAAACAGAAAATAAACAGAGCAACAATACTACAAAACAACCGCTGTAGACTGTCGATGCTATGAAGCCGCTATCCGTAGATCAAGTGGCCATCCATGTGGGATAAAAATATCCCTCGCCACCTGCTCCAGTCGTGCACATGCCTCCATAAAAAGGCCTCGTAACTCCCCTCGCTGTAATGTGGACCACGAACGGAGAATACATGTGCTCCTGAATAGAACCTGCATACGAGAAAAGTTTTTATCATTGAAAATCTTGTCATTTCTATATAGCCAGAGCGACCAAATAACGGCAAGCGCTCCTACCCTAATAATAGTCTTAAAACGTTTATCTACCCTATTTAACCAGTTGCCGAATATGTTCGCAACGGAAGTAGGTTGATAAAGATTCGAAACCATTTGGATAGCTGACCATATAGAACGCGCAAACGTGCAATCAAAGAATAGGTGTTTAATTGTCTCATCGTGAATACAAGAAACACACCTAGAGCTCCCATGCCAATTACGTTTGACAAGATTATCTTTTGTAAGTATGACTCCCTTACGAAGATACCACGTAAAAATCTTAATCTTCAGCGGTATCTTCATACGCCATACATTTTTGAAAATATCGACTGGCAAGTCTGATTGGATCATAGCTCTGTACATGGAGTCCACCGAGAACAAACCGTTCTTAGTGATCTTCCAACGAAACTCATCCGTGCCCGGTGTAAGAGTAACCATAGTTAATCTATCCACCAAAGTCTGCCAAGACGCAAGTCGAGGGCCGATTAAATCTCGTCGAAACGTGACATTAGGAGGTGATGTCTGCATGACCGTAGCCAGCGAATCATTCTTATGTCGCGCTATCGTGTATAAAGCCGGATACTGTTCTCGGAGTGTGGTATTACCTAACCATTTGTCCTCCCAGAACCGTATCTGTGATCCATCCTTAATTTTAAATACCCCATAGCGAAAAAAATTATTTTTGTTCGCCATAAGTCCAGCCCAAAAGTGTGAATCACCTGGTTTCCACAAAACCTGTGATATTGCTTTCGAGCCTATGTACTTACGTTTAAGGATGGTTTGCCAGACCCCTTCTTCGGTTAATAGTTTGAACATCCATTTACCAAGTAGGGCTGAATTCTTGACTTGTAGGTCATGAATACCCAACCCCCCTGATCCCGTGGACGACAAACTACATCCCATCTGGCCAATCGATATTTCTTTTTCTCGTTGTCGCCTTGCCAAAAAAATCTTGATCGGAAATAATCCAATCTTTTCAAGACTCCTTTAGGTAACTGGAAGAATGATATCATATACAGTACCATATTAGTTAGGACTGAGTTAATGAGTACCAGTCGACCACCAAGCGACAACAATTTTCCTTTCCAACTAGCTAGCCTTTTCTGCAGACGTTCTTCAACGTGGCCCCATTCTGCATTAGTCAATCTCCTATAATGTATTGGTATTCCCAAATACTTGATAGGGAATTGACCTTGCTCACATCCGAATAGTTCGGTGTATTGTGCAACTGCTTCTTGGGCCTCGCCAAAGCAAAACAATTCACTCTTGTGGAAATTAATTTTTAATCCGGATAGTTGCTCGAACACCGAAAGAATTAACTTCAGGTTCGCCGCTTTCTCCAAATCATGTTCCATAAAGAGAATTGTATCATCTGCATATTGAAGGATAGACAATCCCCCATCAACCAGATGTGGAATTACTCCCTCAATTTGGCCATTTTCCTTTGCTCGGTCAATCATGATCGCTAACATATCAGCCACAATATTAAACAATACGGGCGATAGCGGATCACCTTGTCTCAAGCCTTTTTTTGTTTGGAAGTATCGGCCAACATCATCATTGACTTTGATGACCACGCTACCTCCAACCACAAAACTGCGAATTAGAGCGCACCACTCTTCTGAGAATCCTTTCATTCTCAGTGTCTGTTGGAGAAACTCCCAATTCACTTTATCATAGGCCTTTTCAAAGTCTATTTTAAAAATTACCCCATTAAGTTTTTTTGAGTGAAGCTCATGTACGGTTTCGTGTAAGGTCACGACCCCATCAAGGATGTTCCTACCCTGCATAAATGCAGTCTGTGTAGGTTTTACCACATGATCTGCCACAGAATTCAACCTAATAGTTGCAACTTTCGTAAAGATTTTGAAACTAACGTTTAAAAGGCAGATTGGTCGATACTGTTGTATCATTTCTGCGTTCAAAACCTTAGGTAACAAAACGATTTCCCCAAACTTAAGGCGATACAGCTCCAGTTGTCCACTCTGCAAGCAATCAAACATTTCGATGAGATCATGTTTAATGATCTCCCAGAAATGCTGATAAAACTCGGCCGGACAACCATCTGGACCAGGTGCCTTGTTATGTTCCATTTGGAATATCGCCTTCTTGATCTCCTCTTCTGAGAAGGGAGCATTAAGAAAAGCATTTTCCTCTATGGATACTTGAGGAATATCATTTGTGCGGTTCTCGTCCATAGTTATATTAACTACTTCGGGAGGCCCAAACAGATCTTTATAGAAATTTGTGATATAGGTCTTGAGATACTCTTGTCCCTCAATGAGACCTTCATCTTGATGGAGAGAGTGAATTCGTTTTTTCCTATGTCTGCCATTAGCAACATTATGAAAATAACGCGTATTCGAATCTCCTTCAAGAATGAATTGAGCCTTAGATCTCTGATACCATTTGAGTTCCTCTTCTCGCAACATTTGTGCTACTTTCGCATTGGATTGACTTTTAAGTTCAACCTTTTGCAAAGATAACAGCCTAGTTTCTGTGAGACAATCTAACTCATCAATAATGGAACAAAGATGCTCTTTTTCCTTCTTGAGCAAACCGGACGTATGTCTCGCCCATCCACGGAAATACTTACGCAAATTGCGCATTTTATTATTCCATTTCCGTATTGGGTTATCACCTAAGACCGGTTTGGTCCATACTTTCTTAACTAGTGCATCAAAACCATCACGTAAAAACCAACCTAGTTCAAACTTGAACTGTGTCTGGCCTTTTGGTTTTGATGTGCAATTTGACAGTAGAAGGGGAGCATGATCCGACAGAGTCTCAATACGTTCTAGAGCGCGTACCGTAACCAATGGGAACTTATCTTCCCAATCGGTACTCATTAATACGCGATCTAGTTTTTCGTATGTCAGTTCTAGCAGACTATTTGCCCATGTGAACTGTCGTCCGTTCATGTACACCTCTCTCAAATCCAAACTATCAATGACAGCGTTAAATAAGAAAGGCCAATGATCGTCAAACCGTCCCCGACTTTTCTCGTGTGGGAACCTTAGCAAATTAAAATCTCCTCCAATTAAAATTGGATGTGGATTATTATTCGCCAAGTTAACCAGCTCACGAAGAAAAGCCTCCTTAAACTCCTCCTGGGCAGCACCAGACACAGCGACTAAACTCCATATGAAGTTGTCGGCACGGTTACGGAGGTGTAATTTAATATGAAAATCACCATCCGACCTTGCTAACACATCAAAGGAATCAGTTTTAACGCCTAGTAGAATGCCACCCGATCTACCACGTGGAGGAATAGAGTGCCAAGTGAAGTCTAAACCCCTTGATAGGCGGTTGAGAACACTCGCTTGAAAATCTCTCCTTCCGGATTCGGAGATCGCCACAAACTCCAAATTGTGATCCTTGACGTATTGTGCAATATTCAAATATTTAGCCAAGTCACCAAGACCTCTGCTATTACTGAATAAGCCATTCATCGGGAAACAATTGGGTTTTTAGGCGATCTCGCGGATTTCCGCGGTGCGTTCTTGCTCTTATCCTTAGCGGATTTGGTTTTCCGACCAGATGCATACGGATCAATTAGAGATCCGAGCCCGTCGTCATCCATTCCCACTTCGGTCACTTCCCCCACTAGATGAGATAAAAGCTGTCCATCCGAAGAGGCATTCGCTGAATCATCATCCATGTGTGGTATGTCTACCCTCGCAGAAGCACTCGGTTTGACCGTTAAACGGTCATATTCCATGTGCCTCAATGCATTGGCCGACAAAGTGATTTCATGTTCATTTCTACCTAAACAAACGCCAACTACATCTAAACTAGATGCAACCTTGGAATCTGAAAACGAAAGAAATGACTTATGATGCAAAGACGTACCCGAAGATGGTGATGAGAACATGGCCGCCTTGCGGCGCATAGCTTTGGACATCGCGTCCTCTTCCGTCGATGATGCGCCATCCGCGGCCACCACATGACGTGCACTATGCCTCAGCACCATCGGGTCAAGATGCATCGGCACGGCGGAGGGGGGTATTGTTGAAGAAGAAACCCCCCCGAACGCAGTGTCAACCACGGCACACTTGGCCACCGCGTTAGCATCCGTCGTCGACGACTCGAGCCGCCGTGGTGCGACCCGCGCCGCAGCGCCGCCAGCAGCAACCGGCCCAAGACCAGTCACTCCCGTCTCTGTCACGTCGCCAACGACTCGCGCCTGGGCGTCAGTAGTCTGAGCAACACCCAGCCCGAGCTTCACCGTCTTGGGCTCGGTGGGCTGCGTCCTGCTCCCGGCCGCTCTCCCCAGCTGCTGCACATGCGCATCAAACAGCTGGCCGTCGCCCAGCTCACCGTCCGCTGCTCCTAGCCGATCCGCTGCATCCAGCTGCTGCATGTGAGAAGCAGCAAGCTGTTGGTCGCCCAGGTCGCATACTGCAGCCCCCGGAGCAACCTCAGAACCAACATACGACGCGTTGGCAGTCGAGTGATACACGTTTTCCGATCCAAGCTGCGGCGGCCTCCCTGCATCCCTCCATCCACTAGAACCAGAAGCCTCTGATTTCGACGAAGGCGACAACGCCGCGTCGGAGAGTAAGGCTAGAAGACCCCCTGGAGGACATTTCCCCACAATCTCCTTTCCTCGCGGCGTCTGCGGTGACGGATTAAGAGGTGTGAGCGCATAGCTCCTCAGCAACTCCAACGCCTCACTACGGACATGTCCCACATCGGATGGCGGGGAAGGATCAACGGCCATACTCGTGGGACCATTCCCGTCCCCCGCCGTATCCAGAGCAGCTGTGTCTTGCACATCCTCCTCCATGCCTCTACCCGACGACTCCCCGTGGACCTTGTGATCCCAAACATATGGAACAAAGTCCGGCTCTGGTACGTAGTCCTCAGCTTTTGGGCGGAAAGTGAAAGCATACCCCTTAAGCCGAACCACCCCGTCAGTAGCAATATAAGGACCCACCTCATCCACTTTCTCAAACACTTCATCATCGGCCAAAGCGATACGGATCCGGACAATGCCCCTCCGACGGAGAGCCGACAGGTCAACGTCTAAAGTAGCACCAATCAAAGAACCAACTTCCCACAACCCCCGAAAGTGTCTCAACTGGTGAGGTACCCCCTCAACGTGAACCCATGCCTGGTGTAAATCCAGCTTCGGCTCAATCGCCACGGGCATCCACTTGCTAAACAGCATGTGTCCTTAAAAATAAAAAATTCATAACCGGTATTAATATATGAACACAAATATATGTACAATAGGATATGTTCATGTATTCTATGTAAAATGTTCACCCTACTAGTGGAAAATGATCTGTAGAATCAAAGAAGTGTCATTCTGTAAACGAGTGTCTTGGAGAGGCTTGGATTTGGATATATGGCAAGAGAAGAAAGAACCAAATCAGCAACGATGCAACAAGCTATAGGCTGTGGTGCATAGAGGAGAAACTTATCCATTACTCATTGTAGAAGGATGAGATTGACATAATATGTTGGATGTATTATTGAGACTCATGGGCGAGTATATATCGAGGTACAAACTTGGAGGGCAAGAAGCCTCGTAGAGATAGAGTAGGAGATGGATTATAAATCCTATACTACCAAATACATATACCGGAATATATCTCTACCCCCCCCCCTCCCCCGCGGTCGTAGCGGTAGCATCGCGAACAACAGGAGCGTCGCGGATCTTCAGACTGGAGAGAAACCGAAGTAGAATCCAGGGGGCTGACGTCGTGGACGGTGTCATGGCGCTGGAGTTTAGACCGTAGAGGAAGCTTATGAGTGCTCAAGGCGAGATGATAGCCCTTTGTGCCGAGGTCGAGGTAGCCGAGAGCGTAGGGTGGTGTAGCCGTGCGAGAGTCGCCGAGGTCGATGTCGAGTCGAGGTAACCGGTGTTGAGGTAGTCGCCATGGTGCCGTGGGGCGCAAGGAGGCGCCAAGTTAGACATGGGTGCAGTGTTGTTGAGATAGTGGTGCACCAGGAAGACGATGGTGTGGACGAGGCGTCACGCCGGGTTTGCCAAGCCCGTGGACACGTCGTGGACGAAAGCAGCGTAGACGGTCAAAGTCGATGTTGACGAGGCGTCGCACCAGGCTTGCCGGGCCCAGGGACACGTCGTAGAAGAAGGCAAGCGTAGGTGTTGCCAGCAACGGGCATGCGTAGACGGGAACCAGCACAAACTGTACACCATGTCGGATGGGCCAACAGAGAAGGACTCGACGACGGTTGCGACGCTAGTCGACGTGGGTGTAGAAGGTGCCAATGTCAACCAGGGTTGTCGGAGTAGAGGAAGTGGTCGAGGAAGATGACGGGGACGCTGACGCTGAGCTCGTGCTAGACGTAGACGAAGAGGTGGACATCGATGTAGTCGGCGGAACAAGAGGCTGCCTGTGGGGGGGCACGTCGGTTGTCGTTAGAAGCTAGCGACGCGGCGGCGGTAGCCCACGAAGAGCCACGGAGGTCGCGCGTAGAAGCGCGGCGGCGATGCTCGCAGTAGGCGAAGAAGAACCCAACAGATCGAAAAAGACCACGTGCGGACGGTGGCGTTCCCGCGCCTAGGAAGGATGAGATTGACGGAATATGTTGGATGTATTATTGAGCCTCATGGAAGAGTATATATTGGGGTACAAACTTGGAGGGCAAGAAGCCTCGTAGAGATAGAGTAGGAGATGGATTACAAATCATATACTACCAAATATATGTACCAGAATATATCTCTAACACTGATCATGATGGTTTGGTCATATCCAGCGAAGTCCTAACAAAGAACATTGAACGGCCGCAGAGCAAGCCGACTCACAAAGCATATGCTAAGCAAGTACACACGACAATGGCCAACATTGTACCCAAAACACATTATTGTTCAATGATATCCCCACACTAAGAGCATCTCCAGCTGCCCCCCCCAGGAGCCCCCCAGGGCGCCTTTTTTAGCGCCGGTACGCCGTTTTCCGCCCACTCGCACCCCCAGGAGCCCAAATAGCGCCGGCTTGGGCCGTTTTAGTACCCGACGAACCCAGGCCAAACCCAGCGCGCCGGGGTCAGCTGGGGCGCCGGATGAAGGGAAAATGACGCAAATCCACGCGAAAGAAGTTCCCGCCGTTTTCGCCCGCCCGCGGACCCGCCCTGTCAGCGGGAGAGCGATCTGTCGTCCTCGTCGCCTCGGCTGCCACGCGCATTGACGCCTCCGGTCAGTCAAGACGACACGCGGCAGCGCAAGTAGTCGAATCCCCCACGCGACGAAGTTATGGCGTTGCCGCCACTTCGTCTTGCCCACCCGTGGCTACAAAAGCCCGTCCCCGTCGCCCTCCTCGCTAGTCTTCCCCTCTCATCGCCGTTTTTCCCCTACTCTCCTCGCCACGGTTCATAGGCACAACCTCGAGGGCGCAGCCGCAAATGGTTTCGGCCGCCGGACACTGCACCTCTGGGAGGCGAGGCTCCTCTACGAGGCGAACTTCCACGCACCGTCAGGTATGAGTGCGCCGAGGACATGGCGACTCAGTGCAGGCGGCGTGCATGTGCCTCCGACCGGGCCCGAGAGCATCGCCGAAATCGAGGAGATTCGGGCGCGCTTGACACCGGAGGCGCGGTGCCTGCCGCAGTGGCATCCCGACAACGAGGCCGCCTGGACGGAGTTCTTCAAGGCCCGCTTCGAGGAGGAGCTCAGCGACATCCCCGACAATGTCCCTGTTTCGGGGCGCAACAACGCGAATGTCCGCCGCGTCTGGTGGAGCAAGCCCGGGCGCACTCTCGCCCGCGTCCTCGACCACATCCAGTGGCAGATGAGGCGGGGAAGGAACCGCCGCACCACGGCCAAGTCTTCTCCCACCCCCGTTCCTCTCGCCTCGTCAAGGCGGAGCCAGAGGAAGTGCCACTGCGCCGGTGGACCAGGAGCCACACCCTCGTCATCAGAGAAGGGCGAGCTCCTACGCAGCCGGCGGGCGATGTCATCCTCCTCTCCGTCAGCGACGATGACGACGTCTGCCCTCGCCCGCCGATGTACCTCGACGACCCAAGGCAGGGCAGCAGCAGCGCTGCCCCGAAGGCGGAGTCGCCGAGCGACTCCGATGACGACGACGGCGGCGACTACACCAAGATGTACAAGGCCCTCGGCATGTAGATGCCTTCTTTTTTTTTTAAATTTCGTCTAAATATGTAAAAAAGTCGCCTATATTCGTCCAACTTCAATGAAATCGTAGTAGTTTGCCAACATTTCCGTCGTTTTTGCTTCGATTTTGTCAAATTTTGCCGCTTGGGGTGGGGGACGGCTAGGAACCGTGCTTCACATTAGGCGAAAAATAGCGTCAGGCGCCCCTAGGAGGCGCTATTTAGCGCCGAAAATCGCCCCTCGGGGGCCGAACGGCTGGAGATGCTCTAAGTAGCAAAGAGTACTCACCAGACCATGCCCCAATAGTGCTCGTGGTTGCGAGGTACTAGCTCCATCCACGCCACTGAGCACGTGATTCAAAAGGGTGATAGAAAGAGTATGAGGGACAAAGACGACTAGAAAGCTAGATCTGGCCATGGGAAGCCCAGCCCGGTCGATCTGACCTGAACCGGCCCAAAATTTCCGGACTTTAGTTTGGAGCCTAAAAGTTGGACCGAGATTAGGCTTCGTATTTTGGCGTTTTAAGGAAGAGACCCTGATACGTCTCCAACGTATATATAATTTCTGATGCTCCATGATCATATTATGTCAATTGCTACATGTTCTCTCCCTTATTTATAGCATTTTATACGTTTTCCGGGACTAACCTATTAACAAGATTCCAAGTGCCAGTTTACTGTTTTCTGCTGTTTTTTTAGTTTCAGAAACATTGTTCTAGAAACATTCTCGGAATTGGACCCCACAAAGCCCGAAGTGCCTATTTTCCCCGGAAGCATCCATAAGACCGAAGGAGAGTCGAAGACGGGCACCAGGGGGGCCACACCATAGGGTGGCACGCCCCCCCCGGCCGCGCCAGCTATGGGTGTGGGGCCCCTGGATCTCCACTGCCTTTTCCCTTTCACCTATTTAATCCCCCCGGATGGAAAACCCTAGGCACCTGATAAAAAATCCCCGAAAAGTTTCGCAGCCGCTGTCACCGTCAACCTTAGATCGGGGGGTTCCGAAGCTGTCTCTTGCACCCTGCCGGAGAGGAAATCATCACCGGAGGCTTCTACATCCCCATGCCTTCCTCCGGAGTGATGCGTGAGTACTTCATCCTTGGACTACGGGTTCGTAGCTGTAGCTAGATAGTTGGCTTCTCCTCATATGCCTCCATGTTTAGATCTCATGAGCTGCCTATCATGATCGAGATTGATCTTATGTAATTCTATATGTTGTGTTTGCTGGGATCCGATGAATATTGAACTTATGCCATGTTGATTATAGTCTTTATTGCATATATTATTTGTGATCTTGCATGCTTTCTGTTGCTAGTGGTTGCTCTGGCCAAGTAGTTGCTAGTGACTCCAAGAGGGAGTATTTATGCTTGATAGTGGGTTCATGCCTCCTCACCACCTTGCTCGAGTGACAGAAACGTGAAGGGGGAGGATGTGATGTTGCCATTAGGGAAAAACAGCGGTGTGAGTGCCCGCGTGCATAATCATTGCTTATATTACACACTTTATTTAATGCAGTTATCTGTTGCTTGCAACTTAATACCTAAGGGGGCTCGAATGATAACCTGATGGTGGATTATTAGTCATAGATGCAGATGGATTTCGGTCTATGTATATTGTTGTAATGCCCGCACTAAATATCATAGTAGTCATCATGTTATAATGTGCACTACGGTGCAACCTCTATTTGTCAATTGCCGAGTTGTAATTTGTTCACCCAGCATGTTATCTTTATGGAGAGACACCACTAGTGAACCTATGAACCCCGGTCCATTTTTCCACACTGTTAAACAAACCACTTTCCTGCTCTCTTTACTTACTACAAGCATACATCATTTTCCACACTATACGTCTAATCTTTGTTTTCAGCAAGACCGGTGAGATTGACAAACTCAGTGTACCGTTGGGACAAAGTATTTTGGTTGTGTTGTGTGCAGGTTCCACGTTGTTGCTGACACCGGTGAGGCGCCATCACCATCGTCAGTGGCATCAACCTTCCTGAGATCCTCTTCCTCCTACTGGATTGATAACCTTGGTTCTTAACTGAGGGAAATTCTTACCTCTTGCTCATCACACCCTCCTCTTGGGTTTCCCAACACACCATCCAGAGTAAAGAATTTCTGGCACAACAACTCCATCAACTCTGCAAGCATCAAGGAATTTCTGGCGCCGTTGCCGGGGAGGAAGAAGTCTTCTGGCAAGGGGAGTCTCTCACTCTCAACCTCTTTATTTTGTTTTTTATATTGTTTTTATTTTTGTTTTGTTTTGCTTCTCTTTATCAAAAACACACAAAAAAATCGTTTACTTTATAGCATAGAAAGCAACTCAAGTATTTTTCAAGTGTTCTAGTTGTTATTTTTCCTTTATCATGCTTGCTATCAATGTTTGATGTCTTTGAAACTAGATCTTTTAGGGAAGGTGGGTTCACGAATGAACAACAAAAAAATTATAAGGAACACCGCTTGTCACAAAAAGGGATACACTTATGGGAGCAAATTAATAGATTGCATGACTATGCTAAAAACTTGTGCTCCACCTATAATGTTACTTATTGCATTGATAAATCTTGCTGCTGTAGGAGGTATAAACACCTCCCTTTTCAATGTGAGTATAATGATAATGTTACCATATCTTCTTATGTTAAGGGAAATTATGAATTATATGATGTGGAACAAATTGAAGAATTTATTGCTTGGAAGGGTGCATTCGAAATTGCCTATTTGCTTGGAAGTATTGATGATGCACCTTATAAATATGAGATTTATGCTATACTTGAATATTTCTTTGATAATTACAAGGATTTTAATTACTACATATTGGAATATCTTAATAAATTCTCACAACCTAAGGAAGTAACTGATTCCTTGTAGGAGTCTATGGAAGAAGAAATTTCTGAATCTGGAAGCTCATTGGCTGAAAAAGATGAGGAGATTGATTATCAAGAGGAGGAAGAATGGAGCTACCCATGTCTACCTCCCAATCATAGTAACTCTTTAACTCATACATTATTTGATGAAACTGATACTTTCTATACTTGTGACCTTGATACTACTATGAATGAAACTTGTGAGAATGATATTGCTACAGTTATTTATGATAATAAATGTTACTTGGATAAATCTTATGATAATGCTCTTGATGATGGTCCTATGTTGCTTAATGTTATAAATCATGATGCTACTGAAAATAGGATTGATATAATGTGTCCTATACCTTTTAAGAGTGACCAATCATTTTGTTTTTCTATAGCTAAAAGTGGGAAAGAAGAGGTCTTTACTTTTAATTTTGATCCCACTGTTTTTTAGCTTGATATGAATTGTGTGCTTTTAGACCATGACAAACATGCTTTATGTGATAATTATGTTGTTGAGTTTGTTCATGATGCTACTGAAAATTATTATGAGAGAGAAAAATATGGTTGTAGGAATTTTCATGTTACTAAAACACATCTCTTTTTGTTGAAAGTTTTGAAGTTGCTCTTGTTCTACCTTCCCATGATTTCTAGTTTGAGCTTCTTTAATTTATTTCTTTACAAGATTCCTATTCATGGAAGTGGGTTAGACTTAAATTTGTTTTATTATTGCTTCTTGATGCTCTGTTTTGCTTAATTCATATTTCTTATGTGAGCATCTTTGCTTTTTATGCCTAGCTGGAAGGCGTTAAAGAAAAGCGCTATCGGGAGACAACCCGTTTTATTTCGCTGTTTTCAACCCGTTTTCTTATGTTTTATTTGGTGTGCTTTGCACATGGGTGTTGTCTATTTCCTTAGAAACCCCGCTGTATCTTTTCTTTTGAGTTTTTGTTGAGCCAGGTAAATCCTCTAGTGGAAAGTTGAGGCTATATCTCGGATTTCTGCGCAGAAAACATATTTCTCCTGTCCACTATTTATTCCGTATAAAATCACAGAAAATTCAAAATGATCTGAGTTTTTTTTGAGTAACCTGGGGTGTATACACAACTTTTCTTAGTTTACTACTTTTTGATTTGAGCAACAGAAGAGTTTCAAAAAAATCATCTTTACCTGCTGTCCTGTTTTGACAGATTTCTGCCAATAATTGTATTTGCTTCTTAATCGCTTTGTTTTGGTGTTGTTTTGAGAAAAAGAGTTTTAAAAGAAGTTGTGACAGTAGCTATTGTGTTTTTGAGTGTTAGACTTGTGTTTAAACTGAACCATGTGAATTTATTATTTCGATTGCACTAACGTTGCTAATGAAGATTGTGAGAAGTTTGGTGTGAAGGAAGTTTTCAAGGGTCAAGAGAAGAGTATGATATGATGTGATCAAGAAGAGTGAAAATCCTAAGATTGGGGATTCCCCGGTGGTACATCCCAGCAAATTCCAAGAAGACTCAAGCGTCTAAGCTTGGGGATGCCCAAGGCATTCCCTTCTTCATCAACAAATTATCAGGTCACTTCTAGTGAAAATATATTTTTATTCAGTCACATCTTATGTGCTTTACTTGGGGCGTCTTTTTTTCAATTTGATTTTGTTTTTGCTTTCAGTTTGTTTTTACTTTTTCAATAAGCTTGGTTGGACCCCAGCATTCTTTTTTGGATAGTGACACGCTCCGCTTTTTCATGAGAATACTTTGTATTCTTAATCTCTGTCTAGCTGCTGCATTTATTTAGCTCCTGTTTTCCATGCATCTCTTATTAGAGATGTTAGTTTTAGTACTGTTATGTGAGTACTCTCATGTTTTCTTGCTGTATCTTAAAGAGTATTTTTGTTAAATCATGTTTTGTATGGTGCTTGTTGGGAGAAGAAAACTGCTGCTTGAAGTAGAATTTATAACAGTGCTAGTAGAAGCTTGTATAGACTGTGGCTAGAACTTTTTCATGCCATGATAAATGTTATTTTAGTTTTAAAGACTTGTGGTTATTGAGTAGCATGAATAGCCTCAAAGAGCTGAGAGTGTTTAAGATGTCTTGAAAGATTCATGAGTTGTTCTTGTCATAGTAAAGCATCAATATATGGTATTCTCTTTCGAATTTTTTATTTGGTTGACTTGGCGCATGCTCACACCATGTTTATGACTACAAACCAGTCACGAATAGCCTCCAGGACCACTTAGTTTTTGAACTTGTGATACTTCTTATGTTTTAATTAATGATGCTTATGTCTCTATGCATGATTATGGCTCTTATGCTCTCTTGATTTGTCGCTCCCAGTCTTTTGCTAGCCTCCACCTGTACTGAGTATGAGCTCTACTCGTGCATCCAAACTCCCTTAAACCAAAGTTTTTCCCATTGTGTCCACCATACCTACCTACATGTGGTATTTAACTGCCACTCCAAGTAAATTGCTCATGTGTTACCTTTAAAACCTTCAAAATTACTCCTTCTTTATATTCCTGTTTTTGCTCATGAGGATGTAAATAGAGAATCTTTATCTCACTTGTTGATTGGATTTCACACCCTGGACTAGTGGATTCATCTGCTTATCTGTAACATCCCAAGTATGAAATATCCCTTAGAATGTTTTGTTTCTTGTTTTAATTCAAGCAATGCATCATGTCATCATCTCATTGCATTTGTTTTATTTCTATTTGCATTGTTTTCATAATGAATTTCAAACCTTATTCAACCTTTGTATTCATACTTGTCTATTACAATCTTTTCAAATAAAGAATGCAAATCAAAACCCTCCTTTGTTTCCAAATACTTCAATAATGATTCAATTAATAAATTGTTGGTTTTAATTTCAAACAAGTAATTCCAAGTCACCTACAATTTCAAATAAAATCCATCAACAGCACCCAAGTTGAGTTATAACCAAATTTATAAACATTATCACTTCAATCAACTAGTTTTAATCATTTAATCAATAGGGGTAACCCTATTAAAAATGTTGTTTCAATAAGGTTATTTAATATTTAAATTCTTTCAAATATGGTTTCAAGAACAAACAGTACTTTAAATATCAACTTTTTGCAAACCAATCTTGGAAATTGTTTGCTAATGTTCTAAATAGCTTAACCAAATTTTCTGGAATTTTTCCTAAACAAAAACCTACCCTTTTCTTCCAATTCTGTTTTCTGCAAAAAAAAAGTAAAACACAAAAATAAAAGGAGAAACGCAGCGCGCGCGGCAGATAACTAGCCCAAACCCACCTAGCCACTAAACAGCGCGCGGCCCAGCCCGTTACTTCCCCCGCGTACCGCTTCAAAATTCGTGCCCCTTTCTCTCTCGTGTACGGCGAGCATCTGAAGCATGCCACGGCGGCACCGCGCGCAGCCACGGCTCCCCTCGACGTCGGGGCCCTATAAGTACCCTAGGGCACCCCACAGACCTAACCCTAGCCCCTAGGTACCCTATCCCATCGCTCGCCGCCGCCAATTGACTCTTCCCCATCGCGTTCCCTCTCTGCTGTCCACCTCACCGGAGAAACTGCGACTGAATCCGCTCAAGCCGCCGTCGCCATGGAGTTCCACCCGCCTAATTAGCTACTGAAATCGAGCGCACGCTCCTTCCTCTACCTCTTGAACACCGGAGCGCCACCGGAGAACGTCTACAGACGCCCCGTCGTCCTCTTCCCCGCCGCTGCCGCCGTCGTCATCGTGCGTCACCCCGAGCCTCTGCTTCCATCTACAGCCGGTGGTGAGCACCACTTTCTCCTTCCCTCTCTTCCTCTCCTGCTCGCGCACGTTCAGCACACGCATCCAACACCCCATCTGCGTCGATCACTGCCGCGTTGCTTCCACCGCCGGCGAACATCGAGGCCTTCTGTCAGTCGCGGAAGGATGTGTTCGTCAGATAAAAGTTCAGTTAACCGTGCGAGGAACGTTAACCTGTCCGCGTTTGTTTCTCTGTCAAAACTGACGAAGCAGCGCAATGGTTCAGAGTATCGAGCGCGCAGCGCAGGGTGTGGGTTCGATCCCTCGCACCCGCACGGGAAAAACCCACCTTTTTGCACGCACCCCTGACGCGCAGGCCCCACCCGTCAGCGAGCCTCGCTGCCACGCGTGCGCGCGCGCGCCACGCTGGCCTTAGGCCCACGGGGCAGTGACTGTGGCTAGCCCACGGCACAGTAACACACGTTTCCATGTTTTCTGTTATTTTCTATTTCTTTTAAATGGCAGAATAACACACAAAAACTAAAACTTGAATATCTTTTAATCTATAAACCCAATAAATAAAAGTTATATATGTTTTCTTTTCAAAATTAAATGATCTTTCCAATTATTCCATTTGTGAACTGTTTTGAATTTTCCAAATACATTCAAAATTCAAATTTGAATAATTCAAATGTAATTTGCAATAATTCATAAATAATTCATACTAATTCCAAACAAGGCAAATAAAATATGTTTTTCATACCATTTTGAATATCCTATTCAAATATAAAATTTGTTTCCTTGTGTGAATAATTTAAATTGCCTAAATAATTTAATACTTGTTTAATTCAATTAAATTTGATAAAAATCATAACTTACTCAAAATAAAATATTTTTGAACATGCAAAATATGTTTTCAAACCATCAAAGTGTGAACTTTTCAAATGTGAATTTGAATTTATGATTTGAACAAATAAAATTCAAATAATCTTCAAACTTGTTTTAAATTCAATTAAAACTTGTTTAATATTGTTTAATACATAATAAATTCATCCTAATTCAAATTTCAATATTTGAAACATGTAATCCAACTACAATTTGATGTTCTTCTCAAATATAAATTTTGTTAATGGTTTTGCACACTTTAAATTGATGAAAACAATAATTGTTGGTGTGACATGTTTAAGTAACCAAACTTTCCAAACTTAATAAATGATTTCCAAAACTTGTTAAATCCTTTTATCACTTGCATCTATTATTGTTATTCGTTGTTATTTTGTTATTACCATCATGCATGCATCATGATAACAATTTTCACATAACAATTAGTTGTAAATCATTTGTTCCACTTAATCTATGGACCTTTTCCATATGCAACTCAATTTAGCATAGGGGTCCATTTAAATTGTGTTATCATGTTAGCTAGTTTATTTTGATGCAACCATTAACTTGTCATGCATCATCTTGATTGTGCACAATGCCATGATAATGATTGTTTACATTCCTGTTTTGTTTGTTTGCTTCTTCTCGAATAGACGACGACGTTGAGACAGACGATCTTTACAACACCCCTTCTGAGGATCTAGCTCAGTACCCGGCTGTTGAGTTTGCAGGCAAGTTATCACTCACATGAACCATTGTGTTCCTTTCAACCCTGGTTACCGATACTTTCCGTTGTCTATTTTTGCTAGCCTTAGTGGTAGTTATTTCTGTTACGAACCTATCACATGAATCCTATAACCCTGATATTGCCTCACCACCCCTCCTACAACCCTATTGATTGAGCCAGTGTCTTACTAGTATGCTTAGGTTGTTTTGCTCGAGTCTGTTACCCGTTACTTTCAGTTACTATTTCATTATGTTGGGGGCTCGATGTTTAATCAATCAATCAATCATGCTAATGTTATTACTTAATAATAATTTGATGATAAGGCACCGGCAGGAGGCCCTGTGTGGTTTTGAGGCCTGCTAGTGTCGACCCTAATAGGAAAAGGGTCTTGTCTACTGATCCATGATGAGCGTACTACCCGCATGTGGGAAGCGAGTATGGGCGCCCCCCTCAATTTGATTCGATTCGCATCTCGTCCAAATCATCTCATTTAGTTCGTGCTTTCTATTTGCCGCATGCATGTTTTTGCGAGCCCAGCGCAGGGTGGAACTTTTGTAGTCGGCATATAGGGGGACACGTTCTTAGAGTGCTATGAGGGTCCCTTTTCTTCGGGGCTTGATTAGCCGTGCGCCCAAGGTGCTTTGGGCTTGATGCGAAGAAGAGTTGAGTTGTGTTGAGTGCCCCGCTTGGTGGGAGGCATCCCATCTGGCGGGTTATTCATACGTGTACGGCCAAATTGGTGCAACCCTGCAGGGATAATCTTCTCGAGAAGCCGTGTTTTCCGCGGTTATGGTTAACTTGGTGAAAGTACTGGCTAACAAGTACTCAGGACAACTTAAACCTAATGATTCACAATCTCACACCCCATGATTAACAATTTGACTAGTAATAGGATTATTGTCACAATAACTTGTTTCATCTTAATCCAACTGTGTGGGTTATCCTCGGATTGCTTCTTTGGATAAGGGGCGAGATCCAGGATGGGTTTGTTTGATGTTATCTTTCAGTTGGTTACAACACTCGATCTTATCCCCTTACTGATAGTTGGAAGTGATAGAATCTCTGTAGTTGGTTAACGCAGCCAGTTGCAGCATCTTATATATCCCCTTCTTTCCGTTGAACCCAAGTCATCTGTTCTTGTGTTGACGGGCTATACTTTGGTGAACTGTGAGTCTTGCTTGCCAGTACGTCTATGTACTGACCCCTTTGGGGCTGTGGTTTCCGCAGACTACGATTACGAGGATCCAGGTGACGGCTACTACGTGGAGTTTGACGAGGCTGCTGACGAGTAGTTAGCGGACCCGGGCAGGATCCTAGACATCGTGGATGGGCTCCGTCTTTATTTCAGTTTCCGGCTTCTTAAGCCTATTTGGATTTGTCTGTACTCAGACCCCTTTGAATGCTTCCGCTGAGATGTAATGATGCTATGTTGGGACATGTGTCCTCTGGATGATTGTATTTGCTATCTCTGCCCTAGTGAGGGCCATTTGCAACTTATTTCAATCTTTTGTGTCGTAGAGGCATGTTGTGTTATCCTTTTGTTCAAAGCCGTTGACGTACCATGTGTGTATGGTATGAAGTACGTCAATGGTAGTGTCCTGATTTCTACAGGATAGTTTACATCGACGGTGAACAGTAGCGATGGGTTGTCACACATAAGTGTTGGCCTACTCGTAAGAGGACGCAGGGTGCCGGAAAGCCCCGTAATCCCATCAGAATACTGTTCAGTTCGTACGGTGAGTATCCTATAGAAGTCCGGGTGCGACAAATGGTATCAGAGCCTGTCTGCCTGTAGGATCCCTTTTTACTGGTCGCAGTTGAGTCTAGAAACTATTTTGTAGCTATATAGGAAAAATGAAACGTGAGAGTAGGAATTCTGCCATTTTTCTTCTTTCCCCACCCACCCACCCTTTTCTGGTAAGGAAGTGCAACGTTGTTTTCTGTTCTCACCTAAACTTTCAAGTTAGGATTTCACGTGTTTTGGGTTTCCGTAGTACCTCAGGAGTTTTGGTCTCGAGTTTCCCGATGTTGCTTCAATATCCTGTTCTTTTCAACATCATTATCGTCCGTTGAACCTTGTTGTTGCTTTCCACATCAGTTCTCTACCGGCGTCTAATCAAAACTTCCCCGATCATCTGCAGATGGATCTCAGGTTCTTCCCGCAGGTGGTTCGGATGACTCGCTGTGAGAGCACCGCCGGTTATCCGGAGATGCTGAGAGACATGGTTACCTATCTGGGGTTCCATTGGGCACCAGAGTACCAGGTCTACGAGCAGCAGCGAGAGTTTGACCAGACCTACTACCAGGCTATCGTCTATATTCTGTCAGATGATGGCAGGAGCGTTGTCCACCGCTACGAGGCAGTAGGTTCCACAGTGGATATGGCCGTGCAGCAGGCAGCTTACGTGAGTCTCACCGTCCTCCGTGCTGACTACTGGGGATTTGACGATTCTATTTATCGCCACATCCCCCGTGGTTACATCACGTCAGCGGGAGTTCACTTCACTCTCCACGGCAACCTGGATACCTACGAGTCTGATAGCTCCAGGCTGCACACCACTGCTCAGTTTGTGAGGCACAGTGACGCAGTTGCTACCACACTTTCTCAGGAGTTAGCCTCAGTCAGGGAGCAGCTCTATCTTGCTTTGACTCGTCTGGCTACGTACACCACAGACTTTGTTGGAGACGAGCGCTTTGCACGTTTCACTCAGCCAGCTGGTCTTCCTCTGCCAGATGCTGGAGGTTACGAGCCGATCAGAGGTCCACTTCTCGACCTTGGTCCTGGTTACACTGGGATTCCCCGCTTTGGAGCACAGGGAGACGACGATTTCTACTTCACCACACCGAGAGTTGCTCTCAGATCAGTCCCGCTCTACGTGGATCGTCGTTATACCTACTTCCGGGGGATTCCTCCGCACCGTATCTCTCGTCGTACTACTCACCGCCGTCCTGCGTGATGAGCATGGGAGTACCGATGTATCCATTCCTAGCTATGTTTAGTTATCCTTTCGCATTCGAACCATGTATTGGTGTGTTGGATATTATGATGTATTGAAACATGTGATGATGTACCTGTTGGTTATCTATTCATGCGTCGGAATAATCTATCTTTCGGTTACCAAGTCTATCCTTTTCTGTTGTTGTGCTAAAATGCATGTCTATTCAGGATGCCGCCAACAAGGAGCAACCCGCCTGAACCACCTCCGCTCACGGAGCTGTTGACTCAGATGACTCAGGTCGTGGCTCAGATGGCCCAGATCCAGGCTAACCAGCACAACAACCAGAATGCTCCGCGAGTCAGCATCAAGGAGTTTCTGAGCATGGGGCCGAGAGCTTTCGTGGCAACACGTGAGCCTCTGGATGCTGATGACTGGATCAGGGAGATGAACAGGGCTCTGGAGATTGCTCATGTTGCTGAGGAAGATAAGGTCAAGTATGCCACCTACCTACTGAAGGGTCAGGCAGCTACTTGGTGGGAGAACTACCAGACCATGAGAGCTGGCTATCCTATCACCTGGGGATGTTTCAAGGATGCCTTCCTGAAGCACCACATCCCAGATGGTCTCATGGAAAGGATGCGTGAGGAATTCTGCTCTCTCAAACAGGGCAAGCTGGACGTCCTCGGCTATCAGAACGAGTTCAATCGTCTCGCTCGATACGCTGGTGACGAGGTGTCCACTGAAGCCAAGAAGATGGCAAGGTTCCGCCGAGGTTTTAACCCGGAACTGAAGTACGCTCTCACCAACATCAAGTGCAAGGACTTCGTGGAGCTCGTGAACACCGCGCTCAATGAGGAGAATGGGCGCAAGGCGTTCGAGGAGTCCCGTAAGCACTCGCGTGAGGGTGGTTCCTCCTCCAACATGACCACCCCTCCGCAGAAGCGCCGCATCTGGGTGCCAAATGGTGCTGTCACTCGGGCTCCAAATGCCCAAGCTTCTCCAGGCTTTGGTCCCGGCCCACCCAACCCATCTCAGATGCAGGGTCAGAGGTTTCCAATGGGGCACCCAAGGCCAGGTCCTCCTCGTGTCGTCACTTGCTACAAGTGCAAGGAGACTGGACACTACGCTGATAAGTGCACTCAGAGGCAGCTACCTCCACCACCTCCTCGCCCCAACACCAACCAGGCAATGGTTCATGCTCCTCCGACTAAAGCCTTCAACTCCAACAACAGGCCTGTCGGGAGGACCGCGAGGGTGAACCATATCAAGGCCGACAAAGCCGAGGAAGCTGCTGACGTCGTTCTCGGCATATTACCCGTAAACTCTATTCCAGCTAAAGTGTTGTTTGATACCGGAGCATCGCATTCTTTTGTGTCAAAGATTTTTGCAAAAGCATACAACCTAGTTCTGGTTCCGCTAAGAAATCAAATGACTGTTCACTCTCCGGGACCGCAAATGTTGACTTCCAAGATAAGCATGGACAATCAAATCCTAATTGGAGGTCGCATATTCCTTGCTTCACTCATGTTGCTGGGAAATTCTGACATTGATGTCATTCTGGGTATGGATTGTTTGAAGACCCACAAAGCTAAAATTGACTGTGCTCGAAAGTCAATAACTCTCTCCCACACTTCAGGCCAGATAGTCTATTCTCCATATGGATCAAGTTCTGTTCGGCTGTTCAACCTCGATGCCAAACCCCTTCCTGCAATTGAAAATGTTCCGGTGGTTTGTGAATTCCCTGACGTCTTTCCAGAAGAGTTGCCAGGGATGCCTCCGGACAGAGCAGTTGAGTTCGTGATCGAGCTTGAGCCAGGTACTGCTCCAATCTCTAAGCATCCATACAAGATAGCTCCTCCTGAACTGAAATTGTTGAAGGAGCAAATCGATATGTACATGGAGAAAGGTTACATTCAGCCTAGTTCCTCCGCTTGGGGTTGCCCAACTCTGTTTGTTGCCAAGAAGGATCAAACAAAAAGACTCGTGGTTGACTATCGTCCTCTCAACGAGAAAACCATCAAGAACAAGTATCCAATTCCTCGTATCGATGATCTTTTTGATCAACTTGCTGGAGCCTCAATATTCTCAAAGTTGGACTTGAGGATGGGTTACCATCAGATAAAGATCAGAAAGGAAGATATTCCTAAGACAACTTTCACCACTCGTTACGGTCTATATGAATACACCGTCATGTCCTTTGGTCTCACCAATGCACAGGCAACGTTCTCAAGACTCATGAATTCTGTCTTCCATGAATACCTCGACAAGTTCGTTGTGGTATATCTTGATGACATTCTAGTCTACTCAAAATCCGAGGAAGAGCATGGAGAACACCTTCGTCTCACCCTCATGAAACTTCGCGAGCATCATCTATATGCCAAGTTCTCCAAATGTGAGTTCTGGATTCCAGAAGTTGCATATCTTGGTCATATCATCTCTGCCAAAGGCATAGCCATTGATCCTGAAAAGGTTAAGGCAATTGTTGACTGGAAACCCCCTAAGACGGTGAAGCAAGTCAGAAGTTTTCTTGGCTTGGCTAGCTATTGCCGTCGTTTCGTCCAAAACTTTTCCAAGATTGCCAAACCTCTCACTGATCTCACAAACAAGGACAAGAAATTCGTTTGGACTCCACAGTGTGATGAGAGTTTCAATCTACTCAAAGCTAAACTCACTTCTACCCCAGTTCTGGTTGGCCCAGATACTACCAAACCTTTCCAGATATTCTGTGATGCATCTCTCCAAGGCCTAGGAGCAGTTCTTATGCAAGAACGTCAAGTTGTGGCTTATGCTTCACGTCAGTTGAACCCACATGAGCAAAACTATCCCACACATGATCTTGAACTTGCAGCAGTTGTGTTTGCCCTCAAGAAATAGAGACAATACTTGTTGGGTAACAAAACTGAAATCTTTTCCGATCATAAGAGTCTGAAATACATCTTCACTCAGCCAGATCTGAACCTCAGGCAAAGGAGATGGATTGAGAAGATTAAAGACTTTGATCTCACCATTTCTTACACTCCAGGCAAGGCTAATGTTATGGCCGATGCTCTCAGTCGCAAGTCATATTGCAATAATCTCATGATCATGGAAAGCCAACCTCCACTTCATGAAGAATTCCAGAAACTGAACCTTGGTCTTGTCCCTGAAGGATACCTTGCTAGCTTGACAGCCAGTCCAACTCTCGAGGACAAGATTCGTTCTGAACAACTTCGTGATACTGAAATCAAGAAGATTGTAGGCAATGATAAATTCAAGTCTTTCTCAATTGATGACAAGGGAACTGTGTTCTTCGAAGGACGCATTGCAGTTCCTCAGATTCAAAGTCTCAAGGATGTCATTCTCAAGGAGGCTCATGAAACTCCTCTCTCCATCCACCCTGGAAGTACAAAGATGTACCAGGATCTCAAGACTCTGTATTGGTGGCCTGGCATGAAACGTGAAATTGCTCAATACGTTTCTGAATGCGACGTTTGTCAACGTGTTAAGGCAGTCCATCAGAAAACAGCAGGTCTACTCCAACCTCTGAAAATTCCTGAGTGGAAGTGGGACATGATTGAAATGGACTTCGTTACTGGGTTTCCAAAGTCCAAGAAGGGCAACGATGCAATCTTCGTTGTTATTGATCGTCTCACTAAGGTTGCTCACTTCTTTGCTGTCAAGGAAACTATCTCAGCTAGCCAGTTAGCAGAGCTCTACACAGCAAAGGTTGTTCCTCTTCATGGTGTTCCATTGGAAATAAGCTCAGACCGTGGAAGTATCTTCACTTCTCATTTCTGGAAGAGCTTTCAAGAAGCATTGGGCACCAAACTTCTGTTCAGCACAGCTTATCACCCTCAGTCTCAGGGGCAAGTCGAAAGAGTCAATCAGATTCTCGAGGATATGCTCAGAGCATGTGGTCTCTCCTTTGGCATGAAATGGGAGGATTGCCTTCCATATGTTGAATTCTCCTACAACAACAGCTACCAGGCAAGCCTAGGTATGGCACCATTTGAGGCACTGTATGGTCGCAGATGCAGGAGTCCAATCAATTGCTCTGGAGCTGGTGAACGTTCACTCTTAGGCCCTGACATTGTTAAGGAAGCCGAGGAGAAAGTTCGTATCATTCGTGACAATCTCAGGATTGCTCAGTCTCGTCAGAAGAGCTATTATGATAGCAAGCACAGGGATATGATCTATGCACCTGGTGATAAGGCATATCTCCGTGTAACTCCCCTCAGAGGCACTCATCGTTTTGGTGTGAAAGGAAAGCTTGCACCAAGATATCTTGGTCCTTTCAACATTCTCTCAAGGCGGGCAGAAAATGCTTATCGTCTTGAACTTCCAGAAAAACTGTCCAAGGTGCACGATGTGTTCCACGTGTCACAGCTCAAGAAGTGTTTCAAAGATCCAGATCGTGCAGTTGATCATGATTCCATTGAACTGCAAGATGATCTATCTTATGAGGAGCACCCTATTCGTATTCTCGATGAGACCGAGCGTAAGACTCGCAACAAGAGCACCAAGTTCTTGAAAGTGCAATGGTCGCATCATTCCGATAAAGAGGCAACGTGGGAGACCGAAGAGGATCTTCGCAAGAAGTATCCGGACCTTTTCACTTCTCAGTAAGGAATCTCGGGGCGCGATTCCTTCAAGGGGGGGCGTTTTGTAACATCCCAAGTATGAAATATCCCTTAGAATGTTTGATTTCTTGTTTTAATTCAAGCAATGCATCATGTCATCATCTCATTGCATTTGTTTTATTTCTGTTTGCATTGTTTTCATAATGAATTTCAAACCTTATTCAACCTTTGTATTCATACTTGTCTGTTACAATCTTTTCAAATAAAGAATGCAAATCAAAACCTCCTTTGTTTCCAAATACTTCAATAATGATTCAACTAATAAATTGTTGGTTTTAATTCAAACAAGTAATTCCAAGTCACCTAACTCTAAATCATTTTCCAATTCAAACCAATCCTTAAAATCAGTACTCTTTTGAATCCATGAAGTTCACCACACATTTTTTTTTCTTTAAATCACTTTAAACCCTAGGGGTAACCCTATTCTAAATGCTTGTTTTCATAAGGTTTCATTAATATTAAAATTCCCCAAATTTGGTTTCAAATACAAACAACATTTTAAATCACAACTTTTTGAAAATAAACCTTGGCATTTGGTTGCTATTTGTCTAACAAGCCTAACCTAATTTTTCCAGAATTTTTACTAATTTAAAACCTATCCTTTTCTTCCAAAACCAAAACCTACAAAAAAAAAGTAAAACAGAAAAAGAAATAAAAGGAGAAACGCAGCGCGCGCGGCAGATAACTAGCCCAAACCCACCTAGCCACTAAACAGCGCGCGGCCCAGCCCGTTACTCCCCCCGCGTACCGCTTCAAAATTCGTGCCCCTTTCTCTCTTGTGTACGGCGAGCATCTGAAGCATGCCACGGCGGCACCGCGTGCAGCCGACGGCTCCCCTCGACGTCGGGGCCCTATAAGTACCCTAGGGCACCCCACAGACCTAACCCTAGCCCCTAGGTACCCTGTCCCATCGCTCGCCGCCGCCAATTGCCTCTTCCCCATCGCGTTCCCTCTCTGCTGTCCACCTCACCGGAGAAACGGCGACTGAATCCGCTCAAGCCGCCGTCGCCATGGAGTTCCACCCGCCTAATTAGCTACTGAAATCGAGCGCACGCTCCTTCCTCTACCTCTTGAACACCGGAGCGCCACCGGAGAACGTCTACAGACGCGCCGTCGTCCTCTTCCTCGCCGCTGCCGCCGTCGTCATCGTGCGTCACCCCGAGCCTCTGCTTCCATCTACAGCCCGTGGTGAGCACCATTTTCTCCTTCCCTCTCTTCCTCTCCTGCTCGCGCACGTTCAGCACACGCATCCAACACCCCATCTGCGTCGATCACTGCCGCGTTGCTTCCACCGCCGGCGAACATCGATGCCTTCTGTCAGTCGCGGAAGGATGTGTTCGTCAGATAAAAGTTCAGTTAACCGTGCGAGGAACGTTAACCTGTCCGCGTTTGTTTCTCTGTCAAAACTGACGAAGCAGCGCAATGGTTCAGAGTATCGAGCGCGCAGCGCAGGGTGTGGGTTCGATCCCTCGCACCCGCACGGGAAAAACCCACCTTTTTGCACGCACCCCTGACGCGCAGGCCCCACCCGTCAGCGAGCCTCGCTGCCACGCGTGCGCGCGCACGCCACGCTGGCCTTAGGCCCACGGGGCAGTGACTGTGGCTAGCCCACAGCACAGTAACACACGTTTCCATGTTTTCTGTTATTTTCTAATTCTTTTAAATGGCAGAATAAAACACTAAACTTAAAAATTAATAACTTTTAATCTATAAGTCCAATAAATAAAAGTTTTATATGTTTATTGCTCCAAATTTTATTGTCTATCCAATTATTCCAAATGTGTACTGTTTTGACATTTTCCAAATACATTTAAAATTCAAATTTGAGTAATTCAAATGTAATTTGCAACAATTCATAAATAATTCATACTATTCCAAATAAGGCAAGTAAAATATGTTTTTCATACCATTTTGAATATCCTATTCAAATATAAAATTTGTTTCATTGTTTGAATAATTTAAATTGCCTAAATAATTTAATACTTGTTTAATTCAATTAAATTTGATAAAAATCATAACTTGCTCAAAATAAAATATTTTTGAACATGCAAAATATGTTTTCAAACCATCAAAGTGTGAACTTTTCAAATGTGAATTTGAAATTATGTTTTGGAATAAATAAAATTCAAATAAAATTCAAACTTGTTTTAAATTCAATTAAAACTTGTTTAGTATTGTTTAATTCATAATAAATTCATCCTAATTCAAATTTCAATATTTGAAACATGTAATCCAACTAAAATTTGATGTTCTTTTCAAATATAAATTTTGTTAATTGTTTTGCACACTTTAAATTGATGAAAACAATAATTGTTTGTGTGACATGTTTAAGTAACCAAACTTTCCAAACTTAATAAATGATTCCCAAAACTTGTTAAATCCTTTTAACACTTGCATCTATCATTGTTATTTGTTGTTATTTTGTTGTTACCATCATGCATGCATCATGCTAACAACTTTCACATAATAACTAATTGTAAATCATTTGTTCCACTTAATTATGGACCCTTTCCCATATGCCACTCAAGATAGCATATAGGGGTCCATTTAAATTGTGTTATCATGTTAGCTAGTTTATTTTGATGCAACCATTAACTTGTCATGCATCATCTTGATTGTGCACAATGCCATGATAATGATTGTTTACATTCCTGTTTTGTTTGTTTGCTTCTTCTCGAATAGACGACGATGTTGAGATAGACGATCTTTACATCACCCCTTCTAAGGATCTAGTTCAGTACCAGGCTGCTGAGTTCGCAGGAAACTTATCACTCACATGAACCATTGTGTTCCTTTCAACCCTGGTTACCGATACTTTCCGTTGTCTATTCTTGCTAGCCTTAGTGGTAGTTGTTTCTGTTACGAACCTATCACATGTATCCTTAAACCCTGATATTGCCTCACCACCACTCCTACAACCCTATTGATTGAGCCAGTGTCTTACTAGCATGCTTAGGTTGTTTTGCTCGAGTCTGTTACTCGTTACTTCCAGTTACTATATTTCATTATGTTCTGGGGGCTCGATGTTTAATCAATCAATCAATCATGCTAATGTTATTATCTAATAATAATTTGATGATAAGGCACCGGTAGGAGGCCCTGTGTGGTTTTGAGGCCTGCTAGTGTCGACCCTAATAGGAAAAGGGTCTTGTCTACTGATCCATGATGAGCGCACTACCCGCATGTGGGAAGCGAGTATGGGGCGCCCCCCTCAATTTGATTCGATTCGCATCTCGTCCAAATCATCTCATTTAGTTCGTGCTTTCTATTTGCCGCATGCATGTTTTTGCGAGCCCAGCGCAGGGTGGAACTTTTGTAGTCGGCATATAGGGGGACACGTTCTTAGAGTGCTATGAGGGTCCCTTTTCTTCGGGCCTTGATTAGCCGTGCGCCCAAGGTGCTTTGGGCTTGATGCGAAGAAGAGTTGAGTTGTGTTGAGTGCCCCGCTTGGTGGGAGGCATCCCATCTGGCGGGTTATTCATACGTGTACGGCCAAATTGGTGCAACCCTGCAGGGATAATCTTCTCGAGAAGCCGTGTTTTCCGCGGTTATGGTTAACTTGGTGAAAGTACTGGCTAACAAGTACTCAGGACAACTTAAACCTAATGATTCACAATCTCACACCCCATGATTACAATTTGACTAGTAATAGGATTATTGTCACAATAACTTGTTTCATCTTAATCCAACTGTGTGGGTTATCCTCGGATTGCTTCTTTGGATAAGGGGCGAGATCCAGGATGGGTTTGTTTGATGTTATCTTTCAGTTGGTTACAACACTCGATCTTATCCCCTTACTGATAGTTGGAAGTGATAGAATCTCTGTAGTTGGTTAACGCAGCCAGTTGCAGCATCTTATATATCCCCTTCTTTCCGTTGAACCCAAGTCATTTGTGCTTGTGTTGACGGGCTATACTTTGGTGAACTGTGAGTCTTGCTTGCCAGTACGTCTATGTACTGACCCCTTTGGGGCTGTGGTTTCCGCAGACTACGATTACGAGGATCCAGGTGACGGCTACTACGTGGAGTTTGACGAGGCTGCTGACGAGTAGTTAGCGGACCCGGGCAGGATCCGAGACATCGTGGATGGGCTCCGTCTTTATTTTAGTTTCCGGCTTCTTAAGCCTATTTGGATTTGTCTGTACTCAGACCCCTTTGAATGCTTCCGCTGAGATGTAATGATGCTATGTTGGGACATGTGTCCTCTGGATGATTGTATTTGCTATCTCTGCCCTAGTGAGGGCCATTTGCAACTTATTTCAATCTTTTGTGTCGTAGAGGCATGTTGTGTTATCCTTTTGTTCAAAGCCGTTGACGTACCATGTGTGTATGGTATGAAGTACGTCAATGGTAGTGTCCTGATTTCTACAGGAGAGTTTACATCGACGGTGAACAGTAGCGATGGGTTGTCACACATAAGTGTTGGCCTACTCGTAAGAGGACGCGGGTGCCGTAAATCCCCGTAATCCCATCAGAATACTGTTCAGTTCGTACGGTGAGTATCCTCTAGAAGTCCGGGTGCGACATTATCCAAATGATAGAAGAGCTGGCAGCGGGGTGCCCAGCCCCAGATTAATACACACAAAATCTCTTCACTGTTTTTGCCCCTGATTTATCAGTCAAAGCATAATTGTGTAAACAAAAGAGAAAGAGGGATGACCTTCTACACCAGTTGCGTCTTTCACCATGGGAGCCGCTCTTGTGAATCCAGTTGGCTTGTGACGTACTGTATTTTCTGTTTACCATTCGTTAACATTAGCATACATCTCCCAAAATATAGACACTGAGTGTCAAACTTTTAATACCTCTGTTTAATAAAATAAAAGGTCTAGCACATGAGTGATCCCTGCTTCCCTCCGCGAACGGCCTTTCTTTTACTTTTATGTTGAGTCTCCATCTTCTCACTTTATGCACAGTTGAGAGAGCATTTTTTGCCATTCTGAGTTCTATGTGGATTTGTCCCATAAACGTCAATAATTACTTCATAATGTGATATTATTTGTTCTTAAATTATTTGCTCTAGTCTTCCTCATGAACTTTGAAGGTTTCCTGGCATTTATGTTTTGCCCCACTCTTAAGGACTAGCGAAATATCACTTTGCCATGCTTTCTCTATACCTGAAACAAACATCCACCTTTCTTTGCATTATTATTCATGATCCTTTATTTGAGATACTCTTCGTGATGCAAATTAATTACTATGCTTTATTATTAAAGTTCTATTTATCATGTTTGTGTTTGAAGTTCTATGATCTCAGCGTGCATATGCTTTTACATTAGATTGATCAAGTTTATGTTAGTAGCATGTCACCTCAGAAATTATTGTGTTTTATCGTTTACCTACTCGAGGACGAGTAGGAACTAAGCTTGGGGATGCTTGATACGTCTCCAACGTATCTATAATTTCTGATGCTCCATGATCATATTATGTCAATTGCTATATGTTTTCTCCCTTATTTATAGCATTTTTATATGTTTTCCAAGACTAACCTACTAACAAGATGCCAAGTGCCAGTTCCCTGTTTTCTGCTATTTTTTTAGTTTCAGAAAAGTTTTTCTGGAAACATTCTCGGAATTGGACCCCACAAAGCCCGAAGTGCCTATTTTCCCCGGAAGCATCCAGAAGGTTGAAGGAGAGTCGAAGACGGGCACCAGGGGGGCCACACCATCTGGTGGCGCGGCCCCTGGCCGCGCCAGCTATAGTTGTGGGGCCCCTAGAGCTCCACCGCCTTTGCCCTTTCGCCTATTTAATCCCCCCGGATGGAAAACCCTAGGCACCAGATAAAAAATCCCCGAAAAGTTCTGCAGCCACCGTCACCGTCAACCCTAGATCAGGGGGGGTCCTCTAGCTGTCTCCGGTAACCCGCCGGAGAGGAAATCATCACCGTGGTATCTACATCACCATGCCTGCCTCCTGAGTGATGCGTGAGTAGTTCATCCTTCGACTACGGGTTCGTAGCTGTGGCTAGATGGTTGTCTTCTCCTCATATGCCTCCATGTTTAGATCTCGTGAGCTGCATATTATGATTGAGATTGATCTTATGTAATTCTATATGCTGTGTTTGCTGGGATCCGGTGAATATTGAACTTATGCCAAGTTGATTATAGTCTTTATTGCATATGTTATTTGTGATCTTGCATGCTTTCCGTTTCTAGTGGTTGCTCTGGCCAAGTAGTTGCTAGTGACTCCAAGAGGGAGTATTTATGCTTGATAGTGGGTTCATGCCTCCTCACCACCTTGCTCGAGTGACAGAAACATGAAGGGGGAGGATGTTCTGTTGCCATTAGTGGGAAAACAGCGGTGAGAGTGCCCGCGTGCATAATCATTGCTTACATTACACATTTTGTTTAATACAGTTATACGTTGCTTGCAACTTAATACCTAGGCGGGTTCGGATGATAACCTGAGGGTGGATCATTAGTCATAGATGCAGATGGATTTCGATCTATGTATATTGTTGTAATGCCCACACTAAATATCATAGTAGTCATCATGTTAGAATGTGCACTACGGTGCAACCTCTATTTGTCAATTGCCTAGCTGTAATTTGTTCACCCAGCTTGTTATCTTTATGGAGAGACACCACTAGTGAACCTATGAACCCCGGTACATTTTTTCACACTGTTAAACAAACCACAACAATTTCTTGCTCTCTTTACTTACTGCAAGCATACATCATTTTCCATACTATACGTCTAATCTTTGTTTTCAGCAAGACCGGTGAGATTGATAACCTCACTGTACCGTTGGGACAAAGTATTGTGGTTGTGTTGTGTGTAGGTTCCACGTTGTTGCAGACACCGGTGAGGTGCCATCACCGCCGTCAGTGGCATCAACCTTACCGAGATCCTCTTCCTCCTACTGGATTGATAACCTTGATTCTTAACTGAGGGAAATTCTTACCGCTTGCTCATCACACCCTCCTCTTGGGGTTCCCAACACACCATCCAGAGTAAAGAATTTCTGGCACAACAACTCCATCAACTCTGCAAGCATCAGACCCGGCCCGAGCCCCGAGACCTGACGGGATTTTCTACTGATGGGTCGGGCTTAGGCTAGAAAACTAGACCCGAAGGTTGGGCTATGAGGGGCATGTGCCTAGATTTTCTACTGCAAACTTCTTTAGTCCTGGCCCGGCACAAGTTATGGCCAGGTTTAATGGGAGCATATGGTAAACAAAGATTTGAAGGATTGGAGTGTACCTAGAATTTTGGTACTTTATAGGACATAATGGAAATCAGCAATCCATGTGTGGGGTTGTGGATTTACTTTTCTTGTACTTTCTTTAATTTCACTCTCTTCATTTATTATGTTGTCATATTTTTCTATTGAGTTTCATCTCTAGACTACCCAACTTGATTTAGAAAAAAAGGCTTTTTGTTGATCTACTCACAAAATTAATTGTACAAATTTTGTGTTATACATAATTTTTTTTTCTAATTTGGAAATATTCACGGGGTTTAAAATAATTACTCATGGCTATAAATAAATGTTCATGTATCTCATATGAGATGCTTATGTATTTCATAACAGAATTTCTATATTTATTAAAAATATATATCTTCGTGACCCGAAGAAAAGTGTATGTACTTTAAAACAAGTACAGCTATTTTTGTGGAATAAGGAACAACTTTAGGAGTAAAGTGAACAATTTTAAGATAGGAGAACATATTAAAGAATGATGCTCTGCATTGAACAATTTCTTTTACCAACAAGAACAATTTACGCTGAACATTTTTTTCCGGTACGCATGAATATTTTTTTAATGTACGTGGTGTGTTTAAAAGTTCCCACCAGAACATTTTAATATTTGAGAATTCCATAACATACTTTAGTTATTTTAATATAGTTTTGGACATACATGGAATTTTATCATGATGGTAGGAATTTTATTTGTAATAACGTTCTTTCTTACAGAAATCTAATTTTACATGTCAAATTCCTTTTTAATATATATGTATTTCAAAATTACATGAGCACATGTATTTGGTGTTCGAAAAGAAAAAGTATGTACCTTTAAAATATTCTAAAAATGAATATTTAAAATAAATATATTTTTCATTAACAGTCCATAACTGATAATAATATATCAATAAAAATATATGTATAATAAGATTTGTTCATGTATTCTATGTAAAATGTTCACCCTACTAGTGGAGAATGGTCCCTAGAATAAAAAAAAGTGTGATTCTACAAACGAGTGTCTTGGAAAGGCTTGGATACATGGCAACGCAAGAAAGAACCGAATCAGGAACGAGGTAACATGCTATAGGGTGCGGTGGCATCGAGAAGAAACTTATATAATACTAACTAAGATGGTTTGGACATATCCAACAAAGTCCAAAGAACCTTAAACGACCATGGAATGAGCCGGCTCAGAAAGCCGATGCTAAGCAAGTAGACGACAATGGCCAACATTTTGCCCATAATACATTATTGTTTAATGATATCCTGACACTTAGGGATGAAAACGGAGCAGATACGGACGGAACTGAGTGGTGCCACATTTGTTTTCAATTTTTTGTGCGGAAGCAGAAACGAATACAGAAACCCCGGAAACAAATACGAAAACAGATACTATCGGAAGCAGATACAGAACGAATACGACACGAACACGGAACTTAAAACGGATGTTTGCCGGAACTAAGAGACCCCTTAAATCATGTAGGAAACCTAAACAAAATTGATTATATTGTCAATTTGCCAAGATGAAATCAAATATAAGGAGATATCATTATTATATAATATAGTGTGCATAGCTTATCAACCGTGGCAACATCAAAATTCGTACTACCGGCCGCAACCCTAGTGCAGCGGTGAAATGACAAGCTGGGAACATGTCGAGTGGGAGATGACATGCGAGTACGTAGGTCCTAAGAATGGTCACTTCACATATTTTTTAGACATGTTGCTTCATATCTTGGGTTGGGCCTAAATATCCGACTAGAACTTTTGGGCATGCAAGATTGCGCTAGCACAATGCAGTAAAAACCGGAAAGTTTCATATTGCCGGAAATGGAATTTCCGTTTCCGTGGTCGTTCCGTCGGAATACGCTGTTCCGTTTCCGTTTCCGTTTCCGCATAAAAATTTCCTTTTCCGTTTCCATTCCGCAAAATTCCGTTTCCATTTCCGTATTTTCATTCTGTTTCCGTATTTTCATTCCGTTTCCATATTTTCATTCCGTACCGTTTTCCGTATCCGCTCTGTTTTCATCCCTAGTAAGTAGCAAAGAGAACTCATCGGACCAAGCCTAAATAGCTGCTCGGGGCTGCGAGTACTAGCTCCATCTATGCCAGCACGTGATACATGGCGGAAAGAGTAAGAGAGAAAAGTACGGTTGGAACTAACATGGGAGCTAGATAGATCTGGCCATGGGAAACACAACCCGGCCGGTCCGATCTCTCCCGGCCCAAAACTCTTGGGCCCGAGTTTTGAGCCTGAAAGTCAAGCCGAGCTTGGGCTTCGTACTTTGGCGTTTTAGGGAAGAGACCTGTCGTGGGATAATCACGGCAGATGTTACCTGGGGTAACTGATCTTGGGGCAAGTCGACACAGGTATTCGGGAGAGGGTTTAGCTCAAAGGAAGACATGGCGAAAGCGATCTAAGAACCGGAGAATAACTCGCCGGATCTCGATATCAATAATGCTGGATACTCGATAACAGGTATTACAACTATGACTTGAATCTCCTGAGGCTAAGCCTAGGGGTTGGTTTATATAGCACTCATATCCCCCTTGGCTTGCTTTTACAAAGCGCTTCCTGAGTCCCACTCGAACTCTACATACAAACCCTAACTTTCCTTACCGCAACCCACAAACCGGGTTACGAACGTTACCAGCCCTGGGCCTTCCAGAAGTCTCTTTGCCTTCAGCCGGATTTGGTCCAGCCGCCGTTTGGGCCGGGTCACACCTGGGAGTTAGCATACCGGGTTACTATCCCCTCATCAGTAGTCCCCAGAATAGCTTGGGCTTCCAAGATTTACTCTTCGAAGCGCTGGCTATTCCCTACAGAAATATTAGATACAAGCACATGAAGATCAAAACGCATCGCATTGACGAATAACCGTGGCTGGTACCAAGGAGGCCAGGTAAAAACCCGGCTCTGCCTTGAAGGTTCTTCCTTAATCTCCCAGACTTAAATCTTAATGGGAAACTCCTTGACCCCACATCCTTCTTGATAATTACCGCTGATACCAGGAAGGCAATTTCCCCTTCCTTTTTCTCTGGATCATATTGGTCTGTGCATGGAATGCGCCTTTCAAATTTCGAAATGACCAATTATTACTCCGCACCCCCCGGGTCTCGACCGTTAGGCTGGGCTTTTCCATCCGGGCGGTTATAAAAAAGGGCTTAGGGAACAAACCCAACTCTTAACGGCTCATTTTCCCCATTTCACTTCTTCTCAAATCTGAGCCCGCGGAGTGCCACCACGGAAGCCCCACGCACCTCGCCGGAGCCCATCCGCCGTCGCCTGCGCTCCGACACCGCGCGACTCACTCCAACTCCCAAATCCGCCGCCAAGCGCCCGATTCGCCGACCAACAACCTCGAAAGGACATCAATCTTGCGCCATCTGTCTCCGCAAAGCTCTACTTCAATCCCCTTTGGTAAGTTCCTCGTATCCCTCAGCTCATCCTCGCAATTTCTCATCTTTTCCTCAGATCAGATCTGAATCAAGTAGTCCGCGATTTCTCGGGCCGCGCCGGATTAGCTCAATGATACTTACCATAAACATCCCCATAGATAGGATTCATAGCTTATATTACTCTCCTAACTCCAGTAGTCATTAACATGGCCATAAATTTAGAAATAAGATCCCCAATCTAGGCTCGGGCCATATAAAATTTCCGCCCTTGTTCTCCCTCCTCAGAAAATCTCACTTCTCCGGATCATTCGCAGATGGTAGGCATATAAACACCCTCCTAACTTCTCCAAACATTTGCTTTTACGGAAAGCTCCGTAGATTTTATAATAGCACACAATACCCGGACACATCATACTTGACTCGGCAAGGCAATACCCGGTTTGTGCTTAAATTGCCGGTAACTGCTTATCTGCTAACTTCCGAGTTTTTGTTTCTTACGCCCTTTCCTTCAATGTTTTACCAGGTCAATCCCATGGCACCCAAGAGGCAGGGGAAACAGCCGGCTAAGGCTAAATCCACAAACTCCATATCAGCCAATTGGGGGAAATCCTCTGTTACCACGGCCAAACTGGAGGAGTTGGTCGAGCTTGGAACCCTACCTCCACAGGAAGCTATCCACTGGAGAGTACCAGGCAACGAAACCCGACCTTCCCCAGCAACGGACGAGGTAATTTGTTTCGTTGAACACGTGACCCGGGGCTTCAGGCCTCCGGGCCACCCTTTCTTCCGTGACGTCCTAGACCACTACAAACTCCGTATTTTCGATATAGGCCCGAACTCCATTTTAAACATCTCTCATTTTATCGTTCTTTCCGAGTCTTACTTGTGCACTCCGCCAAGTCTGGCTCTCTTCGTCGAACTTTTTCAGTGCAAGCCGTGTCGCGAAAGCGGCGACGGCGCACTTCTTACTTGCGGCGGGGTTTCTATCCAGCGCCGCAAGAACTCCCTAATGCCTCCTATTACACTCAATTCTCATGTGAAGCACTGGCAGCTCTCATACTTCTACTGCCAGGATACCTCTCCACCCGGCGAAAAGAAGTTGCCGGGTTACTCGGAGGGTCAGCTTGACATCTCCGAGACTTTCAATGCCTTCGCCCCTGACTCGGACAGGGAGGCGATCTTGCCTTTGCTAGCTAGGATCTCCATCTTGTCAGCCCGAGGTCTCATCGGGCTAAACCTGGTGAAGACCTGGGTCAGCTTCCGCATCCAGCCAAACTCCATTCGTGAGAAGCTGATGTGCGAATACTCAGGTCTTCCCACGGACCCTATCCGATACTCTCCTAACACCCTTGCTCCTAGTGATATGAACAAGACGATCAAGGGTTTTTTAACAGAGAAGCTCGAGGTGATCCGGAGCATAGCCGGATTAGAACCTTTTACCCTCGAGAATCCAGCCCCCGCAGTAAGTTTTCTACCTTTTGATTTTGACTTCTAACAGCTTACTTTTATTCGCTTCTCTCGACTCGATATTAATCACTATCCTGGCATCTTCTCCTCAGGCCGATGATGACTTTTGGACGGTCGACACCCCTCCTAATTCCGAAGATGCGGAGGAGGAAGACGATGTTGTTAACTCGGATGAAGGTACATACTTGATTCCCTTGTACACATTACATCCTGCCTTTTCTTCTTCTTTATGCTGTAACTCGGATATTTTCCAGAGCGAGAGGACCGAAGCGAAGAAGAAGAAACGGACAGCAGGGGCGGGTCCGCCAGCGAGGAGGAAGAGCCGGAGCCGGCCACCAAAACCGGAACAAAGAGGAAATCCCAGAGGATAGCCCTCCAGGTTTTTACTTCATCTCCTTATACTTTGGTTTTTTGTTCCCATAACGTCACTCCGGGGCTAACCCCATCTTTACCCCTTTTTATCACAACTGAAGGAGCCACCTGCGACTAGGCGCCGAGTAACCCGGAACCATCCGGGCAACGAGATCCTTAACCCGGTTGCTTCGTCGCCCCCGGTTCAACACCCTGGTATTTATCGTAAACAAAATTTCTTTCCGGACATTCCTTTGTAACGTAATCCCAGACCTTTCTTGCCATTTTCCAGTCTCTTCCGGGTCTAGCGGCGGCTTCCCCTCGGACTTCCCAGTGAACACCGGGTAAACTCCTTTCCTTTGAGTTATACCAAACTTTATCACCTTTTCACAACTAAAGACTAACTGCACCTTCGTACCTTCTACAGAGCCACGGTTGTTATTAGCGACGAAGAAGGCACGGAGGTTGAGGTCCGAGTCGAGAATAAGCCGGCCGATGACGCATTCGCTGCAACTGGCGACGAGCAAGCGTCGTCACCGGAGCTGGCTAGGCATGATGCTGGGTATCCCATCGCTTCGCACGCAGGCGAGAAGGAGACGGGAACAACTTCGAGCGCGGGAGGAGGACCAAACTCTGATATTCGGATGACCCGGGTGCCACCTCCTGTTACAAGAAACGCTCCTTTTCCCACTTTCCAGGTACCCGAGCCATCTAACTCGGATAACGCTGACTTTAACCAGCTGATGAGCGCTCTTCTCGCCATGAAAGCTTCAGAAGGAAATGTCCTAGAGCGTATGGCTGCAGCACATCAGGTAACTTTTACTTGATACTCCTTATTATACATCCAGTCCCCAAGTCCCGAGTATAATTTTTTTGTAATTATCCTCGGTACTTCGCATAATACTTTTCGGTAATCATTTCCTCAGAGGAAATACTCTCGTGATATCCGGCTTACAGCTTCACCCGGTCTTTGCAGGCAGAGATTACTCAGTCAGATGAAGCGTTACTTAAGGCTGAGCAGCTCTTGCTGGCTGAAGTTAAGCGTAGGGAGGCCCTTGAAGCGGAGATAAAGACTTTGAAAAAAGATGTCTCCACATACAAGAAGAAGTACAATGCCGCCCAATCCTCGCTGAAGAACTTATCGACTCAGATTACGGACACTTACCGTATTTTGCTAAGTAAGTTTGTTTATTTGCAACTAGCTTGCTTACCTCCATTTTGCCGTTGTAATAACCAAAATTACTGATATGCTTTTGTGTTTTTCGATTGCAGGTGCTAACCTTGCTGCTCCGGAGGAGAATGCCATTACTCAAGTTAAAACTCTGAAGACTGTGCTCCGGACGTTTTTTGCCGGCACGAAACTTTTGCTGGATGCTATCAAGTGGCCTTCTGAGGTATACCCGGGCGAGGAGAACCTTATGCAGGCCTTTTCCACAGCGCCTGGATGGATTGAAATACTGAAGCGTTCGTCCTGCCGAATTGGGATGACCCGGGCTTTAACGCTGGCGAAGGCTTATTTTCCAAAGCTTGACCCGGCGAAGGTAGTATCCGGGTTCCCAGAGTTTAAAGCTGACGGATCCAAATTCAAGCCCCAGGATTTCAAAGCTATACAATCTGCGGTACGTCCTTCAGCCACAGCTTTGGCCGACAAGATGGATCTAAACACGATTATGAGCTCGTATGATTCTGAGGGCAAGGTTATCCTGGTGGAGGCACCCCCCCCTATTGATATGTTGGACAAATGGTCGACTGATCTGGCTAGGAGGAAGGAAGAGGCTGCAAAGAGGGAAGCAGAGCTGGGCGTGAAGCCGTCTACCTCTACCCCAGCCGTGCCTCCGCCTGTTCGTCCAGATGTGAAGAGCCCGGGTAAAACTGCTGGCAAGGCCAAGGAGCAAGTCCAAGACTTAGACCCGGAGGACCGCTCTCAGGATGCCGAGTAGGATGCTGCCTAGTGCTTTGCGTTTCTCGAGACTGATATGATTTTTTTTTGCGGTGCGCCTGTGCACCATTGATGCTGATACTATGACTGTATGCTTGTTAACTTATGATAACTCTTTGCCTCCCCTGGCTTTTGATAATCTCGATCCTCGTGTTACGTATAAGCTTATTCTCGATACTTTGAATTTTTGTTTTTGATTCCCTTTTGAGACTCAGCTAACCGAGTATCGGAGGTTTTGATAGACGGACTTTTCTTTAAGTCCCCAATACTCGGAAACTAAGGTTTACAGGCTTTAGTAGTTAAACAGTTTGTTTCTGTTTCGAAGTCCCCAGCCCCCATGACCCAAAGTACGAGCTATGGGGGCGTGGGCTTTCTCAGACGACACACTGCTGTTTACCAAGCTGAAGACCAAGAGCTGTTCGCATAAATACTGAAGTCATGCTTAATACTTGTTGAGTTTCCGGCTATTTTAGCCTTATACTCTGCATAGACTTGTGGTTTAGATGACCCTTTTGATTATCTTGTACTATAAGCCGGCTTTCGCGTGGATACCATGTCGTTGCATCTATACGAAAAACAGGATCAAGCAAGCCCCATTGGGCTGCATAGTTTGATTGTAATCGTAAGTGAACAGATCATGCCACTTTAGCGCGAGTCACATCGAGCTTAAGTAAGAATAATCAAGAAATTTGGCTCCTTCGTCCAGTTACAGGATTGCAGCCACACCCGTTTCTACGAGTAATTAGCCCCCATAACTCATAGGCATCATGGCCGGGTCTCCGGGTTTTGTGATTACTTATTGAAGCAGATCACCCCCCGGAGACCTATATTCACGCAATGTATTTCGATGATACTGATGTATTGATAATAACAATGTTACTTACTTGTAACTGAAGCAAAGACCATGATAAGACTCGAAACCATCTTCTTTTATTAATAAAAATTTCTTTTTTGAATCAGCAGGCCGCCTCATTAAAAACCTTCCAGTCCCCGTAGGTACCCTGGTAAGGAAAAGAGTGCGTATGAAACCCGCCGTCGATTACACTGCTTTAGTTATTCTCGGGAATCGGCCTCACACTGGCGTGGCCGATGCTTATTCTCCATTCGCCTGGCCTTTTCATAACGAGTATCGGATTTGCTAGCCAATCCGGGTATACCGTCCTTGAAGCGTGATCAGCTGCGTGTGGAAGTACGTCTTCTTCTTCTCTGTTAGGGGATTTGAAAAGATCGCCCCTGATGAAACCTACCATCTTAAGGTCCTTTTCTGCCCTAATTTTTGCTTTGTCCCCTTCAGGGGTTGGCTTTTTTGACGTTGTCCTCTCTTCTAGGTCCACCTTAGAACGGTAATGTTTGAGCTCTTCCTTCCTGCAAGCTTGCTCGGCCATTGCCGCATCTCCCTCATCACATTCAGCTGCTATATCTCGATTTCCATGTATGGTGATGGTCTTCTTAGGACCCGGGATTTTCAGCTGTAGGTACACGTAACACGGTCTTGCCATGAACTTGGCATAAGCCGGCCTTCCAAACAATGCATGATAAGGACTGCGTAACTTTACTACCTCAAAGGTAAGCCACTCGACTCGATAATTGTCCTTTGACTCCCCGAAAACTACTTCCAGTGCCACTTTTCCTTCGGGGCATGCCGAATGACCTGGCACTATCCCGTGAAAAACTGTTGTACTTTTTTGCAGCTGTGATTCCTTTAAGCCCATGCGCAGAAAAGTTTCCCAATATAGGATATTGATACTACTCCCTCCATCCATCAAGACTTTCTTCAGCTCGTAACCGTTGACCTGTGGTGCCACTACCAAAGCTAAGACTCCCGGGTGATCAATCCGGTCCGGGTGATCTCTCCTGCTCCATGTTACCTCTTGTTCTGACCACCTCAAATATCTTGGAACAGCGGAAGAGACCGAATTAACTGCTTGTTTCATTATCTTCTTATCCTTGCTAGAACCTCCAGTAGTGTGCACATGATACTGACCCAGCTGTTTGGGGTTAGCTTGGAAACCTCCCGCTCCCCCTTGGTTGCTACCTTGATTTCCAGCTGGCGGATTACCGGCTGGGGGCGGTCCGTTGCCCAAATTTCCACCTAGACCCGGGCCTCCTCCTCGGCCCGCACCTCGCATGGCTCTGTTCACTTGCTCGTTCTTCCACCTTTGTAAGTCGGCACATTGCTCCAATGAATGATTGGCCGGTTTGCCATTCCTGCTATGCTTCGGACACGCCATCCTAAATATGTCCCAACTGTTGCTTGGTCTTGGAGGCCCTTGGTAGTGTCCCCCATTGTGATTTCCAGTATTAAAATTCCCTTCGGATCTAGGCCTTGAAGACCCGGCCTCCGTATTGGCTACAAACTCGGAATTCCCCTCAAACGGGCGCTTGTTCTGGCTATTTCCATTATTGTTTGGCGCCGATCCATTGCCGGTTTTCCCACTGCTACTTGCGTTTGCTTTTGCCTTTTTGTCATCAACTTCCTCCTCTGTAGTATCCGTTGCAGCGTGTTTATTGCATGCATCCATTAATTCTCCCATCGTAACCTCCGCTGCATTCCTACTGGATTTCATGCGGGTTAGCTTTTGCACTAAAGGAACATACTTACATGTTTTCGCCATAGCTTGTAGCGCGTCCTTTGGTTGGATATCTGTAGACGAATGGAGTATCTCCATAACCCGGCGTACCCAGCTGCGTGCTGACTCTCCTTTCTTCTGGACGCATCTTTCCAAATCATCAATAGTGAATAACTTCCTACATGTCCCATGGAAGTGCTTGATAAATGCGGTTTTTAGCTCCTCCCACGACTTGATCGACTTTTCCGGCAAATTGGTGAACCATAACTTTGCTGCTCCCTCTGACATCATTAAGTACATGAACTTGGCTTGGAGATTCTCGGATGCATTGCGAATTGACATTGCCATCTCGTAGCTGCTCAACCACGTTTCCGGATCCATTGTTGGCTCGTAATTCACTACTTTCCCCGGTTCTTTGAACTTTTCCGGGTAAGGTTCTGCTCTGATATCGTCCGAGAGGCACTTGGGTCCCGCAAGGGTGGTTGGGGCTGGTCTTACCCGGGAAACACGTGACCCGGCTGGGGGCGCCACGGGGTGCGGCACCACCGGTAACTCGTGCGCTGCAGACCCGGCCCCGGCTCTTCTGGCCCTGGAGCTGTCCACCACTGCCTGTGCTGCTGATACTGCCGGTACTGTCTGGACGCGCGGTGGGGGTGGCATCTGCTGTTGCTCTTCCCTTCGTCGTGCCGTGCTTGTTTGGATGTTGCCCTGTTGCTGACTCACGTACGGCGTCCCATGCATTCCGCTTCTGTGATCTGGATAATTGACTTGCTGTGCTACCGCGGTGTGCAGCAGATCGATCGCTCGCCGGGTTTCTTCTGCGTGCGGCGAATCTCGTACAGGAATCTGGTTTAACGCGAGCGTTGCTGCATACACGTTGTCCATGGGATTGTTGTAGTGACCTGCTGGGGTACGGAATCGCGACGGTGGAGGCGGCATGGTATTGCCGGCCGTCGCCCCCGTCCGAGGCAAGGGTAACCCGGCTGGCGCGTTTACCGGCTGTGCTCCCGTTGCTAGTTGCGGTATGGTCCCTTGGTTCGCCGGTGGGATTGGCTGATCTTGAGGCGTGAATACCAGGGCAGTCGGGTTAATAACCCCTCCCGTTGCCGGTAACATAGTTCGGTGCCTTTGGTGCATCCTTGTCGTCTCCTCCCGGAGCCGGGTCTCTAGATCATCCAACTCTCGTTGCCGCGTTGCCATCCCCTGCCTTTCTGCTTCTACTTGCCTTCTTTGCTGCTCCAATGCGCGACGAGCCACGTCCAGGTCTCTTACACGCTCTGCTGCGTTTTCTGGGGTGATGACCGAGGCGAGGACTGTGGGGTCCAAGATCAAATTATTATCAAACAGAGCCGGGTGACGCGGGTTCGAGGGGCCCGCCCCCGGCGTCCGGTTTGCTTGGAACCCAAACATATTGGCGTGCCGCTCCTCGTCTGCTGGGCGACTGGTGACTGACGCCGATTCTCCATCGACCTGGGCCAAGACCGGGCCAACCGTACCTTGCTGCCGGGCCACCGCTTGCGCCGCCCCGACTGGCGCCGCGGCTGCGTTTTCTGGATCGGCATTGATCGCGGGAGCCGCGTAAACTGCAACCCGGCGCACAATGCTTGATGTAGATTCGTACTGTTCTTCTTCGCTGTTTTCCTTCTCATACCGATTCTTCGATAAATCCCGTATAGACTCGGTATCATCCTCTGTCTGATCCGTTGTTCCGATCGATTCTTCTTTTTCCGATTGAACATGCTCGTCTTCCCCTGACACGGAATCAGATCCAAGATTATCACGATTCGAATTGGAAGTACATACCATACCGATGAAGACGTTGATGCGGCCGATTGTCACGACGGATCCGGTTTCGAGGTGGTCCGACTCTGGCCCCCAACCAGAATCGTCTACCATCTTCTTTCCTTGGCTGTTGACGTAGATTTCTCCGACGATGAGATTCTTCATGTTCTTCCGAGCTTCTCCCGTGATGCAAACACCTTTGGACGCAGGCCCCACGGTGGGCGCCAACTGTCGTGGGATAATCACGGCAGATGTTACCTGGGGTAACTGATCTTGGGGCAAGTCGACACAGGTATTCGGGAGAGGGTTTAGCTCAAAGGAAGACATGGCGAAAGCGATCTAAGAACCGGAGAATAACTCGCCGGATCTCGATATCAATAATGCTGGATACTCGATAACAGGTATTACAACTATGACTTGAATCTCCTGAGGCTAAGCCTAGGGGTTGGTTTATATAGCACTCATATCCCCCTTGGCTTGCTTTTACAAAGCGCTTCCTGAGTCCCACTCGAACTCTACATACAAACCCTAACTTTCCTTACCGCAACCCACAAACCGGGTTACGAACGTTACCAGCCCTGGGCCTTCCAGAAGTCTCTTTGCCTTCAGCCGGATTTGGTCCAGCCGCCGTTTGGGCCGGGTCACACCTGGGAGTTAGCATACCGGGTTACTATCCCCTCATCAAGACCCGACCCGACGGTCTTTTCTACGGATGGGCCGGGCTTAGGCCACAAAACTAAGCCTAGAGATCGGGCTGAGCCTAGCCTCTGCCCAAGTTTTCTAGTGTGGGATTTTTTAGGCCCGACCTGGCCCGAGTTCTGGCCACATATAATGGGAGCATATGGTAAACAAAGACTCAAAGGATTGAACTGTACCTAGAATTTTGGCACTTGATAGGACCGCACGGAAATCAGTGATCCATGTGTGTGGGGTTGTGAATTTACTTTTCTTGTAATTTCTTTAATTTATCTCTCTTAATTTATTTTGTTTTCATACTTTCCTAGTGTGTTCATGTTTTGAGTACCCAACTTGATTTTGCAAAAAAGGCTTTTGTTGTTCATCTACCCACAAAATAAATTGTACTAAATTTGTGTTATACATAAATATTTTTTTATTCGAAATTGGAAATATTCACGGGTAAAATAATTGCTCATGGCTATAAAAAATGTTCATGTATCTCATATGATGTAGCCCACCGTATTCCACCAAGCACAACATCGATACGCAACAAGGTGAACTCACTCCTATCTCCGTACGTTTCCGGTGACTTGGTGAACGGTGCTCTACCTCATGAAATACCCCTCTACATGCATAGGTGGGATCACCACATGGAGACCCAAGATGGTGCCCAAGATGCTCAAGAACACATCCAAGAAGGTGCGCATGAAGCTAGGAAGAACGTGGGTGAAGACGGCGTCAAGATCGGAGTTCCGAGGAGGAAGAACGGAGGGAAAAGGAGGCTCCCGGCCTCACCCTGGCCCCAGGCCGGGCTAGCCTGGCCCCAGGCCGGCCTCCTCATCCCACCCTGGCCCCAGGCCGGGCACCAGGCCGGGCACCAGCCCGAGGGAGTCGGCCTCCCACCCTGGCCCCAGGCCGGGCACCAGCCCGAGGGGGCCGGCCTCCCACCCTGGCCCCAGGCCGGGCACCAGGCCGGGCACCAGGCCTCTGCGCCCCACCCTGGCCCCAGGCCGGGTTCCAGGCCGGCCAGGCCGGCTCCCAGGCCGGGGTGGCCCCGAAATGCACGGGAATTGACCGTTTTGGCACCGTTTCGACCCCCGTTTCGACCCCGACTATATAAAGGACTCCGGTGGCTAGATCTAGGGTAAGGAATAGTTTTGAGCATTGTTTTCGAGAGTTTAGGGCTTTGTCCTTGTATCCCTCTTTTGAGGTGACTCCTCTTACGAGGCTACTCCTATGTTGACGATGTTCATCTAGGATTGTATCAAGATCTCTCCAAGGAGCTACTCTCTCACATAGTGATTCTAGTAGCGCTTGCCAACCTTCCCCTTTTGGGCTTCTGTTGGATCGGTGGACCGGCCGGTAAGAGAAACGGTTTCAATTAGCGTGTTGTTGACTTGGGTTTGCGATCCCTCGTAGGCTTCACGAGTTATCTTCCCCTTTTTGTGTTTCCACGCGTTTGCCCTCGATTTCCCCTCGATTCCCCCTCTCGTGTTCATCGTGTTCATCGCGTTCTTCGTGTGTTCTTCGTTCGTTCTTGTCGATTCGTGAAGATCGGGCCAACCTAGAGGTCAACACCTCATCATCTGGTATCCAGAGCTAGATTGACACGAATCCGACACCCCACCCCCTCCCCTACCACCAATTTTTCTTCTATCCACCATAAATTCGAAAATTTGACCAAAAATAGCCGAAAGGGATTTCGACCGATCTCTTGATTCGTTGAGTTTTTCCTGGTTTGTTTCATAGATTTGTTGCCAAAAACCATTCCCCATCTTCCTATTCAGCCACAATTCTTGAATTTGTCCAAAAATTTTCTTGATTTGGGAGAAATTTCGAATTTGAGCAAAAATCACAGAAAATTCCTGCTCTTCGATTCTTGGACAGATTTTGTATCTTGTTTTTCTTTGTCGTCGTTGCTCCGATTTGAGTGAGGCAAGTTCCTACGCGTCGCCATCGACATCGCCTACGCATCTACATCATCGGATCCACACGACATCGACATCCACCGGCCGCAAGTCCGAGATCATCCACCGCATAGGTATAACTTGTTTCCGTTTGAACTAACCATTTCCTTTGTGTACCTTACCTACTTGGACTAGTTCTTTTGCACCGCTTGGCATCACATTGTGGCACCGAGAGTGCGAGTTTTGCGCTTGTGAGAGACTAGCTACGAGTAGGCATTGGCATTTAGGAATCATCTCCGCATCATCATCCATCAAAAAAAAAAAGAGGGGAGAAAGAGCAAGAAGCAAAAAGAGCCAAAAGAAGCAAAGATCGATGCCAATTGCTATCATTTGTAGGAACGCATAGCTTCGAGTTGCGAGAGAGAAGAGAGTGACCGGTTGCCACATTGTGAATCTTGTTGCCTCTTGTTAATTGCGGTTCGAGCTAGCGTCCTCCTTGCATTGGTGTGGCATTGAGCTTAGTCTTCGATAGGTACATTTCGTCTCCGCTCGTCCATTGGCCGCACTAACCCCATTTATCATTTGTGTGTGTGTTTTTTTTTGTTTCCACCATATCATTTTCCTCCACTAGGTTTGGTTTTCGTGCTAACTTTTCTTTGATTCTTCTCCATGTTTTACAACATACTTTTCTTTTGATTTGTCGTTTTCTCGCCACATTTCTAACCCATTGCCATCCACCAATAAGCCGTGTGTGTTTTGGAGTGTGTTTTTGGGATCGTTCGAACTCAAGTCACTTCATTATTTTTGCTATCGGTTTCTCTTGGCTTGGTCCACTAGTTTCCAACATTTGCTAAAAGGTGAGGGTTGAGCTCTTAGGTCCTCACACTCTATATATACACTTGTGCTTGTTGACTAACCATGTATAGCGAGAGCGGATCATATGGAGGCCATGATGACCATGATGAGTCCATGATGGACCACTACGACTACAACGAGCTAGACATGGACCTCCACTCCTATGAGCACGACGTGGTGGACGACCACTACTCCGAGCACGACATCGTGGATGACCACTACTACGAGCATGACATAGTGGATCACCACCACTACTATGACCACGACGTCGAGCTCTACACCGACTACTCCTCCCCAAGCATCATCGACATGGAGGAGTACCACAACCACCACGCCGACTTCGACTCCATGAGCTCCACTGACATGAACCACTACTACAACTACGACATCGCAAACTTGGATGACGAGATGGAGCCATGCTACACCGACAATGCATCCACAACCATGACGGAGTACGACACCAACAACGACTCCCCAAGCTACTTCGACTCCGACATGGATGATCTCACTTACAAGAAATTCCTCACCAAGCTTCGATTGTCAAGAAACTCAGATGGTTCATGCTCGCCACCAAGGAACTTCAAGGAGAATGCCAAGGCCAAGACACGACAACGACCTTCAACCTCAAGATGGCGCAACGACAAGAAATCCGACAAGTTGGCCACGTCAAGATCCTCAACATCTAGACGGCGCCACAAGAAGGACATCATCGAGGCCCCATCTAGCGAGAAGGCCAAGAAGCCAAGGCATCCAAATGACTTTCGGAGTCATCCCACACATGAGGTGCGGGAACGCCGCAAGCTTCGTCATCGACAAGCTTCCCGCCCTCATCACCACGCTCATCACCAAGACCGTCGCCATGATCACCATCGCCATATGGAAGAGAGTGGTACACCCACCTCACCGCATCTTCCACCACAAGCTCCGCGACGACATTGGTTTGAGCATCGCTCGCCATCACTACTACCTCGACCTCGACACCGACAAGGCCGTGGTGACCCTCTTCAAGATCACCCTCTACGACCGGATATTCTTCACCACCCACCTTCTCCAAGCTCGACTCATGACATTGGTCTAAATGGCTTCATGGATGGTGCTTGCCCACATTCAAGGCTTCCAAGGAAAAATGTGTGTCACCACCACAATGACCACCAAGACCAAGGCCATTATCAAGAAGGTGCTCCCGACATGGCTTCTAGTGAATGCCTCCCTCAACTCCACCACAATGACCACCGGCGCCATCCTCTCCATCATGATCGCCATCGCCAAACCAATGAGGATGACCCAATTGAGCTTCCACCGCCTATCTTTGATGAAGACCCAAATGAGAGCCCTTCTCAACATCAAGCGAGTGTGAATGCTCCCTATGGCTTGTTTTTTCCCATCTTCGAGGAAGACCCCATTGAGCGCCACCATCGACAACAACCAAGTGGGATTGCTCAACATGCTACTTCACTTCCCATATTTGATGAGGACCCCTATGAGAGCCCACTTCGACCACCACTAGGCACGGATGCTATGAGCCTACTTTCCCCTCTACTTCAAGATGAAGACCTCTTATGCCCCATTTGCAAGGGCCATGGTCACATAATGTGGGATTGCCAAGGCGGCGACCAAGATGGTGCGTCAAATGGAGATGCCATCCATGACTCTTCTCCTACCACATTGGATGAAGCACCGCATCACCTTGACCACGGATTTCCATCGCATCATCAAGGCCATGAAGACAACGACTTGAGCGCCGTTGGCCTCAATGTTACAAGGTGCAAGGACCATGAGCGTCATCATCCATATGAGGAATGGGAGCCGCCACCTCATCTTCACCAAGATTGTGCTTTCTATTCGCACCCCGCCTTCGACAAGGATCAAGATCATCCTCTCCATGGACACTATGATACCACTACTTCATCAAGGCAAGAGGCAAGAGACACTTCATCACCGACACCCATCCACAACTTCCATGAGCAACATTCTATGAGGATGAACAATGACCTTCATGATCAAGGCCATGAGTTTCTTTCATCGCCACAAGCGCAACACCAACATCAAGAGTGCGAAGCTATTCCTCCCATGACACAAGATCGACATCACCATGCGCATGAGGATACCACTCTACCACTCTATGATGAAGACGTTGATGCATGTGCCATTGTCAATGAGGCTCATCCCTTGCCATCATCTCTAAGGCATTCTTCTTCTTCGTCTCCAATGACACAAGTGACAACTCCGACCATCGACAAGAGAGCTCCCAATGCTATCAATGAGATGATCATGGTTGCCAACCAAAATGGTGACCATGCATACATGAGTGAAGGCCAATACTATGCCTTGCACCAACTAGCTCTCAATTCCTTGGACATGCCGACCAATGGTGACGAAAGCGTCTATTGCAATGAGGCCGCGAACTCATCGCGAGTGTTGGCACGAGTTCTTCAAGCCTATCCTCAAGACGGAGGTAGTGATGAATTGGGTGACACACTCCCCTTGACTTCAACGCATCTCATGCCAACCTCCACAAGGCCACGCTCAAGCCACCATTCTAGCCAAGGAAATCTTCATCATCATCATCATCGACCATTTGAGGATGCTACAAGGCATGGCTTACACTACCACATCACGGAGATGATGGAGCCTTCTTCGCCACAAGCCATGACCCTACCTCCTCCTCCAAGAAAGCCACCCTTTCCACACTTGGAGATCAATCCAAGAGACGAGATGCTCGAGTCCTCCTCGCCACATGCTATGACACTACCGACTCCAAGCAATGCAACGACTTCGACAAACTCGCACACATCTTGTGCCAAGACTTTGGAGCCTTCTAGTGTCCCCTATCAAGCTTCTAGTGAGATGAGTGGTGAGAGAGAGATCCACCATCACGTGAGTGAGAGCCACAAGCCCATAATGAGTGGAAAAAGCATGAGTGTTCATAGAGGCCTCGCCTTGTTAGCCACCAAAAGTGAGATGAGAGTTGAGAGCAAAACACCATTTGTGCTTATTGACACTAACGGCTTACCAACTTTCTCTCCATCTTTGTTGTCTATTTTGCAGAGATTTGGTGACCCTATTAAGCATCCTCGACATCATCGCCTTCTCCACATAAAAGGCTCTCCACATCGCATGAACATCGACACCGACTTGAAGGGTTGGAAGGAGCACTTTCCGCTCATCATGATCCACATGGAGATTGACAAGAGCTTCTACGACAAAGCATCCTCCATCCACATTCCTCAAGTCAAGATCTACACGGCGCGTCACAAGAACTTCGACGTCAACGCCTTCGACGCCTACATTCCACATGTCAAGAGGTGCATGGAGTACGACAAGCACGTCAACGACAATGCCTTCTACGCCTACATACCACATGTCAAGATGTGCATGGAGTTCAACAAGCACCTCCACGACAACGACTTCTCCATCTACATCCCCTACGTCAAGATGTACTTGGAGTTCGACAAGCGCGTCAACGACAATGAATACCACGTCTACATCCCCTTCGTCGAGATGCACTTGGAGTTCGACAAGCGCGTCAAAGACAATGATCGCCACGACTACACTCTACCGCTTCCGCAAGCTCATCCTCATCCACCCATGGAGGATCATGTCAAGATCGTCATCGTCTTTGGACTACACCCTCCACGAGCATACCTTGGCATGATCTTCGATAAGAGGCTCAACTTCAACGACTACACCGCTTCGCAAGATCTTCCTCAACCATCCACGGGGGGCCATTTCATGATCTTCATCACCTTTGGACCGCCCCCACTACGAGCCTACCGTCACATGGACTTCGACAAGCGGCTCAACTTCAACGACATCTTCGTCGTCAAGATTCCTTCTCCCGCTCACATATGGATGGAACGAGAGTCGAGGACGACTCTTTTTCAAGGGGGGGGGAGATGATGTAGCCCACCGTATTCCACCAAGCACAACATCGATACGCAACAAGGTGAACTCACTCCTATCTCCGTACGTTTCCGGTGACTTGGTGAACGGTGCTCTACCTCATGAAATACCCCTCTACATGCATAGGTGGGATCACCACATGGAGACCCAAGATGGTTCCCAAGATGCTCAAGAACACATCCAAGAAGGTGCGCATGAAGCTAGGAAGAACGTGGGTGAAGACGGCGTCAAGATCGGAGTTCCGAGGAGGAAGAACGAAGGGAAAAGGAGGCTCCCGGCCTCACCCTGGCCCCAGGCCGGGCTAGCCTGGCCCCAGGCCGGCCTACCCTGGCCCCAGGCCGGCCTCCTCATCCCACCCTGGCCCCAGGCCGGGCACCAGCCCGAGGGAGCCGGCCTCCCACCCTGGCCCCAGGCCGGGCACCAGGCCGGGCACCAGCCCGAGGGGGCCGGCCTCCCACCCTGGCCCCAGGCCGGGCACCAGGCCTCTGCGCCCCACCCTGGCCCCAGGCCGGGTTCCAGGCCGGCCAGGCCGGCTCCCAGGACGGGGTGGCCCCGAAATGCACGGGAATTGACCGTTTTGGCACCGTTTCGACCCCCGTTTCGACCCCGACTATATAAAGGACTCCGGTGGCTAGATCTAGGGTAAGGAATAGTTTTGAGCATTGTTTTCGAGAGTTTAGGGCTTTGCCCTTGTATCCCTCTTTTGAGGTGACTCCTCTTACAAGGCTACTCCTATGTTGACGATGTTCATATAGGATTGTATCAAGATCTCTCCAAGGAGCTACTCTCTCACATAGTGATTCTAGTAGCGCTTGCCAACCTTCCCCTTTTGGGCTTCTGTTGGATCGGTGGACCGGCCGGTAAGAGAAACGGTTTCAATTAGCGTGTTGTTGACTTGGGTTTGCGATCCCTCGTAGGCTTCACGAGTTATCTTCCCCTTTTTGTGTTTCCACGCGTTTGCCCTCGATTTCCCCTCGATTCCCCCTCTCGTGTTCATCGTGTTCATCGCGTTCTTCGTGCGTTCTTTGTTCGTTCTTGTCGATTCGTGAAGATCGGGCCAACCTAGAGGTCAACACCTCATCATCATATGAGATGCTTATGTATTTCATAACAGAATTTCTATATTTATATAAAATATATTTTTCATGACCTGAAGAAAAGTTTATGTACTCTAAAGCAAGTAGACACTAGTAGAAAATTGAGTATTAGTGATTGTTATTACAAGCGGTTTTACCCGTGAAAAAATGAACATGCTCAGAAACGTATCCCTAGTCGGCCTGTGCAAATAAACTATATGTAAAGAAAAAGCCCGACTCAGATATTCGTCAATCGTAGGAACGTAAGAAAATAGCGTGCCTCCCATAATTGGACAGGAGGGCGGGAAAATGGGCTATCTCGGTGTTTTCGGTGGGTTAGAGATGGACGGACTGAAGGCCCGTATGAAATAATTAGACGGCGGACTATAACAAAACAGCCGCCAAGGTTCTTTTGAATTCGGGTTGGGGCTAATATATAGTCGGCTAGACGGGAAGCTCTCGCGCGCTCCGCTGTATGCAAAAGCTGACTTGGACAGTCCAAATGTTATTACGACTATGTCAGTGAATTCCACTTGTATTCGTAAAGTGCCTTTTGGTAAGTTGAGAAAATGACACTATTGTTGGCATGTATTCATGATGTACACAAGTAGACGAACTTTTAGACCACAAGTAGATGAACTTGACGCTACCGGTTGCCGTTTGGTGTGCTAAACATGAAATTAATTAAGGAGGAATTAGTTTAGGTTGTTAGCCTAACACGTGGTCCCCACTACTCTTCTATTCTGTTCATCTCTACCACCGCCATCATACATGGATCTTGACCCCGCTCGAGGATATGAGGAAGCCATTTTGTGTATCTTTTTTTCCATTTTTCGTCAAGCTCTCCCTCCTCACGGGCGCGGTCCATTTTAGTACAGTGAAATCCGTCGCCCCCCTACGCCACCGGCGGCTCTTGCTCCGCTCTGTTTACCGCTCCAAAAGTTCGGGCGGGGGAATCTTGTCACCGAGATGGACTCCGAAGAGTTGGAGATCGTGGGCGGGGCCGACGCCATGGTAGTGGAGGCAGGTAGCCGTGATTTTCAACTGTCGAGTCCGATGAAACAACCGTCCGTCGCATTGCCAGGGTAAAAACCAAATTATATATATAATATTTCATCAAATAGTTTAGATGTTGGGATCCCTAATCGTGATGTTGTATGAGTTTCTTATTGTAGGACGCGTGATGCATCCATATTTCTACTGAAAATTTAGCAGGGTCGCACATAAACTCTTCCCGACGGTAGAATTACAGTTAGCGTAGGTTTTGTGTATCGATTGATACTAGACGCAACAGAATTAACTTTAAAGGACTTGTGCATAGAATTTAGAAATTTCCCGTGTGCGCACAACGAGGAATTCGTTGCTAGATGCTATGACAGCAAACTGGACAATTTTGTATACATTAGGAATGATGAGGCTTTGGCCCTGATGTGTGGTAAACATTTGGCTAGTAGGATTGTGTTTGTGTCAGTACATATTATTAACAAAGAGTCTCGGCAAGAGAGGTTTATTATTGTCGGACCTTCATGTACGGAAAGAAATACCGGCACTGAGCAACTCTTTGAGTATGATACAGAGTTTAGCGCCAAGGAGGACATAGAATTTAGGGGGAGAAGACGATTTTGCTCCAGGAGATTATGGTGCCGATGAGAACGAATATCCAGATGTGGCTGCTGATCCTAATTGGATGGAGAGAAGGGAATATTTGGTCGATTCCAACTTTTAGCCTGAATATGACACAGATTCGGATGAGGATCCTAAAAATAAGGAAATGGGTTCCAAATATTACGGTGAACATGAATAGGACATGCCGATCATACACTTTGACAAGAAAACCCCTAAAATTGACGAGGGAATTATTTTTAGAAGGGTGGAGGACTGCAGATATGATTTGACACTTTCACAATAAAAGTGTGGTTTGATTATATTACTGAAAAAAGTGACCAAAAAAGACTGAGAGTGCATTGTAAGGAAAGCAAAGTGTGTAATTGGATATTACATGCATCTCCATTGAGGCATGGATATCCATTCTAGGTTGTAATTTTTATTGCAATATGTAGTCATATTCATATCCTTTTATTAAAGATGTGATGTAATTTACTAAGATTGCAATGCAGATCAAGGAGAACACCCAGATATACAATTGTCCTAATACAGCTTCAAGTGAGAAAATTAGACCTGCTTCAACCAAGTGGATTGTTGCAATTGTACTTGATTGGGTGAGGAAGGATCAAACAATTGGAGCATCTGAATTGAGGAAGAAATTGTAGGAGAAGTTCAATGTGGTGATTCCATGTGACGCCCCGAGATCGGGCACTATGCAGATTTCAGCATTCCCGCCAAAATCCACATAATAACCGATTCCAGGTTGCCACTTGTGATAACATTACAACAGTTCACGAATAATCCACAACAACAACAGAAAAGATATATACAAGATGACTCAAACGAGCCAGGGATACAACTGATACAATACAAAGATCCAAATAACAGCGGAAGAAACAACATATCGTCCGTCTACGGACAAGATACAAATTGGACTAAGAGTCCTGAAGATAACCGAGAGCGTCCAATCCCTGCCCAGGCCAAGCCGGAGGGATTCCCAAGCTAACGTCGTCAGACTTCAAACCTGTTGACTGCAATGTTGAATATGCAGCCACGAAAAAGGATTCGTGGGTCAGTACGGTTAAGTACTGGCAAGTGGATAAACCATACTCACAAGATACCGGCGTAGCCAGTCATCACAAGATACCAATACTTTGGGATCAACGGAAAAGAAGGGATTATTGCAAATAAGCGGCAGCGGGCTGCACTAACCAACTACAGAGACTCACTACAACATCCGGCTAAAAGAGGGGGATAAGATAGCGTATCGTAACCAACTAGTACTAACCACCCAAACAAACCCATCCAATGTTACCCCCTACTAAGGAAGCAACTCAAGGATAACTCACACTGTTGGATTAAGGATGGATCAGGTTATTGTGTCAATAAGACTATTACTAGTCAAGTTATCATTAGTTAGGTGTAAGTTGTTCTGAGTACTTGTTAGCCAGTACTTTCACCAAGTCTCCCATAACCGCGGAAAACACGGCTTCTCGAGAAGATTTAACCCTGCAGGGATGCACCAATTTGGCCGTACACGTAAGAATAACCCGCCAGACGGGGGATCAACCCACCAAGCGAGGTACTCAACACAACCCAACTCTTCTTCGCATCAAGCCCAAAGAACCCCGTGCAGTGAGCGCACGGCTAATCAAGCCCCACGAAGAAAAGGGGACCCTCATAGCACTCTAAGAACGTGTCTCCCTAAATGCCGACTACAAAAGTTCCACCCGGGTACCAAGGGTTCGTAAGAACATGCATGCGGCAAATGGAAAACCCGAATTAAATGAGGCGATTTGGACGAGATGCGAATCGAATCAAATTGAGGGGGGCGCCCATACTCGCTTCCCACATGCGGTTAGTGCGCTCATCATGGATCAATAGACAAGACCCTTTTCCTATTAGGGTCGACACTAGCAGGCTTCAAAACCACGCCGGGCCTCCTGCCGGTGCCTTATCATCAAATTATTATTACCCAAAACATTAACAGGTTGTTGATTGAAATGAAACCCAACTATCAAACTAAACAGGTGATAAGACAGACAACAAGACTTGAGCGCAAACAACACTAAGCATGCAACTACGACACGAGGGCCAACAGAGTAAACAAACAACAGTTAATAGGAAGTGGAAGGAAAAGGCTATATCATGGCTGCAAGGTAAACATATAATAGGATCGAGACACAAGCATCGTATCAACGGGCTAGAATAAGAACAACGGAAAGAATCGGTAACAAGTGATGAAAGGCAGCCATTTGGCAGCAAGTGAGTATACTTGCCTGAGATCCAGCAAGTAGAGGTACATCCACAGAACTTGTCGTTGCTCACATCATCTCAACGTCCTATCCGGGAAGAAGCAATGAACCTCGAACAAACACCGGATGCAACAATTACTACTACGGCAAAAGATCCAGCATGATCAAGATATGTATGCATGACAAGTTTAAAGATGCATCAAAATAAACTAGTTGACAAGATATCATAACATAATTAAATGGACCCATATGCAATTTGGATTACATATGGAAAGCCCATGAATTAAGGTTGAAATAGTTGTTTTACAACTAATCATCATATGACAGTGGATTTGCATGATGCATGGATGAGGAAAACAACAAAATAACAACAATAGAACAATTTGGAAATAAGGTTTACCAAGTTTGGAAATTCATTCATTAAGTTAGGAAATTTTGGTTCCTTAAAGGTGTCACACAAACATTTGTTGTTTTCACCAATTTTAATTGTTCACAATAGATAACAAAGTTCATATTTGATAAGAACACACAATTTTAGGTGGAATACATGTTTCACTTGTTGAAAAAGGATTTCAAATATATTATTTATGAATTAAACAAGTTTAAGCAAGAATTAAATGAATTTAATTCAAACATGAACTTATTTGAATGTTTTATTTGTTCAAAACATTGAGTGAAGTTCATATTTGAAAAGGTTATGCTTTTATGGTTTGAAAACATATTTTATATGTCCCAGAAGAATTTAATTTGATCAAGTTATGAATTTAACAATATTAAATGATTTAAACAAGGTTTAAATCATTTAACCAATTTTAATTATTCAAAACATGAAACAAATTTTATATTTGAAAAGGTGGTTTAATTTTGCATGGAAAACATATTTTATTTGTGGAAATTGGATTTAAAATGAGCAAGTTATTATTTTGGCAATTTTAAATGCAATAAATAAGAAATAGTTGTTTTCAGCAATAAAAATTATTCAAAACAGCAAACAAAATTTATATTTGGAAAGTACATGAAAAGTTGACTGGAAAACATATTTAGTTTGTGGAATTTGGAATTTTTATGCCCAAGTTATGATTTTTGCAAGTTTAAGTGAATTTAACAAGTTTTCAAATATTGCACCAATTTAAAATATTCAAAACAGTTAACAAATTTTATATTTGGATAGATCATTTAATTTGGGACAGAAAACATATTTAAAAAGTTAAAATTGGAGTTAAGATGAATTAGTTATGCATTTTAGAAGTATAGGGTGCAAATCTGCCATTTTTATGAACTAGGGACTTGGAAAATAATTTTACAGGGGTTTAGAATTAATCAACAGGGACCTATTGGTGATTCTGTGAAGTTGCTGTGACCAAAACAATGGAAAATAAAAGTGTGGTTTTTATTGTGGGAGGGGGGACTCGAACCCCCTACCTCCTGATGCGCGCGCTGGGGACAGAACCAGTGGGCTAGTGTGCTGTGTGGTGACAGGGAAGGGGGACTCGGGGGGTTATGCTGTGGCTCGCGGGACTTAACTGAATTTAACATGGCTGGTGAAACAAAAAGCAAAGCTTAATGCTTTGGACGGGGATCGAACTCGTGACCTCCCACAGCGCGCAGCGGATGCGCAACCACTGTGATGTGCTTGAGCTTGTGGTTGAAGTCACAACAGACCGAATATTACATGGCATAGGCGGATATCTGAACCAACGGAACGAAACAATTGAAGATGTCGATGGCGGACAGATGCAGTCGGCGGCGCATCCCACAGCGGGCGACGTGCGAGTGGTGCTGCTCGACAGCAAGCACAGAGAGCAAGAGGGTAGGGTAGAGAAAAGGGGTCCCGAAGGACGGTAACTCACAAAGGTTGTCGGCGTGGTCGTTCCTTCCCGTGGCAGTGCAGGTTGTCGAGGAAGTGGCCACGGTGACTGTTGCCGGCGGAGCTCGACGAGGCCCTCACTCCGATCCCTCTCCTCGCATCCTGACTCACTGAGGCGGAAGGGGTGGTTGTGGAGGTTCCATCCCCGCTCACAGTAGCCCTCCGCGGCGGCCACACGGCGTGTAACGAGCTCCCGAAAACATCCATGGAGGTCCTCTAGATGACTCAGAAAATAAACAGAGAGGAGGAGAGAGGTAGGTGGCGGCGATGGGAGAAGGAGGAGGGGAGAAGGGGGCGGCCTAGGGTTAGGGGCGAGCAGAGGGGGAGGGGGATGTTTTATGGGGGAGAGGAGCTCGTACGGCAGCTCATCCGATGGAGGAGGGGGATCACACGGTGGGGAGTTGGTTCGTACAGGGGGATGACGTCGAGGTGGAAGAAGGGTCCCTCGAAGGGGTACTGGGCCAGAAGGGTGGGCTTTGGGGGAGATGGGATGGCCTGTCTCCTCCCTTTTGCTTTTATTTTTATTTTTTTTCTTATCTCTTTTTTTTTGCCTGTAAGAAAGAAAAGGGAAGAGAGAAATGAAAGGTTGGGGTTGTGGGGTTATTTTATTTGATGAATAAGTTTTATCAATTTGCAAACAGCAAGCCAAAGCATTTGAGAACATTAAGTCCAAAAAATATTTGAAGTGTTAAATTAATTTTTGTTTGCTATTTGACTTTCAAATAGGGTTCATAAGGATTTGGTGTTTAAACAAATTTTATTCCATTAACTCAACAATTATGAAAACATTAATTGAATTTTAGTTGTTTGCAAGAATTTGATTTTTAAACCACCATTTGATCATGCCCATTATGAATGGTTGATTGATTTGATTTGAATTTTGAAATTACCACTAGGGTTTTCAACAAAAGAAAAAAAAATTATTAACAAGCCATTTGAATAAATCAACTTCAAACTATTGGAAACAATTGAGTTGTTTTAGTTTGCAATTTTCAATTTGGAAATTTTGGACAAGTGTGAAAGTTTAAAGTGGTTTGAATTTTGAGTTGTTTTGAAAAACATGGTGCAATGCATATGATGCATGCGATGCAACACAAAAGGAAACAAACAACTTCCTAGCTTAGGGTAACACCCCAGGTGTTACAGACGACACCACTAACAAGGGATTGCGCCCTCGCAATCCACCTGCTAACCCGGGAGGGAAAAGAAGTTCGACTATCGATTCTTCATGCTTCCAGCTGATCTCCTCGACACCACTAACAAGGGATTCTTGCTTGGAGTGACGACGATGTTCTTCCACCAGGAATCTTCCGATGATCGAACCTATTAGGTTAAAGGCTCAGAAAACGTCCACCCACGTAGGATCCTAAAACTTTGAAAGATAGGTAAGGGAAGAGACTCCAAAACAAATAAGATGGGAGGGGAAATAGAATAGGGATAAGGAGAAAAACAAGAATCCTATTGAGATGTTTTCCAAAATAGTTTAGCAGAAATAGTTTTTGACATTCTAGAAATAACGACCGTTAGCGAGGTTAACCTACAGGCTTTGCGGACCCGTTGCTTCGATAACCATTCGTATCGAAACAATCTCGGGAATCGGAACCAAGGCTCTGATACCATTTGTGACGCCCCGAGATCGGGCACTATGCAGATTTCAGCATTCCCGCCAAAATCCACATAATAACCGATTCCAGGTTGCCACTTGTGATAACATTACAACAGTTCACGAATAATCCACAACAACAACAGAAAAGATATATACAAGATGACTCAAACGAGCCAGGGATACAACTGATACAATACAAAGATCCAAATAACAGCGGAAGAAACAACAGATCGTCCGTCTACGGACAAGATACAAATTGGACTAAGAGTCCTGAAGATAACCGAGAGCGTCCAATCCCTGCCCAGGCCAAGCCAGAGGGATTCCCAAGCTAACATCGTCAGACTTCAAACCTGTTGACTGCAATGTTGAATATGCAGCCACGAAAAAGGATTCGTGGGTCAGTACGGTTAAGTACTGGCAAGTGGATAAACCATACTCACAAGATACCGGCGTAGCCAGTCATCACAAGATACCAATACTTTGGGATCAACGGAAAAGAAGGGATTATTGCAAATAAGCGGCAGCGGGCTGCACTAACCAACTACAGAGAGTCACTACAACATCCGGCTAAAAGAGGGGGATAAGATAGCGTATCGTAACCAACTAGTACTAACCACCCAAACAAACCCATCCAATGTTACCCCCTACTAAGGAAGCAACCCAAGGATAACTCACACTGTTGGATTAAGGATGGATCAGGTTATTGTGTCAATAAGACTATTACTAGTCAAGTTATCATTAGTTAGGTGTAAGTTGTTCTGAGTACTTGTTAGCCAGTACTTTCACCAAGTCAACCATAACCGCGGAAAACACGGCTTCTCGAGAAGATTTAACCCTGCAGGAATGCACCAATTTGGCCGTACACGTAAGAATAACCCGCCAGACGGGGGATCAACCCACCAAGCGAGGTACTCAACACAACCCAACTCTTCTTCGCATCAAGCCCAAAGAACCCCGTGCAGTGAGCGCACGGCTAATCAAGCCCCACGAAGAAAAGGGGACCCTCATAGCACTCTAAGAACGTGTCTCCCTAAATGCCGACTACAAAAGTTCCACCCGGGTACCAAGGGTTCGCAAGAACATGCATGCGGCAAATGGAAAACCCGAACTAAATGAGGCGATTTGGACGAGATGCGAATCGAATCAAATTGAGGGGGGCGCCCATACTCGCTTCCCACATGCGGTTAGTGCGCTCATCATGGATCAGTAGACAAGACCCTTTTCCTATTAGGGTCGACACTAGCAGGCTTCAAAACCACGCCGGGCCTCCTGCCGGTGCCTTATCATCAAATTATTATTACCCAAAACATTAACAGGTTGTTGATTGAAATGAAACCCAACTATCAAACTAAACAGGTGATAAGACGGACAACAAGACTTGAGCGCAAACAACACTAAGCATGCAACTACGACACGAGGGCCAACAGAGTAAACAAACAACAGTTAATAGGAAGTGGAAGGAAAAGGCTATATCATGGCTGCAAGGTAAACATATAATAGGATCGAGACACAAGCATCGTATCAACAGGCTAGAATAAGAACAACGGAAAGAATCGGTAACAAGTGATGAAAGGCAGCCATTTGGCAGCAAGTGAGTATACTTGCCTGAGATCCAGCAAGTAGAGGTACATCCACAGAACTTGTCGTTGCTCACATCATCTCAACGTCCTATCCGGGAAGAAGCAATGAACCTCGAACAAACACCGGATGCAACAATTACTACTACGGCAAAAGATCCAGCATGATCAAGATATGGATGCATGACAAGTTTAAAGATGCATCAAAATAAACTAGTTGACAAGATATCATAACATAATTAAATGGACCCATATGCAATTTGGATTACATATGGAAAGCCCATGAATTAAGGTTGAAATAGTTGTTTTACAACTAATCATCATATGAAAGTGGATTAGCACGATGCATGGATGAGGAAAACAGCAAAATAACAACAATAGAACAATTTGGAAATAAGGTTTACCAAGTTTGGAAATTCATTCATTAAGTTAGGAAATTTTGGTTCCTTAAAGGTGTCACACAAACATTTGTTGTTTTCACCAATTTTAATTGTTCACAATAGATAACAAAGTTCATATTTGATAAGAACACACAATTTTAGGTGGAATACATGTTTCACTTGTTGAAAAAGGATTTCAAATAAATTATTTATGAATTAAACAAGTTTAAGCAAGAATTAAATGAATTTAATTCAAACATGAACTTATTTGAATGTTTTATTTGTTCAAGACATTGAGTGAAGTTCATATTTGAAAAGGTTATGCTTTTATGGTTTGAAAACATATTTTATATGTCCCAGAAGAATTTAATTTGATCAAGTTATGAATTTAACAATATTAAATGATTTAAACAAGGTTTAAATCATTTAACCAATTTTAATTATTCAAAACATGAACAAATTTTATATTTGAAAAGGTGGTTTAATTTTGCATGGAAAACATATTTTATTTGTGGAAATTGGATTTAAAATGAGCAAGTTATTATTTTGGCAATTTTAAATGCAATAAATAAGAAACAGTTGTTTTCAGCAATTTAAATTATTCAAAACAGCAAACAAAATTTATATTTGGAAAGTACATGAAAAGTTGACTGGAAAACATATTTAGTTTGTGGAATTTGGAATTTTTATGCCCAAGTTATGATTTTTGCAAGTTTAAGTGAATTTAACAAGTTTTCAAATATTGCACCAATTTAAAATATTCAAAACAGTAAACAAATTTTATATTTGGATAGAGCATTTAATTTGGGACAGAAAACATATTTAAAAAGTTAAAATTGGAGTTAAGATGAATTAGTTATGCATTTTAGAAGTATAGGGTGCAAATCTGCCATTTTTATGAACTAGGGACTTGGAAAATAATTTTACAGGGGTTTAGAATTAATCAACAGGGACCTATTGGTGATTCTGTGAAGTTGCTGTGACCAAAACAATGGAAAATAAAAGTGTGGTTTTTATTGTGGGAGGGGGGACTCGAACCCCCCACCTCCTGCTGCGCGCGCTGGGTACAGAACCAGTGGGCTAGTGTGCTGTGTGGTGACAGGGAAGGGGGACTCGGGGGGTTATGCTGTGGCTCGCGGGACTTAACTGAATTTAACATGGCTGGTGAAACAAAAAGCAAAGCTTAATGCTTTGGACGGGGATCGAACTCGTGACCTCCCACAGCGCGCAGCGGATGCGCAACCACTGTGATGTGCTTGAGCTTGTGGTTGAAGTCACAACAGACCGAATATTACATGGCATAGGCGGATATCTGAACCAACTGAACGAAACAATTGAAGATGTCGACGGCGGACAGATGCAGTCGGCGGCGCATCCCACAGCGGGCGACGTGCGAGTGGTGCTGCTCGACAGCAAGCACAGAGAGCAAGAGGGTAGGGTAGAGAAAAGGGGTCCCGAAGGACGGTAACTCACAGAGGTTGTCGGCGTGGTTGTTCCTTCCCGTGGCAGTGCAGGTTGTCGAGGAAGTGGCCATGGTGACTGTTGCCGGCGGAGCTCGACGAGGCCCTCACTCCGATCCCTCTCCTCGCATCCTGACTCACTGAGGCGGAAGGGGTGGTTGTGGAGGTTCCATCCCCGCTCACAGTAGCCCTCCGCGGCGGCCACACGGCGTGTAACGAGCTCCCGAAAACATCCATGGAGGTCCTCTAGATGACTCAGAAAATAAACAGAGAGGAGGAGAGAGGTAGGTGGCGGCGATGGGAGAAGGAGGAGGGGAGAAGGGGGACGGCCTAGGGTTAGGGGCGAGCAGAGGGGGAGGGGGATGTTTTATGGGGGAGAGGAGCTCGTACGGCAGCTCATCCGATGGAGGAGGGGATCACACGGTGGGGAGTTGGTTCGTACAGGGGGATGACGACGAGGTGGAAGAAGGGTCCCTCGAAGGGGTACTGGGCCAGAAGGTTGGGCTTTGGGGGAGATGGGATGGCCTGTCTCCTCCCTTTTGCTTTTTTTTTTCTTATCTCTTTTTTTTTTGCTTGTAAGAAAGAAAAGGGAAGAGAGAAAGGAAAGTTTGGGGTTGTGGGGTTATTTTATTTGATGAATAAGTTTTATCAATTTGCAAACAGCAAGCCAAAGCATTTGAGAACATTAAGTCCAAAAAATATTTGAAGTGTTAAATTAACTTTTGTTTGCTATTTGACTTTCAAATAGGGTTCATAAGTATTTGGTGTTTAAACAAATTTTATTCCATTAACTCAACAATTATGAAAACATTAATTGAATTTTAGTTGTTTGCAAGAATTTGATTTTTAATCCACCATTTGATCATGCCCATTATGAATGGTTGATTGATTTGATTTGAATTTTGAAATTACCACTAGGGTTTTCAACAAAAGATTTTTTTTATTAACAAGCCATTTGAATAAATCAACTTCAAACTATTGGAAACAATTGAGTTGTTTTAGTTTGCAATTTTCAATTTGGAAATTTTGGACAAGTGTGAAAGTTTAAAATGGTTTCAATTTTGAGTTGTTTTGAAAAACATGGTGCAATGCATATGATGCATGTGATGCAAAACAAAAGGAAACAAACAACTTCCTAGCTTAGGGTAACACCCCAGGTGTTACATTCCATACCACATAGTGTTCGATGGGAAGGAGATGGTTTTGGACCTGATTCAAGACAAGTGGAATGACAATTTCCACTTGTTGTTTACTTTCAAAGCAGAGGTTGAGAAGGTATCACCTCGGAGTGTTGTTGACATCGACTATGAGTTAGTATGAGAAAAAATAAAAGTTTCAAGAGGAAAGAAATATAAGATTGCAGATAAGAGATGCTTCCATAAATGTTTTGTTTGTCTAAAGGCATTGTTGGAAAGGGTTTTGGGAGAGTTGCAGGCCATACTTGACAATAAACTCAACTTATTTGACAGGGAAGTTCACAGTACAACTTGCTACAGCTTGTGCTATAGACGCACATAATTGGTTGTTTCCCATAGCTTATGATATTATTAAGGTTGCATCTAATGAAAGCTGGACGTGATTCATATGCAGAGTCTTCGTAGAGTGATAGGTCAACCTCACGGCTTCATGATGCACAATGATGCATGCAATAGGCTAGAAAATGTTGTTGATATAGTCCTTGTTGGGGTTGAGCACAAAGAATGCATGAGGCCCCTCTACAATAATTTTATGAGGAAATTTAAAGGAAAATTCTTTGAATATAACTTGTGGTCAGCTGTGCACACATACACCGAGGGAAGACATGATATTTTCTTGAATCAACTGTATGCGCGACCAAAAGTAAAAGATTATCTTTAGAAACATCACACCAAAATATGGTCTAGAAGCAAGTTTGGTGAGTCAATCAAGATGGATTATGTCTGTAACAATTCGTTAGGTAGTTTCAATTCCAAGATAAGCAACCTTAGATCGCTAACACTGATTCTTTTGTTAGATGCAATAAGATGTCCATAATGGTGAAGATTGATTTAAGACATATAATTTGTGTAAAAAAGTTTGTAGTGCACAAAATAGTGCCAAATGTGGTTTTCTTACTTAATCAAAGGATCGGTGCAATGAGAGAAATACAGATGAGGATGGTCAGGAGTTTTAATACCCTGACTGAGATTTATGCCATTGACAAGGATGGAATTTAAAGTAGGTATCCTGTAGACATTATAAACAGGGGTTGTGCATGCAGAAAGTGGCAGGTTACTGGTCTGATTTGTCACCCATGCTCTCTTGGTACGGATATTGAAGATTTTGTTAACGATTATTTTTCTGTTGCCAAGTCCCCCGCAACATATGCGGAAAATATACTAGGAATGCGAGATCCAAATGATTGGAGACAGTCAGTTCAGGGTTCAAACTTGAACCATCAATTTTCAGGAGGTCACACGTAAGGCCTGGAAATCTTAAGATCACGGCCTCCAATCCCATAATAAATTTTCTAATTTAGGAGTAAGGAACAACAAATGCAAATGATACAGTGTATTTATCCATGTCAAAAGGTTATGTGACAAACTTGTCATACATGAAGTGCAACACATGGATCATATGCACGATGTTGAAGTCCATGATCATCAGCTGCATAAAATGAAGAATATGTACCATGATGATCAAGTCCATGATCATCAAGTGCAGGAAATTCAGGATTTTCCGTACCCTAAAAATTGCAGACATCAAGTAAACCCTCCTCGTTGGAGAAACTGAATACAAAGAGGAGGCGTAAAAATAAATGTTTGCCAATTTTATCTCTGTATTTTTAATAAATGAAATGCAAGTATGATCATGTGCTATTTTTTGCAATCTCTTTCTTTTCGACCAATTGGTATTTTATATATATGTTGTGTAGTACTAGTGTGGAGACACGGATTGCGAGGAGAAAACTGGAAAGAAAAAGAAAAAACATAATTTGGATTGTACTAAATTTTATGTTGAACTGAAGTACTCGATTGAAGTCTGGAAATATAATTTTAGTACATACATATAGGGAAATTCATTGTTTCCATTTATTGCAATTTATTCATTTTCACAGTCCGGCAGGATCCCTCCAAATAGTCCAGATCGCACAGAAGAACTTTGTGAAAAAACATCTTGTGAAGACTGCCATTTCAAAATCTATAGCCGATGATATTTTTAGCGTAGCCCAAATTAACACAGTCCACGGTTTTCGGTCCAAGTTTACGCCTTTTAGGATCTGGACATTGACTTTCTCCAAACTGCCTCAAGTACGTATGTACGAGAGGGTCCTTTTTTCTCTTGTCCCATTTCTCATAGGGAGTGATCTTATTGTCTTTTGAGGAAACTTTATTCAAGACATGACATGATGTCAATATTGCCTCTCACCTCCATGCATTGGATAAACCCGATGTATCTAACATTGTGTTAACCAAATCTGTTATAGTATGGTTTTTTCGTTCGGCAATCTCATTTGAATAATACCATGTTCCGCACATAAAGAATCAAACTTATTAGAGAAATACTCTTCACCATGATCTATCCATATTCATTTAATTTTGTCTCATATTTAGTGTTTAAAAGATATCTAGTGAAATCGTCTATTAACGTCATAAAGTATCTCTTTGCAACTTTAGTCAATACACCATTCCTCCCACAGAGATCAGAATGTATGAGTTGTAATAGCGTCAAGTGTCTCTCCTCCGCAACCTTATGGGCTTACGAGGTTGCTTTGCTTGTACATACGAATGACACTTAGAACCTTTGGCTAAAGTGAAACGCGGAATTAAATTAGTTTTTGCTCACCGCGTCATGCAACTGAAACCAATGTGACAAAGACGTGAATGCAAAATTTATGTTTCATCAGCACTCGAATGAATATTGTTCAACAAAAATCCGCGAGGAAAAAGTGGAACAAACCTTCACACTCGTAAAATTTTCCAACGAACAATACATATTTAGTAACAGCTACTTTATTAGACTCGAAAACCAACTTAAACATTTCTCTACATAGAAGGGAGTCACTAACGAGATTTTTCATGACGAGGACATACTGCATATTCTTGAGCTGCACAATCCTTTCCAAAGTAAACTCCAGATCGACCGTGCCAACACCAAGTACAGAAGCACTCAAGCCATTTCCCATCAATACAGACCCATTCTCTATGACTCATAAGAAGAAATCAATGAGATGTCAATACATACACATGAATATTTGCACATGTCACTAGTAGAAAACCGAGTATTAGAGACTGTTACTAGAGACGAGTTTACCCTTGAAAAAAACAGGCTCGAAAACGCTATCCCTCAGCCGGTCTATGCAGATAAGCCGCCTCTAAAGAAAAATCCGGCTCAAATATTCATCGATCGGAGGCGCGTAAAAAAACTACGCGCTTCCTATAATTGCATAGGCGGGCGAGGAAATGGCCCGCCTCGGCATTTATGGCGGGCTAGAGACGGACAGACCGAAGACCCGTCTGAAAGAAGTGAAGCGGATGGCTTGTTTAAAAAATAGCCACGAAAGTTCCTTTTAATTAGGGTCGGGCCAAATATACAGTTGGCTGGGCGGGCAGGTCTCGCGCGCAACGCTGCTTGGTAAAGCTGGCTCGGACAGTCCGAATATTATTATGACTGTGTCACTGACTTTCACATGTATTTATACAGGGCCTCTAAAGTTTGCTAAATTGAGTTTATGCCACTAATTTTGTATAGTATTTATGGTGTACACAGCTAGACGAACTTTTTGACCACATGGCTCGGTCGAAGGACTTGACGCCGCCGGTTGTTGTTTGGTGTGGCTAAACTTGGAGTTAATTGCTGGAGAAATTGATTTAATTAAGCCGTTAGTCTTACACGTGGTCTCCTGTACTCCTCGATTTCTCTTCATTTCTACGGCCGCCATCATACAGGGCTCTTTGGCCCCCTGCTCGAGGATCCGAGGAATCCATTTTTGTGTACCTTTTTTCGTTTTTGGTTCAAGCTCTCCCTTCCTCCCTCCTCACTGGCGCGGTCCATTTTAGGACAGCAAAATCCGCCGCCTGCTACGCCTCCGCCAGTGCCTGCTCCCCTGCTCTGCTCTGTTGACTGCTCCTAAATTTTTGCGCGGGAGATCTCGTCACCGAGATGGACTCCACAGAGTTGGATATCATGGGCGGGGTCGGCGCCATGTTAGTGGAGGCTGGCAGCCAAGCTTTGCAATTGTGGAGTCCGGTAAAGCATCCGTTCGTTGCACCGCTAGCGTAAGAAAGAACCGAATTATATCTATAATATTTCTTCAAAGTAGTTTAGCTGTTACGATCTATAATCGTTATGTTCTATGCGGTTCTTATTGTACGTAGGACGTCTGCTGCATCCGGATTTCTACTGAAGATTCGGTAGGGGTGCCGCACAAAAACTCTGGCCGGCAGTAGAATTACTGTTAGCGGTGGGTTTTGTATGGAATGACAGTAGACGCAATAGAATTAACTTTAAATGACTTGAGTATGAAATTTGGGAATTTCCCGTGTGCACAGAACAAGGAATTCGTTTCTAAATACTATGACAACAAACATGACAATATTCTAGAACTTAGGAATGATGAGGCTTTGACCCTGATGTGGGGTAAACACTTGGCTAGTAGGACTATGTTGATGTCGGTAAATATTGTTAACAAAGAGTCTCGGCAAAAGAGGATTGTCAATATCGGACCTTCATTTACGGAAATAAATACCAGCACTGACCATCTCCTTCTTGAGTATGGTACAGAGGCTAGCGATCAGGAGGACATAGAATTATGGGGAGAAGACAATTTTTCTACATTAGATTATGATGCCGATGAGAATGAATATCCAGATGTGGCCGCTGATCCTAATAGGATGGAAGTAAGTGAATATTTGGTTGATCCCAACTTTGAGCCTTAATATGGCACTGATTCGGATGAGGTGGCTGAAGATGAGGAAATGGGTTCCAAATATGACGATGAAGATGAACAGGACACGCCAATCATACACTTTGACAAGGAAACCCCTAAAATTGATGAGGGAACTGTTTTAGAAGTGTGGATGACTACAGATATGCAGTTGCTACTTTCGCAATGAAAGTTAGTTTTGAGTATATCACTGAAAAGAGTGACCAAAAAACACTGAGTGTGCATTGCAGGGAAAGAAAAGTGTGTAATTGGAGATTACATGCATCTCCAATGAGAGGTGGATACCCATTTCAGGTTGTAAATTTTTATTGCAATATGTTCTCATATTTATATCCTTTCAGTAAATATGTGATGTAATTTACTAACATTCCAATGCAGATCAAGGTGAACACCCAGATACACAACTGTCGTAACACAACTTTAGGTGAGAAAAATAGACCTGCTTCAACCAAGTGGATTGCTGCAACTGTACTTGATTGGGTGAGGTAGGATCAAACAATTGAAGCATCTGAACTGAGGAAGAAGCTGCCAGACAATTTCAATGTGCTGATTCCATACCAGAGAGTGTTCGGTGGGAAGGAAATGGCTTTGAACCTGATTCAAAAAAAGTGAAATGACAGTTTCCACTTGTTGTATACTTCTAAAGCAGGGGTTGAGAATGCATCACCTAGGAGTGTTGTTGACATCGACTATGAGTTAGTAAGAGAAAAAAATAAAAGTTTCAAGAGGGAAGAAATATAAGATGGCAGATAAGAGATGCTTCCGCAAATGTTTTGTTTCTGTGAAGGCATGCTGGAAGGGGGTTCTCGAGGGCTGCAGGCCATACATGGCAATAGACTCAACTTCGTTGACAGAGAAGTTCAGAGGATAGCTTGCTACATCGTGTGTTATAGACGTACATAATTGGCTTTTTCCGTAGCTTATGCTATAATTGAGAGTGAATCTAATGAAAGATGGACATGGTTCATGCATAGTCTTCGTAGAGTGATAGGTCAGCCTCACGGCTTGGTGATACACATCGATGCATGCAATGAGCTAGAAAATGTTGTTGATGTGGTCTTTCCCGGGGTTGAGCACAGAGAATGCATGAGTCACCTCTCCAATAATTTTATGCGAAAATTCAAAGGCAAATTCTTTGAATATAACTTGTGGTCAGGTGTGCACACATACACCCAGGGCAGGCATGATTTTTTGTTGAATCAATTGTATGCGCAGCCAAAGGTTAAAGATTATCTTCAGAAACATCATACCAAACTATGGTCTAAAAGCAAGTTTGGTGAGTTAAGCAAGGTGGATTATGTCTGTAACAATTTTCCAGATATTTTCAATTCAAAGATTAGTGACCTTGGAGCACTAACACTGATTCTTTTGTTAGATGCAATAAGACATGCCATAATAGTGAAGATTGATTTAAGGCATAGAATATGTGCGAGAAAGTTTGTAGGGCACAAAATAGTGCCAAAGGTCGTTTTCTTACTGAATCAAAGGACCAGGGCAATGGGAGATATACAAATGAGCATGGTTAGGAGTACTAATACCCCGACTGAGGTTTATGAAACTGAGAAGGATGGAATTGAAAGGAGGTATCTTGTAGACATTGCAAACAGGAGTTGTGCATGTAGAAAGTGGCAGCTAACTGGTCTGTCTTGTTACCATGCTCTTTTCTCTATCTTAACTCTGAGGGGTGAAGGTGCGGATATTGAAGAGTTTATTGGCGACTATTTTTATGTTGCCAAGTTCTCTGCAACATACGTGGTAAATATACCAGCAATGAGATATCCAAATGATTGGGAGACGGTCAGTCCAGGGTTCAAACTTGAACCACAAATTTTGAGGATACCACGTGGAAGGCCCAGGAATCTTAATATTGCAGCCTCCCATTCCCATGATAAAGGTTCTAGGTTAGAAGTACGGAACAACGAATGCAAACGGTGTGGTGGATTTGGACATGTCAAGAGGTTATGTGAGAACCATCTTGTACATGAAGTGCAGGACATGCATCATATGTACAATGATGAAGTCCATGATCATCAGCTGCATGAAATGCAACATATGTACCACGATGATCAAGCTCATGGTTATGTAGTGCAAGAAATTCAGGATTTTCCGAATTCCAAAAATTGCGGACATCACCTGAACCCTCCTTGTCGGAGAAAGTGAATACAAATGAGTGGAGGCAGAAAAAGAAATGTCTGCCAATTTCACCTCTGTATTTGTTAATAGATGAAGTGTAAGTATAATCGTGTGCTGTTTTTTGGCAATCTCTTTCTTTTCCACCAATTGACATTTTATATATTTGTTCTGCACTATGAGTTTGAGACATGTATTGCAAAGAAAAGAAGAATGGAAAGAACAAAAAGAAGGTATAATATGGATTGTTCTGAATTTTTTATGTTGAACTAAAGTACTCGATTGAACTCTGAAAATGTAATTCCAGTACGTACGCCATAGGGTATTTCATTGTATCAATTTATTTTAATTTATTCAGATTTAGTTTTAACTTCGACAGTCTCGGCCGGATCCCTCTCAATAATCTGGACCGCTTAGAAGAAATTTGTGAAAAAACATATTTTCAGGACTGCCATTTTGAAATATTTAATTGGGTTGTACAATACAATTTTAGATTATATACTCCTATTATGACACCATACCAAAAGAAATTGATTTCTGAAAAGTCTTACGGTCTTTTAAGAATAATGTTACGTACGACCCAATGTCCGGAGACTTACCGCAAAATAACCCCACTTTGTGAATGACCAACCAATTCAAATTATCTTAACTTCAAATTTTAATTTCAGCTTGCATACTCATATTACGACACCATTCCAAAAAAATTGAATTCTGACAAGTTCGACATTACGAGATGGTGCGCGCAGCGGAGCTCGACACTTTATACACGAGAATGGCAACTGCCAAAGCCATTCTGTCTCCTGCGGCGGCTTCGTCATCCGCGTAGAGGTCAGAGCGTCACCCTCACATGGGTTGTCTCCCAACAGGCGAGGCTCCTTCCAGGAAGGAGCGAGGTCGGAGCAGGGCTCCTCCCCAGCGATGCGCGGTGGAAATCCCGGGGAGATCTCCTCTTCAAGCGGTCGGCCTTGGTGGAGAACTGTTAGGGGTTCTCCCTATCTTGATGGACCGGTACAGACTCCTTTCTTAGCCGATGAGCTGGGCCAGCAGCAGACAGCCCAGGATACCCTGGTATCCGTGGGTCCGACAGAACTTACATTATTTTGGGGAGTGAAGAGTTATCAAGAAAAACTTCTTTGGTAGATATGAGTGTTTTTTTATATGAATAACGTTCTGCATGGATGTCATCTTTATTGTGTTGAGAATTGCCACACAAATACTTACATACAAAATATTATAAAAGATGAAACTTTACCGAAATATGACAGGACTAATATGTGTTATGAAAATAAACCAGGGTATGTGGAGAAGCTCTCTTTCAAGCCTTTCCCTCCTAAAGAGGGGAAGAAGAAGAAGAAGAAGAAGAAGAAGAAGAAGAAGAAGAGGAGGAGTAAAAGGAGAGAGGAAACGATATCGTCCCCTAAGCATGTTGCTCCTATTATGGTTGTTGCTAATGATTCTGAACTCGAGATGATCCTATGTCTGTTACTTATAATAGTGATCATGATTGGGAGAAGCACACTACTTTTGATATTGAAAATCTCTTTGGTACCAGTTCTGAAAATGATGATGTTAATAATTGTTGTACTACAAGTACTATCCATGTTCCTTCCAATGATGGTATAGAAAGCTCTAAACTTGTGGATGATGTGCTTGAAAATCCTTTTGCTACTAATGATTCTATGTTTGATACATCACTTTCTAGTAAAAATGATGATATGTTTACAAATGAACACACTTTGGAAGATAACTATTCTATTGCTTATGATGATACTATGCCTCTAGTCTGTGATAATTATTATAAAGAATACTATAACATACTTATAAACTTTTCATAGTTATGGAGGGATTACCCGAAACCATCCCTTTAATATACTCACTCCGTCTCATATTAATCGTCTTAAAATTGGGCAAAAGTGGATGTATCTAGAAATTTTTTAGTGTTAGATACATCCACTTTTGTCCACCTTTAAGAACATTAATGTGAGATGGAGGGAGTACAACTTGTCTATCATGTTTGATTTCTTTATGCTGATCCTACTCCCATTGTTATTAATAAGAAGAACTTTGCTTATGTAGAAAATATTGATACTTTTATGCATAGGGATCATGGTAAGGATGTTTCATGCGGAGGTTATATTGTGGATTTTATCAATGATGTTACTTAAAGTTATTATGAAAGAGGGAAACATGGTTTTATGTATCTCAACAATAGTAAGTTTTCCCTCTTTATGTTGAATTTTTTTAAGTTGCACTTATTTTGTCTTCCTATGCTAGTCACTTTATGTTTCATTGACTTGTTTTTATACAACATTATTTTGCATGGGAGGTGGGTTAGACTTAAATGTGTTGGATATTTTCTTCTTGTTGCATTCTTATATTTTCAACTTATACATATGAGAGCAGCATCAAAATGATCATGCCTAGCTAAAAGACTTTAAAGAAAAGCGCTTATGGGAGATAACCCAATATTTTATTTCTGAAATTTTTCCTTCATTTTTGAGTCTTGGAAGTTTCTACCTCTATAGCAACCTCTTCTTATCCTTTTTATTTCAGTTTTTGCGCCAAGAGTAGCCTCTAATAGGGTGGAAGTGAGATTTGGGGAAGTTGCTGTCATGAAACAGATTCTGTGCTGCCATAAAAAAAATCTCCCAGCCAGAACGTTGAATTGATCTGAAATTTTTTGTGTACATGCCTCAGGTTATTATATAACTTTAATTAGTTTTAACTTTTTTATTTGATAAATATAATATTTTCAAAAAAAAAATCAATCTTTACCTGCTATTCTGTTTTGACAGATTTCTGCCAATATTTGCATTTGCCTCTTAATCTTTTTCTTTTGATGTTCTTTTGAGGGGAAGAGCTTTAAAAGAAGTTGTGACAGTAGCTAATGTTTAATTGGGTGTTAGAATTGGGTTGAAACTGAACCAAAGTGGATTTATTATTTTTATTACACTAACGTTGCTAATGAAAATTGCGAGAAGTTTTGTATGGAGGAAGTTTTTAATTGTAGGGAGAGAAGAATGATATGATGAGATGAAGGATGGACAAAAGCTCAAGATTGGGGATGCCTATGTTACCCCAAGAAATATCCAAGAAGTACAAGCATCAAATATTGGGTATGCCCAAGGCATCCCCTTCTTCATCAACAAAAATATCAGGTCCTCTTTCAAGACACTATATTTTTATTGCGTCATATATTATGTGTTATTCTTGGATCATGAGTTATTTTTTCTTTCAGTTTTTTTGTTTTCTTTGCTGTAGTATATGGTTGGATCCTAGCATATTTTGTTTTGGAAAGAGACACGCTCCGTTTTCATTGCTTAGAACACTCTAGTTTTCACTCTTATTGTTCCGTGAGTGTTCACTTTTTGCTAGTACTACATTTAGCTCTTGTTTTCCACTCGTATTTTGTTTGGAGCATGTTGGTTTTCTTCATTTATATATGATTAGCTCTCTAATCTTTGATGATTATTATCTATGAGAGTTTTTCAAAAAAGTTGGTTGGTGTTGGAGAAGAGTAAAATATTTCATACTTATAGCGGTGCAGTAGGAAGCTCGTCTAGACTGTGGCTTAGACTTTAGCATGTCATGTTAGATGTTATTTTAATTATATACTTAGTATTTTAAGATGTAGCTTGACTTGTCTCAAATAGCTGAGAGTGCATAATGTGCCATTGAAAGAAATCATGTGTTGTTTTTATCATATCGAAGCATAATATTATGGTATTCTCCTTTGATGCTTTATTTGGATTGACTTGGCGCATACTCACACCATGTTATGACTACAAACCAGTCATCTCTAGCCTCTATGATCCTTTAGTTTTTGACTTGTAATATCATTTATGCTTTGATTAATAATGTTTTGTTGCTATGCATGATTATCGCTGTTATTGCTCTCTTAGTTGGTCGCTCCCAGTCTCTTTCTAGCCTCCACCTATACCGAGTATGAGCCATACTCGTACATCCAACTCCTAAAACCAAAATTTGCCAAATGTGTCCACCATACCTACCTATATGTGGTATTGCACCGCCACTCCAAAGTAAATTTCTTGTGTGCTACCTTTAAAACCTTCAAAAGCTATTACCTATTTTGTGCTCATGTTTTAGCTCATGAGGAAGTAGTTTAAAGTGTATTGTGTCTTATATCAAGCAAAGTTCTTCCCCTCTTTCACCCGATGAGTATGGAATATGTGCTCATCTTAATATTGCCGAGAGCTGGTGCCAAATAATATGAATTTAAATAATGAATAATAGGCACTTCCCCATGGATTGATGATTGTTGGTCGGCACCCGAGGATTTGGTTAGCCATGGTTTGTGTAAGAAAAGATGGGGGGAAGTGCCAACCATAAGGAAAAGAGGAAAGTGCTAATGGAAATCGCTCTCATAAGTCAAAAAAACCTTGCTTGACATGAGCTATGATAAATTTTTCATTACCATTCGTTGACATAGACATACACTTCTCTCAAAATTATATTTTCAATACCTGTGTTTTATTCAAATAAAAAGCTCTAGCACATGAGTAATCCCTGCTTCCCTCTGCGAAGGGTCTTTCTTTTACTTTTATGTTAAACTTTATGCACCATTTAAGAGAGCATAGTTATCATTGTGAGTATAATGTGCATAGTCCAAAAATTTATTATTGATTCATTCATGATTATGTTATTGCTTGTTCTCAAATTATTTGTATCTAGTCACCATTTGAACTTTGAAGGTGTACTGATATTTATGTTTTGCTATTCCATGAAGGAAAAGTTGAATACCACTTTGCTATGTCTTCTCTATGCTCGAAACAAACATATAACTTTTAATTCATTTTTTTCATGATCTTTTGTTTGTGTTACTTTTCATGTTGCAACATAGTTGCTAAGTTACATTGTTGGAATTATATCTATCATGTCTATGTTTGGAGTACTTTGATCTCAGCTTGCAATGCTTTTACATAACGTTGATCAAGATTGTGTTAGCTGCATGTCACCTCAAAAAGAAATATTTTGTTATCACTTACCTACTCGAGGACGAGCAGGAGTTAAGCTTGGGAATGCTTGATACGTCTCAAACGTATCTATAATTTTTTATGCTCCATGCTTGTTTTCTACCAATTTCTACATGTTTTATTCACACTTCATAGCTTTTTTATGCATTTTGTGGGACGAACCTATTACCACGGTGTCAGTTCCTATTTTCTGTTGTTTTTGTATTTCATAAAAGTTGTTCTGGAAATATTCTCGAAATTGGATGAAACAAAGCCCAGGGTCATATTTTTCCCGACATGTCAACGGAGTCCAAAGCAGAGACGGGGGAGGGCACCAAGGTAGCCACACCATAGGGCGGCGTGGGTCCCCCAGGCCGCGCCACCACATGGTGTAGGCCCCTCGGGCGCCCACCGACACCGTCATTTCGCCTATATATTGCCCCCGGCGCAAAAATCCTAGATCAACCAGCCTCCATTCACGAAAAGTTCCGTAGCTCAGCCGCCATCGAAGACAAGTTTCGGGGGACAGAAATCTCTGTTCCAGCACCCTGCAGGGACGGGGAATTACCCCCGGAGCCATCTCCATCGACTCCACATCCATCTTCATCGCTGTTGCTGACTCCCATGATGAGGAGGGAGTAGTTCTCCCCCCGAGGTTGAGGGCTCTACCGGTAGCTATATGGTTTATCTCTCTCTCTCATGGTGTGATGTTTATGTGATCATAAGGTTTATAATCTAGGTGAATAAGTAGATGTTACTCTTCATCTATTATGCTATGCAAGTGGTTTTATTAATGTGAACTCCGGAGTCACCTTGCCCCACGGTGTGAAGGTAACAGTGTGCGCACCGTGTGTGATTCTTCGGCTAAAGTTTATAGAAATACTTATCATTAGTTATAATCTGAGTTCGATGTCTCTATGAAATTTTGGTGTTTGTCTGAAACCATCTATGGTGCTGAAGGTGACAGTGTGGGGTTACCTAGATGGGGAAAGTGACTTTAAGGTGTGCTTTTGCAGCCCTACGCGGTGAATTGGCGTTCGTTATCCAACCAGAGAGTAGTTCAGTGTAGCATAGTGAAGACAAGATATATATAGGACAAATTTATGCTACTCACGGGTGTAGCTACACCCGCATGTGTTTAGTATGATGTATGTAGTATCTATCATACCGAAGAGTATGTATAGGTAGTATGCAGTATATATTACTATTTCGGCAGTATATATACTTCTTTTTATGTACTATGTGTAATTTTTCTACATGCTCCTTTTATACGTACATATATACCGATATTTTGAATATATAGTGCAACCTACATGCTCAATTTATAATTTTCATGTAAATTGTTTTGGAGTATCTTAGATATAGTATATGAACATACTCAGACCGAAAAAGTATGATACATACCTCCGTACGGTAGTATATGAGACGTGGGTGTAGCTACACCCGGGAGTAGAAACCATATATATATATTCAATTATGATATCATTGTTGAGAGTGTCCACTAGTAAAAGTATGATCCCTAGACCTTCTTTATAAGCACTAAACACCGTTTACAACCAGTTTTGCTACATGTTTGCTTGTTTCCATTTTTATTTCAGATTTCAATTACCACTTATAATCATCCATATTACTTGTATTTCACTATCTCTTCGCCGAACTAGTGCACATATACAACTGACAATTGTATAAGGTGTGTTGGGGACACAATAAACTTCTTGTATCTTAATTGGAGGGTTGGTTGAGAGGGATATCTTTGACCTCTGCCTCGCTGAGTTCGATAAACCTTGGGTTATCCACTTAAGAGAAACTTCCTGATGTTATACAAACCTCTGCACTTGGAGTCCCAACACTGTTTACAAGAATAGAAGCGTGCGTAGACATCACCATTGTCCTGCCATTTGCCTATTTATTCCCCACCCCGTTCGACACAAATATGGAATTTTCACCTTACCAGAGACTATCTGATCCTCATCGCCGACATGGCCGGGTTCAAACACTTCCCGGAGGAGCCGTGGACGGGAGGCTACCCGGCTATGCGACCTCCAATTGGGTGGTGCGTAATGTCTAGCAACCAAGCCATGGCGTCCATGCAGCAACAACTCCGTGGGCGCGCTCTCTTCGGTCGAGTGCTAGGGTCACAGCCTCCAGTCTCGTTGGCCAACGTCATGGCCAATCTTGGCACACAATGCTCCATTATGCGGAGCCAAGTTCTCGTTGACGTGTGTGTGCTGCCCGATGATTTCTTCCTGCGGTTCCAGTCAGTCGACGACTGCGAACGCGTCTTCCACACCTCGACAACTTTTAGGTGCGGCGACGCGGCCATCAGTTTCTCTCGTTGGCATGAGGCATATGGCAGCACGTCGTCGGAGCTTGTCTATCTATGCACGCTAAGTTTCGACGGCATCCCTTTCCACGCCAGGGAGCCGGAGGCGGTGAACCTGCTCGTCAACAACCTGGGCGGCGAGGTTGTGGAGATATTGCCGGCCTCGAACATGTGGTCCATGGAGGTCAAGGCGTGAATGAAGGACCCGTGCAGTGTCCCAAAGATATACCACGTAGAGACCCCGCAGCCAATGACCGGCGACCCTATATCTGCGTCGCCTCGATCTTTGCCATCGAGAATGCATTCGTACACCCACACGATCTTCATCCATATAGTCGAGGTTGCCGACGGTGGGCCAATCACCATCGACAATCTGCGTCCTTGCTCAAGCGATGGCGGCGCACACGCCTTTATAGGAAGATCGGGCAGAGCAACATTCTGATCGACGTTGGTTTCATGTAATAAATAATCCGCGTATTACAATTTGCACCCGATTTATCAATAAATATATGAGGCCGACGTGCCGCCGCAGTACTTGCCAAATGATTTTCAGTCAACACGCTTATAATATTTTGGTCAATGCGACGGCCACCGTCAACAAAATATCCAGAACTCACACATATATTCGGACGGCACGATGTTTTTGTTTTGGCGCCGATTTTTCCGTTCCGGCATTTTTCCCGCCCTCGTCCTAACTCGAATTTAGGAGTCGGCTGCAGTGAGACACATTTCAATTTTTTGTTCCTTCCCCTCTACACCGCCTCGGCGGTCTACCTTTCCCCACTCAGTGCACCGCACCTTCCTTTCCGACGGAGCAGCACTGTCGCCAACCCACCCCAGCCACACCCCTCTCCTCCTCCTCTCCGTCGTCTCATTGGACCCAACGTCCTCTCTTCCCCATTAATGGTATGTGATTTCTTCGGATCTATGAAGTACAATAGAGTGGATCTAATTTGATCTATAATTCATTTTGTACATCTACTTTTTAGAAGGATCACTGCCGATCCTGCCACAACCCTGAAGGCTTGTGTGACTTGAAGAACGAAGGAAAAAAGGTCTAGTTTCATCATACGTATTCTTGAGGACAAAAATTACATGGTACGTAATTGTTCACATATCATTGCTTGCTTAACTACCATCCAAATAGCAGTTCAACAAACAGGGATTATGTGTCTTGTAATTTTGGTTTTGTAAAAATGATATTTGACTGTTGTTTGTTGTACTTTGTTCCTTGCTGTGTCAGGAAACAGATAAATAACACAATTAGGGACCAAATGAAAATTGTAACTTCAGAGGGATTTCTGTATAAATTTGTTCTCGAGAAAGAAAAGGACACCACAGAGATAATTGGTGCGGACTGAGACGACCTTGTCAAGCACTACAGATTATACTAGTTTGATAAGATAGTGATGGATTTGGATCATCATGAATACTTCAAAACTACTATACTTGACCACCGCAATAAAGAGAAGGACCTGCTCATTGAGCCAGGTTATATATATATATATATATATATATATATATATATATATATATATATATATATATATATATATATATATAAGATCATCTATCTATAAAGGCAAGTATAGATTTATAGACATGTATGCAAATGTATATTCTACTAACATTAATTGTAATGTATGATATGCAGATGAACAATTCAATGTGTTTTAGTATCCGTTAGCTATGCAAGGTAAAAAAAAATTAAGAATCAATAGTTGATGCGCAATTCATGTCTGTTGTTATTTGTTTCTTCGGAATTACAACCTCATACTACACAGCTAGCTATTAATTTAAAATATTGTGGTTTCTTTCTTACTTTGTAGAATACGCAGAGGTACTTGATTTTTTCGAATACAATGAGCCATTATCGTCACTGTGTTCTGAACATACACAAAGAATTGTTGATTTCTCTAGAAATCACTATCAGCGCTTGGATTTTCTTGTTGTCCATAAGGTTATAGACAGAAACATTGGGGTGCTACACTAGTAAGTAACAACCTAATTAGTCAAACTCAAATGCCCATTCATATATTTAAATTCTACGTGCAACATCATTGATATGTCAAGTCCAATTTACACAAGATTAAAAATGGATTTGATCAACAATTCAGCATCCTCTCGTCCGGTGTACTATCCTTGTCGATGGAACGATCAAGCCATAAAGCCAATGTACCGTGATTTGTCGATAAAAGAGGCGAATTTACGCTGGAGAAAATACTATGGAATGAATTTGCTAGCAATGCTAGGATTAAAATCGGATCGGTCATCGCTCTCTGCGCTGAAGGATCAACGGTACTATCCATATGTTTCTTCATCAAGTAATGTGTGACAGTTAATATTCTGTAAAATAGGGTACTTCAAACATATGACCTAGCTCTTATAGAATTTAGATCAAGGTCTATGATGATTCTACGGATTAAGTACTACTCCTGTATTTGGTCATCATGTACTACAAGGACATTGCTCAATTATCAATATATATACTCATTTGCACAAATATTTGGCAAAATCCGGCCCATCCAATTATAGTACGGAATTTCCGAATTACGTACCCCGTCCAGACATTTTGGGAGCCTCTAATAAATCATCAGCCAACTGTAAATCAAAGCCGCCACTTTTCAGAATATGGCATTTTTTTTAGAGTCGCGTTTATAAATATTCGGATCCCCTGCTAGATCACGGACATTCTAGATCTGCTGGAGTCGGCCGCCAGAATAGGCCACCTCATGCAGCAACGTCGGCCATTATGTTCGGCCGGTGCCGATGCCCAACATATCAGAGTCGGGCCGTTTTTAGAAACCGTCTGATGGTGTCATTTCCCAGTCGGCCCGGAAACCCGGCTCCAATAAGGCCTCCTTATCAGCACCTTATGCAGCGAACCGGTCGGGGGGAGACCGCCACAAGCCTATGTACGAGAACCGGCTGAGATAGTGGGTATCGTAGTAGTGTGTATCAATCCACCAATCGGTGGACTGACAAACTAAAAATACAATAAATAAATTACTGTAGCGAGATGTCCCACTCTTATCGTTGCTCACAACCATGTTGACAGTCTTGGAATCCTGTCCTGACTTCTTATACTTGTTCAGGAACTTGAAAGCCTAATGTTTCAGTGAACCACAAGTGAAGTAGCCATCTTTCTTCTTATCATTCTTGAAGGTCCTCTTACCATTCTTATTGAAGTCGGTATTCTATTGGACACCAGTCTTTCCCTTAGGCTTACGGGAATTGAAGTTCTTATGTACCATATTGGCAGCAGACGTCCCTTCGGCCCCTCTGCCATGCGAGTTCTTTGCTCTCAAATACTGCTCAACACTCAGATGGCCGGTGACCTCCTCTACTGAGAATTCTCGCCTTTTGTGTTTCAGAGTGGTAGCAAAGCTCCATACAGAAATTAGGCAGCTTGTCGATTATGCATCCCGCGAAAATTTTGCTTGCTAACTCACACTTAAGAAGGTAAAGCTTCTTAACGATGCACTGTATCTCATGAGCCTGCTCCAATACAGAACGAGTTTTTTGACCATTCTGTAATTGTAGAACTACTCACTAGTATACATCTCTCTCCCAGCATCGGTTGTCCCGAATTTAGATTCGAGCGCCTCCCACAACTCCTTGGCAACTTGCATATGTAAATATGCATCAATCAACTTATCTCTGATCACTCTCAAAACGCATCCGGCAAAGGCGACGGTGGGCTCCCTGAACGCCTTCTCGTGTTCAGCATCAATCGTTCTCGTGGGAGTAACACCGGCGACTCATAACACGTTTAGCGTCGTGATCCATAAGATGGTTTTGGTACGCCAATGCTTAAATCACGTCCCCATAAATGGGACCAGTTTTAGTGCAGCAGCAAAACCATGGATCGAAAATTGCCTACACATATTAGATTTTTGGATTGTTGAGTATTTATGCAATTTTCTGATTAAATTAATCAAAAAATAAATCATGAGTATGATCCAGCATTCATTTATGGCGTGTTAATAATAGACGCTTTCGTTTTACGTTTATGGCGCGTTAATAACGGCAATTTCCGTTTCACGATGAATCACAATGAATGTGACGTTCGTCTTTGTGGCGCTTATGTTAAGTGCTCTCCGTTTCGGAATGGCAAAATAAAGGCATCGGCTCGCTCCCGCAACCCTCGGCCGGCGCGCATCGTGACGGGGCAGGCGGCGGAGGAGTGCGCGAGTGAAACACCTTCTCTCTCGAGGAAACTGCACATAACACCAACCATTTGGGCCTTTGTTGCAGCAAACCACAACTCCAGACTTTTTTGGCACAAAACACCAATATTTGGGGTAATTACTTGCACAAAACACAAATCCCGCGCTTACCCTCTTTGACAGATAATTAAGTACTTAGGAACACCAATATTGTCAAATTTTCAAGACTCTATGTTGAGCTCATGATTTGGATTATCATCAGAGCTAAATGCAGTTGAATAGATGTGTTGAATTATGTAAATATTTCCTAATACTTTTTGTATAATGAATATTTCCTAATGCTGCCGCCATCGCCGAGTCTGTTCTTGTCACGCGCTCTTTGTTGGAAGATCGACGGTTCATAAACATGTGGGTCTATATGTTTAATTACTTGTCAAAGATGGTAATCACTGGACTTGTGTTCTGTGCAAGTAATTACCCTAAACATTGGTGTTTTGTGCCAAAAAAATCTAGAGTTGTGGTTTGGTGCAACAAAAGCCCCAATGGTTGGTGTTATGCAATTTCCTCTTCTCTCCCTCGTACCAACTCATATTAGTGGGAATATAGCCAAACTTATAAGTTGGTGCAAAACTCTCCCTACTAGTCACGGGGGCTAAACTTACATCACTTGCTTAGCCAGCATGCCTTATGAATTAAGCTGAAATCGTTGGATGAGCGCACCCCAAATTTCCAACATGCACCGATCAAACTCTGGTCACACACCAAAATGACCACTTTGTATTATGTTTGAAATAAAAGATAGCCACAACCGTAAGAGAAGGATTGTAGCTCGGCTTTCCCTTCTCGGACCGGGGAATGATTAAGTGTGCAGAGCTAATAGCCGGAATAAACAAAAAGTAGTACTGTACAAGAATCCCCTACAAACAATAAAAACGAGAAAAGCCGATCAATTCATCAAAACTGAAAATGCAGTACACTAATACTACAAAATTTCTGGTATAGCGACAAAATTCCCCACACGGGTTGTAGTCCATTTGCATCCCTAACCTTTCTCATATCTCTCAGATAAGTTGACTTAGAAGACAGAAAACCCGTGCTCGATCGATCTCTCCTCCATTATATGACTAAAATACATGACACTAACAAGACAACAAAAGATGTCGATTCATCCTATTTGGATACCACAAAAGACGGGCCGACCATGAGACAAAACGAAGGCGATCCCTATTCCCTACCGCAACTTTGGTGGACGAAATTAGGTCCCCTTTTGGCCCCAAGTTAATTGGCGGCAAGGGTTAATCCACGCTTAAATTAGACGTAGCCAATGACACGACATGATTCCACGTAGTAGCCCAACACTGCTTTTCCCCGATCCTACGCTCCGCACCACTAACTTAACCTGCCCTAATCGAGTGACGGACGAGATGATGCATGTTAGTACTCTAGCTTTGCTTAATTGTCATTTTCACAGCATCACACCATTGGTCGCAACGAACAACTGCCTCCCGTTGTATAATCACAAACACTGAATGAATGTTTATGTTCCGCCTGGCTGCGCATGCTTGCGCTGTCATCAGAGTTTTTCTTTACATCCATGTCCCCATCTTCAGTTCAGATTGCATTTGTATATAGCAATGGCATGACAATAACTGCTTTTGTCCCACGGAAGCTTTAGCTTGTGGTTCTGCTGAAGTTCTTTCGGTAAACAAACCATTTCGCTCCAAGGATCAAGCTAGCGCACCCACTGTCGTTTCGCACCTGTATGCTCTTTTCTCAGAAATGGTCGCACCTTTCCGGTTCCTCGTGAGAGCTTCTTCACGGCACCCATAACCATTCAGCATCTTGACCTGCCTTTTGGCCATAATCTTTGCTTCGGCATATGTTGATATAACGTAGCAGATTATTTTCGGCAGGGATCAAAACTCAAGCAGGGCAGGAGAAACCAGCCGACTGTAATGTCATCACTGTCTGTATCTGGTGCCGACTGGCAACTTCGTTGGTGCAACGGGCGAAAAGCTGAAACATCTGGCAAATATGGTACTAGTTCCTTCAAGTTGTTGGTTTATGTTCGTTTCAGGAGGCAGTTAAGCGTTGCGGTCATGATCTAAAGGGACGTTTGCATGATTAGGATAAGAAGTGATGTTTATTTAGACCTCTGAATGACTTTGTGGCATCAGGCGATCGAAGCCGAGGTCGACGATGCAAAAATTTAATGCTCGGCGAATGATTGGCCTCTTCAATTCCCAAATAATTGAGCATGTTTGTCAACAAATTCTCCGGAAAATACCAAATCAAATAGTAGTAGTAGTAGTATAGGTATGGTCAAGAAAAAGTATAGCCGCCTTCCTTGCACAGTTGCACAAAACGGAGCCTTGACTCTCCACTCCACAGTGCATAATCCACGATTGAAAATAGAAGAAAATATCGAATATAGCTTCTAGTCTCAGGCTTCCTTTTAGTGTATTATTATTGGAGGCTCGTCTCGTCCTGACGTCTGTGAGGAATAGGATGATTGGTTTAAAGGATCACAGGCTCAACTAGGCAAGTGTGTCACGGCTCACGGGTCATATTTCCTGTGATGTGGATCACAGCTACTAGGGCAAATTAGTTTTTGCCGACTCTTCTCCAAGTGGCCACTCTGCTCCAGATAGAACATCCTGGGTACTGTCTGGCCTTTTCTTTTCTTCCATATATTTGTGTGAATGTACTACTACTATATGGATAGGGCAGCATTCTGGCTTGGCCATCCGATACAACAAGGTTTTTCACTGCGAAAAGAAGGATACCGAGTATTATTTCATTTTTGAGAACTAATAAGAAGAAAATAACAAGGAATGATGTTGACTTCTTAGAACGACTATGTTGGCGATGACGTCCCTGTTGGAATATTTGATTGGCTCTATATGGAGTGGCTATGAGGCGGACCGTGACAAATTATGTCTGTTTTTTTATCTTCGGTGTTGAGACCATCCGGTGAGAATATAACCGTTGCTTGAACAACAAGACTACATCTTCAAAGAAAAGTCGTGTGCATCTGAAATTGTAAATAACATATTATGTATGTCATTATTTTCCTCTGTTGAAATTGCTAATTTAGGGAAATTGAAGATGACTTGGGAACATCGTAGTAGCCACAAATATTGAGTCACCACAACTCCACAAGCTTATACAGTACTAGCCTAGACGGTCTTGAAGCTAACTTAGTTGATGAATTTACATCCCTGGGAGAAGACTCAACTTCTGAGTTGATTTTGCACTATCGATATTATGTGGTGGGGCATACAGGCCTCTGGAATCACTAACACGCAAACGCATAACATCACATTCGTACGTGAACCAATTTAGTGGGATCACGCACCGCCCACTCAGCACGAAACACAAAACATTATTTTTCTTTTTTCCAGAAAAACAAGCGAGCGGAGCCCAAGAAACACATCCTTTTCATCCCGGTGGAGAAAATGGAAATTGCCCAGATGAAATGCAGATTTCACACATCCGGTGGAGCTGTATAAAAGGCAAAACCCCCCGCAAACTTCTCTCCCAAACGAACAAACTATACAATCCCCAACCCCACGAAATTAAACCTCAACAAACCCCCTCCCATGTCCGACCACCACCACTCCCCGGCGACCACCGCTCTCGGGACCCTGCTCCTCCTGCCGTCCGAGCTCCTCCACGAGATCCTCATCCGCCTCGCGCTGCCAGAGCTGCTCCGCGTCCGCTCCGTGGCCCGGCCTCTGTCTCACCTCATCTCCTCCCCGGACTTCCGCCGCTTCTACCACCTCTCCTCCGTCTCGTCCGGCCCCGCCCCGGCCGCCGCGTGGCTCCTGGTCTTCAAGAAGCTCCCGCCCCGCGGCGCCGCGCTACGGGGCTTCCACGGGCCGTCCGGCCGCTGGTTCCGCATCCCCGTCTCCGACATCATCTCCCCCGCCGTGCCCCCCGGAGAGGACCTCTACTTCCTGGCCGCCTCGGGCAGCTCCTTCCTGTTCGCCGCCAACGGCCGCCGCGAGCTCGTCGTGGTCGACCTGTCTGCCCAGTCCGCACGCCGCCTCCCTCCGTCGCCGCTCGGCCCCCGCGGCACCTCCTCCTGGCGTCGCTTCGGCCTCAAGCTCGTGGCCGATCCCCCCGGATCAAACCGGTTTAGGTACACGTCCTTTTCTCTCGGAGGATTCCGGAACTTGCAAACCACACTAACCTCCTTGACGATTTCCGTACTTCTCCGCAGCGCTTAAGACACAGAGTTAATTCGAGTAACTATAACTGGAAGTTTAATCTGATTAATAAAACTGTACCACTATACATTTAATCATGTTTTTTTTCTCTCCAAGGTTTATGTTTGCCGAGCTGGTGAACAACACGCCCTTCCTCTTCGAGTACCAGTCTGACACTGACACGTGGCAATCATCGGAGGCGGCACTGGCAGATGGTCCCTCCGCACCGGCTGGCCCCGACGGCACGTACCTCTGCGCTGCCCACGCCGGGCCGGACTGCGTCATGGTGTACTCTGGCCCGGGCATGGACCGGCCGGTCTTCTTCCGGCCGCGGTTCCCGCAGAACCCGAACGCCGGCGGGCATGGCGATCGGCTCCACGTGTACGGCGACGGTTGCGCCGTGGTGGTGCGATCGACGGTGGTCGACGAGGCGAGCCGGACCCGGGTGAAGGTGGTGGCCGGCGTGGAGCTGTACGGGTTCGGGCCGGAGGTGGGAGGCGACTGGCAGCTGGTGTCGACCGTGCCGGGCGACCTGGTGGAAGGGTTCAGGAAGCCGTACGCGGTGATGACCGGGCTGCTGGCGGAGCGGGAGAGCGTGGTCAGGCTCATCCTCATCTCCAACTGCAGGGGCGCGTGGGACCTGGTGTGGCTGTCGTACGACCTCGCGCGCGCCGAGTGGCGGTGGGTGCCGGTGCCGGACTGGGGCGGCGCCAAGGGCCTCAACATGGCCGGCATCGCCGTCTCCTCGACCTTCTCCCGCCTCTGGCCGCCGGCGCCAGCAATCTGTCGCTGAATCGAACCGATCGGCGTCTCTGCCGTACGTGTACAGGGAAGGCAGCGTGGGGAATTATTGTGAGTTCATGGACGTGGCAAGAGAGCCCCCGATGGACGATCACCCAAAGTGGTGCCTCCTCGTGCCCGTGGGGCCGTCGACATGATCCTGCAATAGCTTGGCCGACGCCGACAGGTGATGGCATGGGCGTGTTAGATAAGGAGTGGTGTGTGCGTGTGTGGTGCTCCCGCCCTGCCCATTGTTCATAAACTCCATCGACATGATGTACCTCCATCGGCTAGAGTAATCTTGTACTATCTATTCCTGTTCTCGCTCTGTCAATCAACCAAAAGAGAAGGGTAGCAAATGCAGGTTTGGAAATTATGGGACATTCTGCAGCCGTGATCATACGTAATTAACACTCCAGTTTGACAGAGTATTTATTTCCAGTTTAGGCGTTTTACTGGGAGAAACTACAGTCTACAGTCTCTTGTGCTAGTATTATAGAGCAAAACGAACAGCATCAGCCCCTCATATCATAAGGAAACGTCATTCTCGCGTCAAATGGGGGAGGTTTCTGGACTGTTGGAAGGCTACTGCTTCGTTGACACGGCCTCTTAACTGCTTAACAAGGCCAAATCTTGTGCGTGATGCAGAATGTTGAGAGGGACTGGGCGGAGAAAACTGGTCACAGGCTTGTGTACCGGCGATACGAGCAAGACGTAAGCACGACAGTTGAAGAGGATGTGTGGCTTTGGCGTCCGAATGTAGGTGATCCGTCAACGTCCTCTTTAGCTTTTGCATAAAGCACAAGGGCTCGACGACCCGCGCGTTTAGGCTTTTTTTATGCGCGCGGTTTATCCCCTAATGGATAAAATCAAACACCAAGCACAAGACCAAAATACCAACATGGAAAAGCAGATTAAGAGCACCTCTAAAGCAGCACAACCCATAAAATTTCACCCCATTAGACCCATCCAAGTTACTTGGGGGCCTGTCTGAGATGCCGGACATTGTCCGGGCAGCCCACCCGATAGCCGGGGACTACTCTTTATAGACATACCGCTCGCCGAGGGCGGATTAAGACGTCGTGCATGAGGTCGCTCAACCCGAGTAATGGCGACGATGAGACGCGATCAAGCGATAACAGGCGACGAAATGCGACGAGGCAATGAAACGGCGGTTCACCTCTGTCGCACGCCTAGCATTGACGTCCCCAAGCGGCGCCAGGACCGGCGCGGTGGGGACGTGTCACCGGCAGTTACTACGACACGACGTATGCTCCGATGCGTGCTCGCCCGCCCCTGGTTCCCACCACTTCCCGTCCAATGCCACCCTTTCCCGCTCAGACGGCGGCCGGCTATAAAAGTCGCTCTCTCCCCGTGGCCACTTCACACCATCGTCGTAGTCTCCCTTTGCCGCAGTCTCCCTTCGTCGTAGTCTCCTCCTCGACGCCAACATGCCACACAACTTTCATGAGCGCGTTTGGTAGCCTGCAGCCCAGGGCCTGACCGTCCAGAGATGAGAAGTATACACGTTGTGCAACTTGTTAGGTAGCATGCATTGAATTTTCATGTATGAGTTCGTAGTTTGAGTGCACTGTGTTTGGTTGCCTGCATAGTTTGCTTTGGGGGTAATCTGAAACGGCAGCGCCGTGTTTGGTTGCATGCAGTACACAAGTTATGGTTACCTAGTTCAAATATGGTGAGCTTACCGGTGTCACCACTACATCCGATCATACTACAGCAGAGCTACAAGAAAAGGAGCTTCACAATCACCACAACCAGGACGACGATGATGAAGTCCTTGATTCTACTACCCGGGACCTCATTTGCCAATTCGGGTACAACTTCATGAGCTGATAGCTCATGAGATACCTCGTCAATGGCTTTGAGGAAGTAGGAGTAGTTCCAATGTGCCTCCTCCAAAGTTTTAAACCCTTCGTAGTTGTTGTTTGAGTACCCATTGACTTGTTCCTGGCACCTCCTCCACGAATTATACACTCCATGACGCATCCCTCTTTACACGGCATAGAAGTTTATCTGCAAAGAGATCGCAAACATGAGAAGATCATCACTACAGCATGGCTGAACCAGCATCAGATCAAGCATCACAAGTTCGAGCCAACATAAACCTAAAGCAGCATGTATGTCCATTAGCAAAATGGGATCACAAGTTCATCATACTACTATTGTGTTAACCTACCACCACATCAAAAGTGTGTGTCATCCCACCACCACCACCACCGGCAAGTTCACCATCATCTCAGGGGTTAGTATATACCACCTCATCAAAATATATAGGCCATAAGAGAAGTTTTTAAGCCCTAGCTAACCCAAAATATACATCATCATAAACATCGCTGTCCTCGCCATCATGCTGCTGCTACCTCCACCCCACAAGGCACACTTAGTTGTAGTAGTACTTGCCCAGGAAGGTCCTGAGCCAGAGCGTCTTGTGCCTCTCTGCCATGCCGACGAAGTTCGCACCTTGGGCCTTGTGGTCGACAAGGTGGCCGAGAGCCACCATGAGGACCTCCTTGGTGAAGACAACGACGTCCATGACAACAGCGTAGAGGTCAGGGTGCAAGTCCGTAGGCTTGTTGTCCCTGATGGCCGCGACCACCTCCTTCACCGCCTTGGTCATGCTTGAGAAGGCCTGGATCTCGTCGTCCCCGAGGGCACCTCTCTTCCTCTTGGCACCGAGGATAGGGGCATCAGCAACCTTGTCCTTGTCCGCACCATCGTTGAGGATGGTGTCAGACTCTTGCGGTGTCGAGACATCGTAGTAGTTTTCATAGACGGGGGTGCCATGAGACTACGGTAGAGACGTGGGGTAACGGGATCGCGTGGTAGACAGTAAACACAGGATTTACCCAGGTTCGGTACGTCGCGACAGTACGACGTGCCTACTCCTGCACTTCTCACTAATCAGGGCTAAAGCCTCGATACAGGATTACAATGTGAGGTTTTGGATCTAGCTACTCGCAGAGGATCAACTTCTCGGCGAGTTGGCCTATAGCTTCCCTGTTATTCGTTGGTTTGTTTATCTCCCCTCTGGATTTATATAATAGCCGGATTAGGGCTTACAGAATAGGAAACCTAGAAGACTACGGTAACTATAACTTGGAAAGTAAGGAATCCGTCTTCTCCTCCAAGCCAGATCACACGGGCCGTGATCCGGGTTCTTCTAGAATCCGGCTTCTGTGCATCAGGTTACTGGGCCGCCCAATGGACCATAACCCACTACCACTTGGGCCACCCTGGCAACCAGGCACTTTCACTACCATCTTATACACCCCTATACGGTATATATCCGACAGTAGCTCCCAAGAAGGATTAAAACTCTGATTTGCTGTCTTTCGCCAAATGTGCTTTGTCCGAGAAATTTCAATCAGCAGTCTTGATTCTTCTTATTCTTCTTCTTTTGAAAGAGATGATAACATGAAACTCGGAATCCTGAAAATCCGGCTTTTTTCTCACGATCCTTCGTGGAGAAGGAACTTCTTACGTCAGCGCACTTAATCATGCTGACGTAAGGGACGTTTGGGTTTTACGCGGAAAACCCAGAAACATATCTCTGACAGATTCTCACGGGAAACGAGGAGATAACCATCATTACCCTGTCGTTTCATTTCCCGGATTTTCCGGCGAGTGACACGCGTTGATCATCCAACGGTCAAAATAGCCGTTGGCACGTATCTTGACGGATTTCTGGCTATAAATAGCCGTCTTCGTCCTCGTCAAAAAACCTTCCGCACTCTCACTATCATGCCATTGCCGCGCACAAGCTCCCGAGCGAAGAACCATCCAGAACACACGAACGCACCCAGAGCACCAGCGCAACGCGCCACCACCAAATGGCAACCTCGCCGTCGTCCCCCACCCGCTCCGCCGCGCTCACCATCGTCGACATCAACAACGACCTGGATCCGCAGCTTGGATCCCCAAAGCACGCCGGCGACGAGCCGGAAAAGACCGCGGCCTCTGCGGCGGGCGGAGAGGATCTTTCCGCCGCTGCGAACGCTGCGGGCTCGAGCTCCGCACCCTCCCCGCCGTTTGCTCCCGAAACGGCGGAAGACAAGATCCAGCTCCTCGGCGACGAGCTCGCCGCTGCGGAAGACGCCGCGTCCGCCGCCGCCGGAGCGGATGAAGAGGTGGAAACTGCGGGCAATTGGATTGCCTGCAGCATTCCACCAGCCCTCCTTCCAAACCTGGAAAAGGAGGGTCTGATTCTTAAAGGGAAATGGCGGCTCCCTGAAGACGAGAACGAGCCAATGCCGAGAGACGGCGAAAGGGTCCTTATTTCCTCCCATCTCCTGAGAGGTATGGGGCTTCCGCCTTCCGCTTTCTTCCTCCAAATCCTCTCCCACTACAACATCCAACCTCATAATCTGCCACCCAACTCCATTCTTTATATGGCCGGGTTCTAGGCCCTATTTGAGGGTTACTTAGGTTTAGAGCCTAGGTTAGATTTCTGGATGTATTGTTTCGGGGTTAAGCGGAACTCCTCGGAGGGCGCACTCCCGACTTGCGGGACCATCTCCTTTACTCTTCGGAGGTTTAGGGAAGATTGGTTCCCCAAGATCAAGACATCAGAATCCGTCAAATTTTGGACGGGTTCTTTCTTCTACCACCCCGATGTGCCTTTCCCAAAAAAGGCCATCGGGGTTCCACCTTTCTCCAACACTGCTGCCATTCCCCAAGACAATTGGGGAACGGAAGCCGTCCAGGTTCTGCCGCCTGATCTTCTAAGGATCAAGCGGCGCATTTCCAAGCTTACCTCCTCCGATCCGCCTCTAACTGGCATGGACACGGTCCTTTGCTGGTTAAATAGGCGGATCCAGCCGTTGGCCAATCACGGTGGCCGCCTCTTGTGCGAATAAACGGGTGCCAACGACCCAATGCGGACATCCATCAAGGATTGGTCTCCAAGGGATCTTCGACGGCGCGCAAACCAGTTGGTCGCATCTCGCGACCAATACGAAGCGAGTCGGCCGATGTACACGGCCGACAATCCGGCTCCCAAGGTATTTTTTCCGTCATTTGGGTATAGTTTTAACATTCTTTCTCGGATTTTCCTGCTTCTGACTCTGATTTGTTTTTTCGACAGTTCGCTGAACTTCCAGACTCGGAGTTAGCCTCCGAAGCTGAGCTGGATGCCTTGCGTACTGCCACTACAGGTGGGCGCAAGCGCAAGAAGATTCCTTCCTCTGAGGAAGTTATCGACCTTGACGGGATCCCCGTCGCCACTTCCAGGTTCTTTCTTCTGGGTTCTTTTCTTTCATGGAAATTTTTCTTCCGTCTTTGGAGTTTTAACCTTTCCGGGTTTTTTGTTTTCAGCCTGCCTCCCTCCAGCCTAAAGCCGAAGAAGCTGAAGAAACACAAAGGTGTTTCCAGCCGAGGCAGCCAACCTTCTCCCGTCATCGCCCCGGATACACCATCCACGATGGCGGAAGAGCACGCTGCAGCCCCCACCACCAAGCCACTAGAGCCCAGCCAGCCCGTTGTGTCGAACACGGACACGAGGGAAAGGGCGACTCCAGAGGTGGGAAAACCTTCTCGGACATTCGACGAGGAGATTCCCACCTTTGACAAGGAATTCAAGATTATCAATGACGGCCTAAGCGCGGCCGGAACCCTTTTTGCGGAATACGCAAAAGGGTTCAATGAAAACTTGGCGGGTTTGCAACGAATGAGCCAGGTATGTAACTCTAGCCCCCAAGCATTAAACAAAATGTATTCTTTTTTGCCTTAATGCTTTTAGTAATCATTCTTTTCCTTGTTATGTTTCAGCAAACCGCCGAAGCCATTAACATGGAAGTTTTCAACAAACTCTCCATCAAGAATAAAGAGGTTAGAAATCTTCTTTCTATTCTTGAGGAGAGAGAGGCGGAACTGGCGTCGTCTCAGCTCGCTTTGTCGGAAACAGCAGGTAAACATTTTTCCTCTGAAGTTTTCGATTCAATTTTTTGTCTAAGTACTTATTCCGGAAATTTTCTAAACTCGGAATTTTCCTTGCTTTCCAGCTGCTTTGGCTAAGGACAAGCAAATAGCTGAAGATGCCGGCAATGCCGAGAATCTCCGAAAGGAGAATTTGGATCTTCACAAGGATCTTGTGAAGACTCGAAAAGATTTGGAAGCCAGTAATCTGGCCCTTGGAGTTGCTAATTCCAAGGCTTCCGAACAGGCGGAGAAGGACAAATCCACCATTCAGGATTTGGAAAACGCCCTAAACCTTCGCCTGGAGGAAATCTCCGAGATTGACAAGCTTATCGGTAAGTTACTGATACTTTTACAATTTTTCCATGTCTTGCCTTCTTTCTCTGTTTTTCACCTAACCCTTTTGGTTGTTTTGTTGGAAAAACAGGTTACACCCCAGATGGTACTCGGCTTGAAGGGATCCGAGCCTTTGGGAAGACATGGACTTCGATCAGAGCTGCTGGAATGCAGCTGGTCAATAAGTTCCTTCCCGCTAGGACTGGGGAGTTCTCGGAAGTTGAAAAACTTCCGGGTCCCATCATGGAGGTGGCGGAGTCCAGGGAGTCCATCCTGCGTTCCGCTGCACGGGGTGGTGCGCGCATGGCACTCGGCCTTATGCGTATGCACTACCCTGGTGCTAAATCTTGGCGCGTGGCGTCCGGTGTCCCTCAAGGATACACGGATACTCAGCGAAATACCATCTTTGATGAAATCAAAGGCCACACCACCCAGATTGCCTCCATGGTAAATATCTCCGTCAATTATCCAGAGGAGGAGATCCCTCCAATCCCCGAGGACGACAGCAGCGAGGAGGAGTCGGATGCTTGAAGGGCTACCTTGAACCTAGATAGCGAAAGTAGACAATAGGAGCATTACTGTTCTTTCAATGTAATCCAAAATGTAATGTTTCTATTTGTATGAATGAAAACTCCGCCTTTTGCAATCTTAATTATGAAATTCTTTGCAAAGTTTTCGGATTTTATTATTCCTTTATCTTCTAAGTTCTCTGGCATATGTGTTTTGACTGTCCTTAGTGTTTGAAATGACTCGATAGTATTATGAATCGTCATGTCGAGTAACTGGGTATAACCAATCAGTTGAAACTCGGAAACATGGATCATACTAAAGGCATTTTTACTAACTAGCTCCAGTGACCCAACATATAAGCAATCAGAAAATGCTTAGAGAAGTAAGGAATTTTTTTTAAATGAAACTTGGTCACGCAGGCAATTCAAGTTTCCTTTAGCCGTTAGCAGGCTGAAAAATCATTCAGTTTCTTAACGCCGAGTACGCAGGCACAATTCGGGTTAACATTGAGTATTTTGTAAGATCATTGGGAAATAGATAAGGTGGAATCATGCTTTATACTGAAAAAACATGGATACCAAAATTCCGACAACTTTATTTCATGATCTCAAAAGGTGTTTACATAGAAATTGAACTAAGTACGGAAGAGACATAACTGCTAGATATTCCAATGCTTTTGCTATCCACTTGACTTTGTCGGATTTCTTCAGCAACTTGTAGAGTGGTAGGGCTTTATCCCCTAGCCTACTAATAAATCTGCTGACGGCAGCGGCGGAACCCGTCAATCTTTGGACATCTTTTATGCGCGTAGGCTTCGAGATGTTCAAGATGGATTTTATCTTTTCCGGGTTAACTTCTATTCCTCTGTGAGAAACAATAAAACCCAGAAGTTTTCCTGAGGGAACCCCGAATACACACTTAGATGGATTTAACTTCATCTTGTAAGTGCGCAAGTTTTCGAAACTTTCTCGCAGATCCTCAAGGACTGTATCTTTTTCCTTGGTTACGACAGCAATATCGTCGACGTAAACATGGACGTTTTTGCCAATCTGACTATGCAAACAACATTGCATGCAACGCTGGTAGGTTGCACCTGTGTTCTTCAGGCCAAATGGCATGGTTACGTAGTAATACGTCCCGTATGGGGTTATGAAAGAAGTCTTTGATCTTCCTTTTTCATGCGTATTTGGTGGTACCCGGAGTATGCATCCAAAAAGCACAAAAGGTCAGAGCCTGCAGTGGCATCTATTATTTGATCGATTCGCGGTAACGCAAACCTATCCTTTGGACACAATTTGTTCAAACCTGTGTAATCTATACACATTCTAAGAGCAGTAGTGTCTTTCTTCGGTACTAATACCGGATTTGCGGACCATTCAGTGTGGATTACTTCCTGGATGAAATCCGCTGCTAAAAGCCGGATAATTTCCTTGCCAATAGCCTTTCGTCTTCTTCCGTCAAATCGACGGTGTTTGACGGGTTTTGATCCTGGAATTACCTTGAGTTGGTGCTCAGCAAGTTCCCTGGGTACGCCTGGCATGTCAGCTGGACACCAGGCAAAAATATCCCAGTTCTCACGGAGGAACTTGATGAGCTCGCCTTCCTATTTGTCGGTCATCCCAGTCCCTACAACGACGAATTTTGTCGGATCTTTGGGATCTAGGATTACCTGTCTTGTATTCTCGGACGCCTTGAAGCTGTCTGTTGGCTTCCGGGTTTCTTTTCCTGCCGGCATTTCTGTCGGCGATACCTCCTTGGCCAATTCCTTCAGTTCTTCCTTTGCTATGACTCTCTGAGCGCAAAGGGCGTTTTCTTTCTCCAACTCATTTGCTAGCTTAAAATCACCAGCTATGGTGATTACTCCTCCTTTGGGTCCTGGCATTTTCAGCTTGTTATAAATATAACAGGATCTTGCCATGAATTTGGCGAAAGCTGGGCGTCCGAGTATTGCGTGATACACGCTTTCGAACGGCACTACTTCGAAGGATACTTTTTCCTGCCGGAAGTGATCTTTATCTCCGAAGGTGACATCTAGGGAAATTTCTCCTAGGGATCGTGCTTGTCTGCTAGGAACAATGCCGTGGAAGCGTATGTTGCTGTTATTGAGCTGGGACTCGGAAATCTTCAGATGCTTCAGTGTATCCAAGTACATTATGTTAATGTTGGATCCTCCGTCCATCAGCACTCTTCTTAGCCTTGTGTTCTGGACAATAGGGCTTACGACAAGAGCTTGTGTGCCGGGTTCAGGGATATTCCCGGGATGATCAGACTGATCCCAGGTAATTGGTGTGTTGGAGTATTTCAAGAATTTCGGGGTTGCGGGAACAACCGCGTTTATTTCTCGAAGTGTTCTTTTGGCCACCTTTGCTGACGGAGTTGCCAGGAATGTTAGCATTGCTTCTCCATCAACTCTCGAAAATTTGGGTTCGCCCTTTCGCTGTTGTTCCTGAATTTTTTCATCAGTGTCCGATTCACTGTCTTCTTTGTCAGCTTCTGGCTTTTGTTTGGCGGGTTTCCTTTTGGAACCCTTCCCCTTATTTCCGGATCCTGCACTGCCTTTCATGTGCTTATTCAGCTGGCATTGTGCGTTTGTATGGGTGGGTTTCCCAAATTGTGAATGGTGGACACAAGGTTCCGACTTAATCCTCTCCCACTCCTCTGGAGTGTAATTGATTGGATCTGGGCTGCGTCCTTTCCACTTATTCCCTTTTTCACTTCCAAAGGCTATGTTGACCTCTTTGGGTTTTGTCGTTGTTTCTGGAGTTCCTTTTTTGTCAGAATGAGGGGTTTTCTTAGCAAGTATCAGTGATTCGATATTACCCCCTATCGTACCTGGACTTCTAAAGGATACTCGCCGCTCCGTTGAACAGTAGTAGATTGGATTACGGGGATTACCGGCACCCGCGTCCTCTTACGAGTAGGCCAACACACGTATGTGTGACAACCAACCCCTATCTGTTCAGCGTCGACGTAAACCATCCCATAGAAATCAGGACACTACCATTGACGTACTTCATACCATACACACATGGTACGTCAACGGTTTGTAACAGAATGATAGCACAACATATCTCTAAGACACAAAAGAGTGAAATAAGTTGCAAATAGCTCTCACTAGAGCAGAGATAGCAAATACAATCATCCAGAGGACACATGTCCCAACATAACATCATTACATCTCAGCGGAAGCATTCAAAGGGTCTGAGTACAGACAAATCCAAATAGGCTTAAGAAGCCGGAAACTGAAATAAAGACGGAGCCCATCCACGATGTCTCGGATCCTGCCCGGGTCCGCTACCTACTCGTCAGCAGCCTCGTCAAACTCCACGTAGTAGCCGTCACCTGGATCCTCGTAAGCGTAGTCTGCGGAAACCACAGCCCCAAAGGGGTCAGTACATAGACGTACTGGCAAGCAAGACTCACAGTTCACCAAAGTGTAGCCCGTCAACACCAAGCACAGATGACTTGGGTTCAACGGAAGAAAGGGGATATAAAAGATGCTGCAACTGGCTGCGCTAACCAACTACATAGATTCTACCACTCCGGCTAACAGAAAGAGGATAAGATCGAGTATTGTAACCAACTGAAAGATAACTTCAAGCAAACCCATCCTGGATCTCGCCCCTTATCCAAAGAGGCAATCCGAGGCTAACTCACACAGTTGGATTAGCGATGAACCAAGTTATTGTGTCAATAAGCCTATTACTAGTCAAGTTGTTAATCATTGGGTGTAAGGTTGTTAATCATTAGGTTTAAGTTATCCTGAGTACTTGTTAGCCAGTACTTTCACCAAGTTAACTATAACCGCGGAAAACACGGCTTCTCGAGAAGATTATCCCTGCAGGGTTGCACCAATTTGGCCGTACACGTATGAATAACCCGCCAGATGGGATGCCTCCCACCAAGCGGGGCACTCAACACAACTCAACTCTTCTTCGCATCAAGCCCAAAGCACCTTGGGCGCACGGCTAATCGAGCCCAGAAGAAAATGGACCCTCATAGCACTCTAAGAACGTGTCCCCCTATATGCCGACTACGAAAGTTCCACCCTGCGCTGGGCTCGCAAAAACATGCATGCGGCAAATGGAAAACACGAACTAAATGAGGCGATTTGGACGAGATGCGAATCGAATCAAATTGAGGGGGGCGCCCATACTCGCTTCCCACATGCGGGTAGTGCGCTCATCATGGATCAGTAGACAAGACCCTTTTCCTATTAGGGTCGACACTAGCAGGCCTCAAAACCACACAGGACCTCCTGCCGGTGCCTTATCATCAAATTATTATTTAACAATAACATTAGCATGATTGATTGATTAAACATCGAGCCCCCCAGAACATAATAAAAATATAGTAACTGAAAGTAACGGGTAACAGACTCGAGCAAAACAACCTAACCATGCTAGTAAGACACTGGCTCAAACAAAAGGGTTGTAGGAGTGGAGGTGAGGCAATATCAGGGTTAAGGGATTCATGTGATAGGTTCGTAACAGAAACAACTACTACTATGGCTTAGCAGGAATAGACAACGGAAAGTATCGGTAACCCATGTTGAAAGGAACACGGTGGTTCATGTGAGTGATAACTTGCCTGCAAACTCAGCAGCCCGGTACTGAGCTAGATCCTCAGAAGGGGTGTCGTAAAGATCGTCTGTCTCAACGTCGTCGTCTATCCGAGAAGAAGCAAACAACCAAGACAGAAATAAAAACAATCAATACCATGGCATAGTGCACAATCATGGGATGATGCTTGTCAATTTAATAGATGCATCAAAATAACCTAAGTGACATGGTAACACAATTTAAATGGACACATATGCAATTTTGAGTTGCATATGAAAAAGGTCCATGAATTAAGTGGAAACAAATGATCTATAATTAATTACCATGTGAAAGTTTGCTTAGCATGATGCATGCAACAAAATAACAACAATAGATGCAAGTGGTAAAGGAATTTAACAAGTTTGGAAATCATTTATTAAATTGGAAATTTTGGGTACTTGAAGATGTCACACAAGCATTTGTTGTTTTCATCAATTTAAAATGTTCAAAACAAATAACAAAATTCATATTTGAAAAGAATACCAAATTTTAGTTGGATTACATGTTTCAAATATTGAAATAGGAGTTAGGATGAATTTATTATGACTTAAGCAATATTAAACAAGTTTTAAATGAATTTAAAACAAGTTTGAATTTTTATTTGAATTTTATTTGTTCAAAACATAAATTCAAATTCACATTTGAAAATTTTATACTTTTCTAGGTTGAAAACATATTTTGCATGTTTAAAAATAATTTAATTTTGAGCAAGTTATGATTTTTGCAAATTTAAATGAATTAAACAAGGATTAAATTATTTAAGCAATTTAAATTATTCAAACCCTGAAACAAAATTTATATTTGAAAAGGTTATTTGAAATAGCATGGAAAACATATTTTATTTGCATTATTTGGATTAAGAATGAATTAGTTATGAATTTTAGCAAATTGCAATTGAATTATTTGAATTCAAATTTGAATTGCATTTTGAAAATTCAAAACAGAAAACAAATGGTACCAAAAGATAGAGAATTAAATTTAGTTCAGTGCACATATTTTATTTTCATTATTTGGAGTTATAAAACTAAAGTTATTATCAAATTACTTTGAGGGACCATTCTGTAATTTTAAAGGACCAGTTTTGAAAACAGAAAGTTAGAAAAACAATTGTTACCGTGCAGAAACACACACTAGCCACTGCCCGTGGGCCACGGGCCATGGTGCGCTTGCGTGGCTTCAGAGTGGCTGACAGGGGGCCCTCCCTGTCAGCGCTGCGGGGCAAAAAAAAGTGGGATTTTTATCCCGTGGGAGAGCCACGGCTCGAACTCGCGAGCTCCCTGTGCGCGCGCTGTTCTCTGAACCAGTGCGATGTGCGTGCGTTTCTGTCAGTTAACAGGGCGCGGACAGGTTGAGGTGTTGCGCGTGGTTCTGAAGTTAACTGACGAACAAAACCATCTGCGACGTGACGGAGATCGACAGCGGGCCGGCGGCGATCACCGTGGCCGTGCTGCGCCGTGGTTGTGATCGAGGGTGGATGCAAGCATGCACGGATCCGTGATGCAGAGGGTGGACAGGGAGGAGGAGGGCACGGTGGCTGCTCACCGGCGGTGTCGTGGAAGCAGTGGCTCGAGGACGACGGGCTTGACGGCGACAGCGGCGTGGACGAGGACGGCGGCGGCGATCCACGACGTCCAGGGGCTCGCTGCGGTGTCCAACAGCGCGAGGAGGTGACGGCGGTTTCGTTCCCGTAGTTAGGTAGGGTGGGGGAGGACGGTGGCGACGGCGAGCTTCATGGATTTAGAGGGAGTGGCTCCGGCGATCTTCAGAGAGGTGGGGATCAGCCGCGAGAGAGGATAAATCGGCGGCGCGAGCTCGGGGAACGAGGGAGGCTAGCGTTAGGCAGCGCGCTGTGCCCCAGGGGGGTCTTTATAGGGTCCAGAGCGAGCTCCTGGCCGTCGACGGGGTCGTCTGCCGCCGTGGCACCGCGCGATTTCGCGCCGTACAGGAGGACGACGCGGAACAGATCGTCGAAACGGTATCGGGCCGTGGGCTGGCTGCACGGGAGGGAAAAGGTAAGTGTGGGCTGGGCTGGGTAGGCTAGCTGCTGCGCGCACGTTTTTTTTCCTTTTTCTTTTTTCTGCTTTTCTGTTTTTTTTTGTAGCAAATAGAAATGGAAGAAATAGATAGGTTTAGAGTTTGCAAAAAATTTGAAAAAAATTGGGTGTGCTGTTTAGGTCAACTACAACCATAAACCAATTTTGGAATTCAAAAACATTTGAATTTTGGTGTTGTTTGGAATTAATTCATCTTTGAGTGATTTGAGTATTAAAAATGATTATTGAAACCAAAATTTTAAATAGGGTGACCCAAATAACTTTAATTGGAAACAAGGAGTATAAAATGTTTTGATTATTTTTATAATTTCAAATTGGTGTGCTGTTTGAATGTTTTTGGTTTGAATTTGAATAAGTTGATAATTAATTGATTAATATTGGAAACAATGTTTTTATTAGGGTGACCCCTATTGATTAAGTAGAACAAATGTGATTAGAATTTGTTTGGTATTTTTATAATTTTCAAATGAGGTGTTGTTTGAAGATGCTTTGAATTTGAAAGCAATTTGGATTACTTAATTGAAATAAAAGCACCATTTTAGTAGTTGAATCAATATGGAATAATTGGAAACAAAAGGTTGTTTGAATTGAACTTTTATTTGAAAATGTGGTAACATGACAAGTATGAAACACATCATTTGGATTTGTTTGAAATTCAATTATGAAAACAGAATAAAACAGAAGCAAAACAAATAGTAAACAAATGCAAACAATGAATTAAATATGATGACATGATGCAATACTTTAATAACAAGAAATCAAACATTCTAAATGGTAGGTTTTCATACTTGGGATGTTACAAAACGCCCCCCCTTGAAGGAATCGCGCCCCGAGATTCCTTACTGAGAAACGAAAAGGTCCGGATACTTCTTGCGAAGATACTCTTCGGTCTCCCACGTTGCCTCTTTATCGGAATGATGCGACCACTGCACTTTCAAGAACTTGGTGCTCTTGTTGCGAGTCTTACGCTCGGTCTCATCGAGAATACGAACAGGGTGCTCCTCATAAGATAGATCGTCTTGCAGTTCAATGGAATCATGATCAACTGCACGATCTGGATCTTTGAAACACTTCTTGAGCTGTGACACGTGGAACACATCGTGCACCTTGGATAGCTTTTCTGGAAGTTCAAGACGATAGGCATTTTCTACCCGCCTTGAGAGAATGTTGAAAGGACCAATGTATCTTGTTGCAAGCTTTCCTTTCACACTAAAACGATGAGTGCCTCTGAGGGGAGTTACACGGAGATATGCCTTGTCACCAGGTGCATAGACCATATCCCTGTGCTTGCTGTCATAGTAACTCTTCTGACGAGACTGAGCAATCTTGAGATTGTCACGAATGATGCGAACTTTCTCCTCGGCTTCCTTAACAATGTCAGGGCCTAAGAGTGAACGTTCACCAGCTCCAGACCAATTGATTGGACTCCTGCATCTGCAGCCATAGAGTGCTTCAAATGGTGCCATGCCTAGGCTTGCCTGGTAGCTGTTGTTGTAGGAGAATTCAGCATATGGAAGGCAATCCTCCCATTTCATGCCAAAGGAGAGACCACATGCTCTGAGCATATCCTCGAGAATCTGATTGACTCTTTCAACTTGCCCCTGAGACTGAGGGTGATAAGCTGTGCTGAACAGAAGTTTGGTGCCCAATGCATCTTGAGAGGTTTTCCAGAAATGAGAAGTGAATATGCTTCCACGATCTGAGCTTATTTCCAATGGAAAACCATGAAGAGGAAAAATCTTTGCTGTGTAGAGCTCTGCTAACTGGCTAGCTGAGATAGTTTCCTTGATAGCAAAGAAGTGAGCTACCTTAGTGAGACGATCAATAACAATGAAGATTGCATCGTTGCCCTTCTTGTACTTTGGAAAACCAGTAACGAAGTCCATTTCAATCATGTCCCACTTCCACTCAGGAATTTTCAGAGGTTGGAGTAGACCGGCTGTTTTCTGATGGACTGCCTTAACACGTTGACAAACGTCGCATTCAGAAACGTATTGAGCAATTTCATGTTTCATGCCAGGCCACCAATACAGAGTCTTAAGATCCTGGTACATCTTTGTACTTCCAGGGTGGATGGAGAGAGGAGTTTCATGAGCCTCCTTGAGAATGACATCTTTGAGACTTTGAATCTGAGGAACTGCAATGCGTCCTTCGAAGAACACAGTTCCCTTGTCATCAATTGAGAAGGACTTGAATTTATCATTGCCTTCTTTGATGTGCTCTACAATCTTCTTGATTTCAGTATCACGAAGTTGTTCAGAACGAATCTTGTCCTCGAGAGTTGGACTGGCTGTCAAGCTAGCAAGATAACCTTGAGGAACAAGACCAAGGTTCAGCTTCTGGAATTCTTCATGAAGTGGTGGTTGGCTTTCCATGATCATGAGATTATTGCAATAGGATTTGCGACTGAGAGCATCGGCCATCACATTAGCCTTGCCTGGAGTGTAAGAAATGGTGAGATCAAAGTCTTTAATCTTTTCAATCCATCTCCTTTGCCTGAGGTTTAGATCTGGTTGAGTGAAGATGTATTTCAGACTCTTATGATCGGAAAGATTTCAGTGCGGTTACCCAACAAGTATTGTCTCCATTTCTTGAGGGCAAACACGACTGCTGCAAGTTCTAGGTCATGAGTGGGATAGTTTTGCTCATGTGCATTCAACTGACGTGAAGCATAAGCCACAACTTGACGTTCTTGCATAAGAACTGCACCTAGACCTTGGAGAGAAGCATCACAGAATATCTGGAAAGGTTTGGTAGTATCTGGGCCAACCAGAACAGGTGTGGAAGTGAGTTTAGTATTCAGGAGATTGAAACTCTCATCACACTGTGGAGACCAAACGAACTTCTTGTCCTTCTTTGTGAGATCAGTGAGAGGTTTGGCAATCTTGGAGAAGTTTTGGACGAAACGACGGCAATAGCTAGCCAAGCCAAGAAAACTTCTGACTTGCTTCACCGTCTTAGGAGGTTTCCAATCAACAATTGCCTTAACCTTTTCTGGGTCAATGGCTATGCCTTTGGCAGATATGATATGACCAAGGTAAGCAACTTCTGGAATCCAGAACTCACATTTGGAGAATTTGGCATAGAGACGATGCTCGCGAAGTTTCATGAGAGTGAGACGAAGGTGTTCTCCATGCTCTTCCTCAGATTTTGAGTAGACGAGAATGTCATCGAGATATACCACAACGAACTTGTCGAGGTATTCATGGAAGACAGAATTCATCAGTCTAGAGAATGTCGCCGGTGCATTGGTGAGACCAAAGGACATGACGGTGTATTCATATAGACCGTACCGAGTGGTGAAAGCTGTCTTAGGAATATCTTCCTTTCTGATCTTTATTTGATGGTAACCCATCCTCAAGTCCATCTTTGAGAATATTGCGGCTCCAGCAAGTCGATCAAAAAGATCATCGATACGAGGAATTGGATACTTGTTTTTGATGGTTTTCTCGTTGAGAGGACGATAGTCCACCATGAGTCTCTTTGTTTGATCCTTCTTGGCCACAAACAGAGTTGGGCAACCCCAAGCGGAGGAACTAGGTTGAATGTAACCTTTCTCCATGTACATATCGATTTGCTCCTTCAACAATTTCAGTTCAGGAGGAGCTATCTTGTATGGATGCTAAGAGATTGGAGCAGTACCTGGCTCAAGCTCGATCACGAACTCAACTGCTCTGTCCGGAGGCATCCCTGGCAACTCTTCTGGAAAGACGTCAGGGAATTCACAAACCACCGGAACATTTTCAATTGCAGGAAGGGGTTTTGCATCTAGGTTGAACAGCTGAACAGAACTTGATCCATATGGAGAATAGACTATCTGGCCAGAAGGGTGGGATAGAGTTATTGACTTTTGAGCACAGTCAATTTTAGCTTCGTTGGCCTTCAACCAATCCATGCCCAGAATGACATCAATGTCAGAATTTCCCAGCAACATGAGTGAAGCAAGGAATATGCGGCCTCCAATTAGGATCTGATTGTCCATACTTATCTTGGAAGTCAACATTTGCGGTCCCGGAGAGTGAACAGTGATTTGATTGCTTAGCGGAACCAGAACTAGGTTGTATGCTTTTGCAAAGATCTTTGACACAAAAGAATGCGATGCTCCGGTATCAAACAACACTTTAGCTGGAATAGAGTTTACGGGTAATATACCGAGAACGACATCAGCAGCTTCCTCAGCTTTGTCGGCCTTGATATGATTCACCCTTGCGGTCCTCCCGACAGGCCTGTTGTTGGAGTTGAAGGCTTTAGCCGGAGGAGCACGAACCATTGCCTGGTTGGTGTTGGGGCGAGGAGGTGGAGGTAGCTGCCTCTGAGTGCACTTATCAGCGTAGTGTCCAGTCTCCTTGCATTTGTAGCAAGTGACGACACGAGGAGGACCTGGCCTTGGCTGCCCCATTGGAACCCTCTGACTCTGCATCTGAGCTGGGTTGGGTGGGCGGGTAGCAAAGCCTGGAGAATCTTGGGCATATGGAGCCCGAGTGACAGCAGCATTTGGCACCCAGATTGGGCGCTTCTGCGGAGGGGTGGTCATGTTGGAGGAGGAACCACCCTCACGTGAGTGCTTGCAGGACTCCTCGAACGCCTTGCGCCCATTTTCCTCATTGAGCGCGGTGTTCACGAGCTCCTCGAAGTCCTTGCACTTGATGTTGGTGAGAGCGTACTTCAGTTCCGGGTTAAAACCTCGGCGGAACCTTGCGATCTTCTTAGCCTCAGTGGACACCTCATCACCAGCGTAACGAGCGAGACGATTGAACTCGTTCTGATAGCCAATGACGTCCAGCTTGCCCTGCTTGAGAGAGCAAAACTCCTCACGCATCCTTTCCATGAGACCATCTGGGATGTGGTGCTTCAGGAAGGCATCCTTGAAACATCCCCAGGTGATAGGATAGCCAGCTCTCATGGTCTGGTAATTCTCCCACCAGGTAGCTGCCTGACCCTTCAGTAGGTAGGTGGCATACTTGACTTTGTCTTCCTCAGCAACGTGAGCAATGTCCATGGCCCTGGCCATCTCCCTGATCCAGTCATCAGCATCCAGAGGCTCCCGTGTTGCCACGAAAGCTCTCGGCCCCAGACTCAGAAACTCCTTGATGCTGACTCGCGGAGCATTCTGGTTGTTGTGCTGGTTAGCCTGGATCTGGGCCATCTGAGCCACGACCTGAGTCATCTGAGTCAACAGCTCCGTGAGCGGAGGTGGTTCAGGCGGGTTGCTCCTTGTTGGCGGCATCCTGAATAGACATGCATTTTAGCACAACAACAGGAAAGGATAGATTTGGTAACCGAAAAAGAGATTATTCCGACGCATGAATAGATAACCAACAGGTACATCATCACATGTTCAAATACATCAGAATATCCAACACACCAATACATGGTTCGAAAGCCAAAGGATAACTAAACATAGCTAGGAATGGATACATCGGTACTCCCATGCTCATCACGCAGGACGGCGGTGAGTAGTACGACGAGAGATACGGTGAGGAGGAATCCCACGAAAGTAGGTAGAACGACGATCCACATAGATCGGGACTGCTCTGAGAGCAACTCTCGGTGTGGTGAAGTAGAAAGCGTCGTCTCCCTGTGCTCCAAAGCGTGGAATCCCAGTGTAACCAGCTCCGGGGTTGAGGAGTGGACCTCTGATCGGCTCGTAACCTCCAGCATCTGGCAGACGACGACCAACTGGCTGATCGAAACGTGCAAAGCGCTCATCTCCAACAAAGTCTGTGGTGTACGTCGCCAGACGAGTCAAAGCAAGGTAGAGCTGCTCCCTGACTGAGGCCAACTCCTGAGAAAGTGTGGTGGCAACTGCGTCACTGTGCCTCACAAACTGAGCGGTGGTGTGCAGCCTGGTGTTATCATGCTCGTAGACATCCAGGTTGTCGTAGAGAGTGAAGTGAGCTCCCTCCGAAGTGATGTAACCACGGGGGATGTGGCGATAGACAGAATCGTCAAACCCCCAGTAGTCAGCACGCAGGACGGTGAGACTCACATAAGCTGCCTGCTGCACAGCCATATCCACTGTGGAACCTACTGCCTCGTAGCGGTGGACAACGCTCATGCCATCATCTGACAGAATGTAGACGATAGCCTGGTAGTAGGTCTGGTCAAACTCTCGCGGCTGCTCGTAGACCTGGTACTCTGGTGCCCAACGGAACCCCAGATAAGTGACCATGTCTCTCAGCCTCTCCGGATAACCGGCGGTGCTCTCACAACGAGTCATCCGAACCACCTGCGGGTAGAACCTGAGATCCATCTGCAGATGATTGGGGAATGTTTTGATTAGACGCCGGTAGAGAACTGAAGTGGAAAGCAACAACAAGGTTCAACGGACGATAAGGATGTTGAAAAGAACAGGATATTGAAGCAACATCGGGAAACACGAGACCAAAAATCCTGAGGTACTACGGAGAACCCAAAACACGTGAAACCCTGACTTGAAAGTTTAGGTGAGAACAGAAAACAACGTTACACTTCCTTACCAGAAAAGGGTGGGTGGGTGGGGAAAGAAGAAAAATGGCAGAATTCCTACTCTCACGTTTCATTTTTCCTATATAGCTACAAAATAGTTTCTAGACTCAACTGCGACCAGTAAAAGGGATCCTACAGGCAGACAGGCTCTGATACCATTTGTCGCACCCGGACTTCTAAAGGATACTCGTCGTTCCGTTGAACAGTAGTAGATTGGATTACGGGGCTTACCGGCACCCGCGTCCTCTTACGAGTAGGCCAACACACGTATGTGTGACAACCAACCCCTATCTGTTCAGCGTCGACGTAAACTATCCCATAGAAATCAGGACACTACCATTGACGTACTTCATACCATACACACATGGTACGTCAACGGCTTGTAACAGAATGATAGCACAACATATCTCTAAGACACAAAAGATTGAAATAAGTTGCAAATAGCTCTCACTAGAGCAGAGATAGCAAATACAATCATCCAGAGGACACATGTCCCAACATAACATCATTACATCTCAGCGGAAGCATTCAAAGGGTCTGGGTACAGACAAATCCAAATAGGCTTAAGAAGCCGGAAACTGAAATAAAGACGGAGCCCATCCACGTAGTCTCGGATCCTGCCCGGGTCCGCTACCTACTCGTCAACAGCCTCGTCAAACTCCACGTAGTAGCCGTCACCTGGATCCTCGTAAGCGTAGTCTGCGGAAACCACAGCCCCAAAGGGGTCAGTACATAGACGTACTGGCAAGCAAGACTCACAGTTCACCAGAATGTAGCCCATCAACACCAAGCACAGATGCCTTGGGTTCAACGGAAGAAAGGGGATATAAAAGATGCTGCAACTGGCTGCGCTAACCAACTACAGAGATTCTACCACTTCCGGCTAACAGAAAGAAGATAAGATCGAGTAGTGTAACCAACTGAAAGATAACTTCAAACAAACCCATCCTGGATCTCGCCCCTTATCCAAAGAAGCAATCCGAGGATAACTCACACAGTTTGATTAAAGATGAATCAAGTTATTGTGTCAATAATCCTATTACTAGTCAAGTTGTTAATCATGGGGTGTGAGATTGTGAATTATTAGGTTTAAGTTGTCCTGAGTACTTGTTAGCCAGTACTTTCACCAAGTTAACCATAACCGCGGAAAACACGGCTTCTCGAGAAGATTATCCCTGCAGGGTTGCACCAATTTGGCCGTACACGTATGAATAACCCGCCAGATGGGATGCCTCCCACCAAGCGGGGCACTCAACACAACTCAACTCTTCTTCGCATCAAGCCCAAAGCACCTTGGGCGCACGGCTAATCGAGCCCATAAGAAAATGGACCCTCATAGCACTCTAAGAACGTGTCCCCCTATATGCCGACTACGAAAGTTCCACCCTGCGCTGGGCTCGCAAAAACATGCATGCGGCAAAAGGAAAAACACGAACTAAATGAGGCGATTTGGACGAGATGCGAATCGAATCAAATTGAGGGGGGCGCCCATACTCGCTTCCCACATGCGGGTAGTGCGCTCATCATGGATCAGTAGACAAGACCCTTTTCCTATTAGGGTCGACACTAGCAGGCCTCAAAACCACAAAGGGCCTCCTGCCGGTGCCTTATCATCAAATTATTATTTAGCAATAATATTAGCATGATTGATTGATTAAACATCGAGCCCCCCAGAACATAATGAAATAGTAACAGAAAGTAACGGGTAACAGACTCGAGCAAAACAACCTAAGCATGCTAGTAAGACACTGGCTCAAACAACAGGGTTGTAGGAGTGGGGGTGAGGCAATATCAGGGTTAAGGGATTCATGTGATAGGTTTCGTAACAGGAACAACTACACATAGGGCTAGCAAAATAGACAACGGAAAGTATCGGTAACCAATGTTGAAAGGAACACAGTGGTTCATGTCAGTGATAACTTGCCTCCAAACTCAGCAGCCGGGTACTGAGCTAGATCCTCAGAAGGGGTGCTGTAAAGATCGTCTGTCTCAACGTCGTCGTCTATCCGAGAAGAAGCAAACAACCAAGACATAAATAAAAACAATCAATACCATGGCATAGTGCACAATCATGGGATGATGCATGTCAATTTAATTGACGCATCAAAATAAACTAAGTGACATGGTAACACAATTTAAATGGACCCATATGCAATGAGATTGCATATGGAAAAGGTCCATGAATTAAGTGGGAACAAATGATCTATAATTGACTACCATGTGAAAGTTTGCTTAGCATGATGCATGCATGATGATAACAACAAAATAACAACAATAGATGCAAGTGAAAAAGGAATTTAACAAGTTTGGAAATCATTTATTAAGTTTGGAAATTTTTGGTTACTTAAAGATGTCACACTAGCATTTGTTGTTTTCATCCCCTTAAATTATTCAAAACAAATAACAAAATTCATATTTGAAAGGAATACCAAATTTTAGTTGGATTACATGTTTCAAATATTGAAAAAGGAATTAGGATTAATTTATTATGACTTAAACAAGATTAAACAAGTTTTAAATGAATTTAAAACAAGTGTGAATTTTATTTGAATTTTATTTGTTCAAAACATATATTCAAATTCATATTTGAAAAGTTTATATTTTGAGGGTTTGAAAACATATTTTGCATGTTCAAAATAATTTAATTTTGAGCAAGTTATGATTTTTGCAAATTTAAATGAATTAAACAAGGATTAAATTATTTAGGAAATTTAAATTATTCAAACCCTGAAACAAAATTTATATTTGAAAGGTTATTTGAAATAGCATGGAAAACATATTTTATTTGCATTATTTGGATTAAGAATAAATTAGTTATGAATTTTAGCAAATTGCAATTGAATTATTTGAATTCAAATTTGAATTGCATTTTGAAAATTCAAAACAGAAAACAAATGGTACCAAAAGATAGAGAATTAAATTTAGATCAGTGCACATATTTTATTTTCATTATTTGGAGTTATAAAACTAAAGTTATTATCAAATTACTTTGAGGGACCATTCTGTAATTTTAAAGGACCAGTTTTGAAAACAGAAAGTTAGAAAAACAATTGTTACCGTGCAGAAACACACACTAGCCACTGCCCGTGGGCCACGGGCCATGGTGCGCTTGCGTGGCAAGTGTGTGGCTGACAGGGGGCCCTCCCTGTCAGCACTTGGTGCAAAAATTGGGGTTTAATCGCGCGATCGAGGGATCGAACCCTGGACCTGCCCCGCGCGCGCTGTGCCTGTAACCAGTGCGGTGAATTCAGTTTGGTGACAGGTTCAGATACGCAGGGAGGTTGAGCTTCCACTGCGCGTTACTGAACTTTTAACTGAATTCGCGCTCGACTGAAAACTGACGGAGACAAGGGTCGCCGACGACGAGCTGTGGTGCTGCTGCGCCGTGGCTGCTGCTGGTGGTGCAGTGCGTGGATGAGTGTGGTGCTTGCGACCAACAGAGAGGGAGGAGGCACGGTGGCTGCTCACCGGCGGTGTCGTGGAAGCAGTGGCTCGAGGACGACGGCTTGACGGCGACAGCGGCGTGGACGAGGACGGCGGCGGCGATCCACGACGTCCAGGGGCTCGCTGCGGTGTCCAACAGCGCGAGGAGGTGATGGCGGTTTCGTTCCCGTAGTTAGGTAGGGTGGGGGAGGACGGTGGCGACGGCGAGCTTCATGGATTCAGAGGGAGTGGCTTCGGCGAGCTTCAGAGAGGTGGGGATCGGCCGCGAGAGAGGATAAATCGGCGGCGCGAGCTCGGGGAACGAGGGAGGCTAGGGTTAGGCGGCGCGCTGTGCCCCAGGGGGGTCTTTATAGGGTCCAGGGCGAGCTCCTGGCCGTCGACGGGGTCGTCTGCCGCCGTGGCACCGCGCGATTTCGCGCCGTACAGTAGGACAACGCGGAACAGATCGTCGAAACGGTATCGGGCCGTGGGCTGGCTGCGCGCGAGGGAAAAGATAAGTGTGGGCTGGGCTGGGTAGGCTAGCTGCTGCGCGCGCGTTTTTTTCCTTTTTCTTTTTTCTGCTTTTCTGTTTTTTTTTGTAGCAAATAGAAATGGAAGAAATAGATAGGTTTAGAGTTTGCAAAAAATTTGAAAAAAATTGGGTGTGCTGTTTAGGTCAACTACAACCATAAACCAATTTTGGAATTCAAAAACATTTGAATTTTTGGTGCTGTTTGGAATTAATTCATCTTTGAGTGATTTGAGTATTAAAAATGATTATTGAAACCAAAATTTTAAATAGGGTGACCCAAATAACTTTAATTGGAAACAAGGAGTATAAAATGTTTTGATTATTTTTATAATTTCAAATTGGTGTGCTGTTTGAATGTTTTTGGTTTGAATTTGAATAAGTTGATAATTAATTGATTAATATTGGAAACAATGTTTTTATTAGGGTGACCCCTATTGATTAAGTAGAACAAATGTGATTAGAATTTGTTTGGTATTTTTATAATTTTCAAATGAGGTGCTGTTTGAAGATGCTTTGAATTTGAAAGCAATTTGGGATTACTTAATTGACATAAAACCACCATTTTATTAGTGGATCAAATATGGATTAATTGGAAACAAAAGGTTGTTTGAATTGAACTTTTATTTGAAAATGTTGTAACATGACAAGTATGAAACACATCATTTGGATTTGTTTGAAATTCAATTATGAAAACAGAATAAAACAGAAGCAAAACAAATAGTAAACAAATGCAAACAATGAATTAAACATGATGACATGATGCAATACTTTAATAACAAGAAATCAAACATTCTAAATGGTAGGTTTTCATACTTGGGATGTTACACCCCCTCTTGCTCTGATGTCGTCTTCGGCTGCAGCATCTTCGTTGGCGGTTGTAAGCATAGATCCGAGATCTTTGTGCTATTTGGAACCAACCATGAACGGTACAAGTCCGGGTTTTAGGCCATTGACGAAAGCATGCATTACTTGTACGTCAGTTACTCTAGAACAACTATTCTTCATTGCCGTCCATCTGGAGATGAAATCCACGTATGGTTCATCCTCGAATTGGGTGCAACGGTTCAGCTGGTTGATGCTATTCGGGCGTTTGTACGTTCCCCGGAAATGCTGAGTAAATACTCTAGCCATATCATCCCAGCTGTCGACAGTTCTTGATGGTAATCCATTGATCCAATCTCTGGCTCTGTCCAGTAACATTAGGGGAAGAAACTTGACAGCTTCCAGGTCTGTCCCATTGTTGATCTGGACGGCTGTATAGTAGTCTGAGAGCCAGGTGTCCGGGTTTGTGCTGCCGGTGTATTTTTGGTAAGTTGGACCAACTTTGGCGAAGCCAGAATGCAGGGTTATCCTTCGGATCCTGTTAGTGAAACACTTAGGACCAAAGTATAGATCATCCTTTTCCGCTCTATCAATGTGTGCGGAATATCTTCCGGCTGAATGGATAGAAGGGGATCTACTCCTTTCTTTTCCATTGTTGCGCGGACGCACTTTTCCGGGATTGTACCTATCTCTTCCATGATCACGGACTTTTGGATTAGGCGGAGTCCTGCTCCTGTGCCTTTCTTTATCCTTAGGGGGTGTCCGGGATCTCTCACGTCTGTGAGGTATATCGTATCTTCCGGCTTTCTTAGCTGGGTTTCTCGGAGGTGGCATTATTTTGCCGTCATTCCGGTATTTTTCTTCCCGATCGTGGGGTTTAAGTCCACCTTTCGGTGGATGGGATCCGGTTCGGGACGCTTCATCCCTATTGTCGGGGTTTTTCTTGTCCTTTCTCGGATCCTCTTTTTTATCCTTTGAATTGTCTGAATCTCCAGGTTCCTCTGGTCCAGGTGCTCCAGCGGCGCAAGTAGTTGTTTTGCGTAGGGCGGAGTTATCCTGCAGTCTTCCTGATCGCTCTTGGGCCCGCTGTTGTTGCTGCAATGCTTTTCCTAGGAAAGCATACACCCCTTGAAGTTTTTCACCGTTGGAGTACAGATCATTGTTCAGTATGGCGAACGCTGCTTCCGCGTTTTCTGCTGCGGTTTTATAAATTGGTTCGCCTCTGGCATCTTTGCCATTTACCTGCTTTTGCCAAGATGGGTTGTGAAACCTTTCTTTTGGCGGCAGTACTTCCGATCTTACGATTCCGGGTAACCTTGTAGGTTTGATGCCAGATCTATTCTTTCTCTCGTACTCCTCTATTTCTTCCTTCATGAGCTTAATGTCATCCTGGGTTTTTTGGAGGTGTTGCCGAGATCTGAGTAGATGTTGCTGTTGCCTTTGGAAAGCTTGCCTCCTGGCTTCCAGCATCTCAGGGGGTTCATTTGCTCCCACTGGCGTTTGCAACAACTCTTGCTCTTCCTGTTCCGTCATTGGCGGAACAAGGATTTCTTTGATTTTCTTCTCCGCAGTCTTTGTTCCGCTAGCATCTCCTACTTCCAGGTTTTCATCAGCTTGATCAGCTGATTTTTTTCTTCCGGATTTTGTATTGGAGTTTCTTAGCAGCACGATGCTTTTTCTTGGAAGAGGGAGGCTTTTTGACAGGCTCATCCTCTGTCAATTCCTTGACATTGGGAAATACCGGAGAAGTTTCTCCGTCTTCTCTCTCTTCCTCTGGCGGAGGGGTTTTAGGGCTTTCCTGGCTGCCGGCTGCCGTGGTATCAGCTGGTTTCGCCATTAGCACTTCATGGAATCCCTCTTGAAAAGATTTAACTTTCCTTTCGAAGGCGTCCGCGTCTTCGTCTTTGGAATCAAAATCCTCTGATCCGGTTTCCGACTCTAATCTCGCCTCAATGGCGGCTAGTACGGATTCTGCTTCCGAGTTCATCGTCTCGTTGACGGATGTCGGATCTTCCGCCTGTATGACGGGTGTCGGGTCTTCCGTTGCTGTGACGGGTGTGTTTTTGTCTGCCTCTTGCACGGGATTTACGTCATCCGTGTTTTCGGCGACTTTGGACTGCACCATGCCGATAAAGTGTGTGTCACTTTTTTGTCGGCGATCTGAGCAGAATCCGGTATCATAGTCATCCTCGACTGGGTATAGGGCGGGTGGGATAAATTTGCTTCCACCGCAAAACCCCATTGCTTCTACAGTTAGTCTGATAAAGATGTTAGCAGATCCTATCGGTAACACGCAGGCACTTACCAGGTGGTTTTGCGCCGGTATGTAGGATCCGTTGTCGAGGAAGCGTCCGACATCATCGTTGAATTCCAAGCTTCCGACAGTGATTGATCTTCTGATTCCGCCAAGTATCCCAGATCGGAACTTCACGCCTGACGTCGTTTGCCCCACGGTGGGCGCCAACTGTCGAGACATCGTAGTAGTTTTCATAGACGGGGGTGCCATGAGACTACGGTAGAGACGTGGGGTAACGGGATCGCGTGGTAGACAGTAAACACAGGATTTACCCAGGTTCGGTACGTCGCGACAGTACGACGTGCCTACTCCTGCACTTCTCACTAATCAGGGCTAAAGCCTGGATACAGAATTACAATGTGAGGTTTTGGATCTAGCTACTCGCAGAGGATCAACTTCTCGGCGAGTTGGCCTATAGCTTCCCTGTTATTCGTTGGTTTGTTTATCTCCCCTCCGGCTTTATATAATAGCCGGATTAGGTCTTACAGAATAGGAAACCTAGAAGACTACGGTAACTATAACTTGGAAAGTAAGGAATCTGTCTTCTCCTCCAAGCCAGATCACACGGGCCGTGATCCGGGTTCTTCTAGAATCCGGCTTCTGTGCATCAGGTTACTGGGCCGCCCAATGGACCATAACCCACTACCACTTGGGCCACCCTGGCAACCAGGCACTTTCACTACCATCTTATACACCCCTATACGGTATATATCCGACATGCGGGTCGGCATCCTCCGGAAGGGGCGTGCCAAGGGGATCCCCTGACCCCATGGCATGTTTGCCGGTGGCCAGCCCGTAGGAGAAGATGATCTACATCTGAACATAGTTCAGAATGGGCTTGTTCAGGAACTCCGCATCCTTTGGGTGATCCTAAAATTGGGAGTACAGATTGTTAGCGGGCAGTTAGATTGGTGCATCAAGTAAAGTGGATGAACAATAGTGGAGGGGGAGTTAGCTAACCGAGACGTGTCCACGGTAGTGCACCTCTTCCATGATGATGGTGTAGGTTTCCTCATCCCATCCTGCGCTGCGCAGGTCCCTCAGCTTGCTCACATGGATCCACCGCAACCTCCATTTCTTCAGGTGGTTGTACACCTGAGTGGAAGTCACCTCCGCACAACAATGCTCAAACAGAGCCTTCGCGCAAGCATAGAGGTGGACCTCTTTGAAACCCTTGTCGGTCATCACCCCGGTCTTGATGAGGGAGGCCATGTGCTTGAGGACGAACATGGACTGGTGTGCCAACCATTTCATGGTTCCTTTGACCTGGGCCTTGGTCTCAGCAATGGATGAGTTCACGTTGTTCGACACAGAGCGAATAAGCTCATGAACAACGGTGCTACTAGCCGGCGTTGGAGTGACCTCGGCATTCTAGGACATAGGCTGGGAGTCGTCGACATAGGAAGGGATTTGAGATTCCCCAAACGGAACAAGTTCCTGACTAAACTGGTGGTCGTCGAACATGCCCTACATCAATGACGAAAACGAACATGGATGAACATGGAAACAACTAGCTCAAACGGAAAGGGGTGAACATGGAAACATCAAACAGAAGCTCAAACAAACAAGGATCTAGAGATCTGCGGACCACGAGCACGAAGCAGACAACCATTAATATTCTCTACCAACAGATTTACATATCTCTATGTTCACAAATCTACAAAATCACATGCACATGAACCAGCCAAGGGTGAGATAACTTACACCCATCGTCGCTGCTTGCCCGGACGGTGAAGATCTGTCGCCGCCGCCGCCGCTACCGCTGACCGGAGTTGGAGGGAGACGAGTCGCCGATTACCTGCTCGGTGGAGTGAGGAGAGACCTCGAGTGCACGGACATGACGGGATTGGTGAGAGCGGTGAGAATGGAGGGTAGAAATATGTGAGAGGTTTCGGCGGGAGGTGACCGAATTTCTCCCGCCCCTCGTTCCTCTTTTCGCTACAGCGCGTGAGATCCCGCCATCTCCATGCTCGCACGAGCAGAGCGCAGGGAGATGAGGAATTTTGCATTGCGGAGGTGGGAACGAGCCAGGCTCCATGGAAACGACCGATTCGGCCGTTTCCAGCGGGCCTGGCCCTGTCTGCTTTAAAGTTCGTGTGGGCCACCTTTTTTAGTCGCATGCAACCAAACGTTGGGCCGTATTTGCAGCTCGCGGGTCTGGCCGGAGGTCATGCAGGCTACCAAACGTGCCTCATACCTCCCGGGTCACGTTCACCCGGCAGGTGGCACGCCAGCGGTAGGACCCGCCATCGATGGGAGTGGCAATGACCCCTTCGATTGGGGATACGACGACGGGAAGGAGGAGGAGGAACCAAAGCAACCGCCACAGAAAGAGTCGGAGCAGCCGCTGCATCCTCAGCAGGAGGCGGCGCATGAGGAGCAGTTGGAGCCGGAGCAGCGCCCTCCGCTGTGGCATAACCAGGTCATGGCGTACAACTCGTTCGCCACGTGGTGCAACGAAGAAGCGTTCTGCCGGGTCAGGTCGAGGTTTGTGGAGGTCGAGGCAGCCGCCATTTAGGCTTCCCTCGAGACCTCCTAGAGGGAGGAGTATGTCGCCCTCATGGACGCCGAGCGGCAGGTTTACGAGCAGCTGAACGCCAACGCGGCCTCCGACGAGCAGCAGGCTCCGGCCCATCGCGCAGGTGGAGGACGATACCGCCTCCTTGTTGGCTGCCCAGCAAGCAGGCCACTCAGCACGGCAAGGGCGGCGCGGCACGCACGGGAGGATGCCTGTAGCGACGTGGCGAATGCCCACCACGTCCGGGTCGAAGACGCCTTCCTTCGAGCCCGCGAAGCTCGGGAGATGGACGCAGAGGCAACACGGCGACATATATTGCGTTGCACGGAGAAATCCGCGAGGCCCACCGAGAGGCGCGTCCGCACGCTCTCGAAGCAGGCAGAGCTGCACCAGATGGTGTGCTAGCTAGGTCGAAGCGGCGCAGGGCGTAGCAGCTGGGAGGTCTTTCATCGAGGGAGCCCGTTGCCTGCCTCCGTCGTACTACACTGAGCCTGTGGCCAACGACAACGAGGCTAACCTCTCCAACATGGCGGCTAGCCACGACGAGGCAAGCTCGAGCGGCATTTAGGATAGTAGGTTCAGTTTAAATTTCCCGCCGTCTAGTGTAGTTTAAATTTCAATGCAATATAGTTTATATTTGTGTTTGTGATTATGTTCAATATGTTTTGTTACACGCAATAGCAAATCAACGATGAAATTAAGCAAGATAAAACCAACGGGGACACGAGATTTTAACATGGAAAACCCTTCCAACAAGGAAGAGAAAAAACCACGGGCGCCAGCCAGCAATACTTCACTATTTTCGGGTGAGGTTACAATCGCGCCGGGATTTACAATATGTGGCTTATCCCGTGCGGCGGCTTACAAGAGGTATATAAAGGCGGTCCTGACCTAACTAGGTCGGTAACGGTGTATCCAACTCCGACTCGGTATCAACTCGTATCAACTTCGGCCCTAAGCCTCCGACGACGAGGCCGAACTTTCCTTTATCTTCATATGAATTTGGATCACCATAAAATAACATGTTTAAAAGGCAAGATGAATGCGTTATATTTTTGTTTATGCATACAAACTTTGAGGGTATTTTTAGGGAGCTCTGTTGTCACCCACCAAAACTGCGGATATATGTCCGGTGTTTCCAAAGATAAATTAAATGGGTGCCCGTGGATGTCGCGTGACCGAGGGAAAGGCTGTAATCTCACTCGATCGCCACGAGCATAAGAATAGGACTCGGGATTTGAGAGGCAGCTGATCGGTGACGGATCAATGGATTCATCTGGCTAATATTGCACGCACGTACATGCAGTTTGGCCTCCCCGTACATGCGATTTGCTATTTGCGTGACCGTATCATCCCACCAATTGGGCCCTGCGAGCTGACTAGCAACCAAAAGATGGCCTCAGATGTCTCTCTTTCTTTGCCCTCTCGGCTCTCGGCCAGCCGTTGCTGCGTTTCAGAATGCTCTTCATGTCATAGTCGAATCGGACAGAAAGCGTCAAAAGTGAGATCAGATTGTAAGTTTGATGCGGTTCGCGCTTTGCATTGGCAAACACTAAATCCTTCGCCGGATCAATTGTACTGTACCTTTTTTTTTCTTTGCAAGGTAATACGTTCTCATTCATAAGATAAATATCCGGTTACAAGACACGTAAACACCGACATTACAGTACTGAAAGGATAGTATAATCCTATGCACAAGACCAGCGCATGTCCATCTCCTTCGGCACCACCAAAGTGACCACCAAGAGAGAGAAGACAAATCACCTCTTCATCCGAGCTCGACGCGGCTCCATCGCTGATCTGCAGCTTTACGGACCTCCAAAATCGTTTGCCAGAAGCAAAACCATTGTCGTTGAACGAATCAGACCGGGGCAACATGTCCCCGGACACGCCATCGAACTCCAGAACTGACATCCCCGCACGACTACAACGTCGAAGGAAGAAACCAGAACTGCCAGCTTCCATCCACGAACCCAGCACAAGATGCACCATCTTCCAGCTATTAACTGCGCAGGCAGCCGTCTGCGCGTACTCCCGGATGACAAATCCTCTCTGCTCCACTATGACGCCGGAGACAACGCCGCAGCAACGGGGACAGAACAGAAGAAGAGACACACCCGATGGGATCGCCGCCACCGCCTCGCCGATACCATCCATGAACCCTAACGCCACCGATCTGAAAGATCGGCACACGATGCCATCAACTCCGAGACGCCGTCTTGAAGGACGCCGCCGGTGTGAGAGTGAAGTTGAGACAGATTTATTCGTCGAAGCGCCGCTCCCACCACCCCAACGACGCTCCACAACCTACAAAACCAAACCCTAATTACAGAACGGAGGAACGAGGTCCCCCCTCCCTCCTGCCGCCGGAGCGGCAATCGGAGAGAGAGGGGACCAACGCCGTGGCCGGTGAAGATCGGGGGTAGAAGGTCCTCTCCCTAGTCGCCAAGCTCCTGGCGGCGGCTAGGGTAGGAAAACTGATTTTAATTGTACTGTACCTTGTTGGATGTGTTTTTCGCACTCAATGATGTATTCTAGTACTAGATACATCCATTTTAAGCCATTTAAACGACAGTTATTTTGAGACGGAGGGAGTATGTAGATCTCTTCATTTAACTTTAGTTGATTCCAGCCAAAACAAAACCAGTAACCTAGCGTTTCACATGCTACACTTTGAGAGCACATGCGACAACACAAAGTAGTCTAAGCATCGAGGTAATTGCAACAATGGTTGAATTTCCTCCGCAGTGGTGTTCCAGCCTTCCAGGCCGGTCGTCAAAAATTGCTCACGTTACAAACTAACAAGCATCTAGATGCCTGCTCAACGTTACAAACTTGAAGAAACCATGGATAGTTCCTTCAACATTATTTCTGGTCAACGTGACCATTCTTCTCCTGTCTATGGCTTCCCAAAGAAGGTTGATGGACCTACTGAATTGGAGATGATTTCGACGGTTAGCTCTCAGTTCCAGTTGTTTCACTAGCACCAGTCCCATTTGGTTGCTCCACCAATACATCAGTAGTTGCGTCAGGTCCCTTGAGCAGCGTGGTTTCTACTTCCTCTTTCGCAGACATCTCCTTTCTGATATCCTCTTTGGCCAAGCTCGAGAATTGCTTGTCCAACGATCTTGCGGCTCCTAGCCATGCAAGCACGATGACCAACAGTATGCCACCAAGGTAGGGTGTCGAATTTGCCAAGGACCCGAATATCAGGATCAAGAACTGTTGGATCAGCGCACCACCCGACTTGCCTAATGGGTTGCAGACAACATCAATGGCTGCCTTTCCCTTCAACTGCAAACAGATGGAACAAAGTTTAGGAACATAACAGTGGGCTGTGAATATTGAGCTACTAAAACATGGCCCTAGAGCAAAGCCAGCGAGCCAGGAAGTGTTTAAGGAGAAAATGGTATGACATTCATTACACTAGACTACATTATTGAATTCCTAAGGCTGCTCATGGCAAGGAATTGCACTTGTTGAAGTATGCTCATGGCAAGGAATTGCAATTTTTGAAGTATTACAAGTTCACCACAAATGAGTAAAACCACGTTTTGCAGCAGGAAAAGACAGATGCTGCTGCTATACAACTACAGGGTCATGGAAAGTTACGTATGACATCTTACATGCTTAATAAAGGAATGTTCCCATATATATCCTGAGAAAACTAAAGAAAATCAGATTGCTATTCTAATTCCAGCATGCTACTGACATATAATTATGCATAAAATATTTTCTAATACATTTATATAAGAATTTGCCAGTGTTTTTTTCTAATAGCACACAATATGAAATAGCAATGCCAATATATAACTATGAAGATCTAATACCAATTAACTTACAAAAAGATCACCATAGAATCACACTAACAAAAATGCAGTCTAGAAGGGTGAACCAACCTTCATATCTCCATCCAATGGAATATAGGCCATTTCCTTGCACGGATCAAATAAACTGTACTTTGCACTCTTGCTAAATATGTTCTGCAGTGCACCCACATAAACAGCTGCAAGAAGAGGTGTCATGCCCATTGTGGCAAGCATGGGAGTCAGGGGCTGCCCAAACAAAATCAGAGAGAAGAAACCGACACCAGTGACCAACAAAACTGTGGGGGTGATCATGGCAGCCACTCCCCAGCCAAACTTTTGGAATATAATACGGCCTAACAGCATCATCGTGAAAGTTGCAATTCCAGTTGCAGTAGAGAAATCGCCCATGAAAGATGAGTATTCATTTGGACTAGGGAACTGTCAAAATGAATAGGGAAGTATTACTGAATTGAAAAGGTTAAAGGAATATAGCAGTCTGCAAAGAAGAGAAACAGAAAATGAAAAGAATTACCTGTGCCTTGAGCTTTGATTTCCATGTGACTTCAACAAGATTGATACTAATGCCGTATGCAACCACTAACGTAGCAAGGTCCCTCACATATTTTGAAGAGACCAGAATTTTCATACTTTCTTTCATGCTAAGCTTAGGTTTGTTCTGTTCAAACAATCACCATCAGATTATGTGAAGTAGTAATAAAAAGGGAACCACATTCAAATATTCTACTGACCTTTTTCTTCTTGTGATCAGATTTCGGAAGAGAAGGGTCATTCAAAACAAGTTTGTTCACCCCCCAATAGATAGAAGAAATGACAAGCCCAAGAAGTACCACTATGCCCATCATTCCTTTCAAAGATACCTCCCAACCATCAACTCCTGGACCCATTGTCTTCCGCAAATTTGAGAAATATTTAACAGTACGCCCAGAAAAGATAAGGGCAATATTTGCCCCAAGGCCAAATAGAGGGTAGAATTCTTTTGCTTCATCAACTGTGGTGATCTGAAAAAGATGGAATCCACTTAGTTTGAGTATGAAGGACTATCATTTGATGAGAAAGCAAGGAAAATGTGAAAATAGAATTCTTCAGCAGTCAACTCACTAACTGACGGCAATACATACACCAAGGTCGGCGCAAAAGTGCACTGACAAGTGACATGTAGTACCACTGTCACTGTGGAACGCTATGCTTCTGACACCCACGTTGGTCCCCTCTGGCAGGCTGTTAGGACTGACTAACAATATCTAACCAAAAACAACTCTGGGAAATGGAACTAACCACGAGATCATTTCTGCAACAACAACGGTGAATCCTCACGCTCATTCTGTGGAGTGTCTGGCTACAAAACTAGGGTGCTGTCTTCAGACGCACGGCTCCCTTACTACCTAAGCGACAGCTAGATGCACTTAGGAGTTAGATACCACAATGTGGGCTCATGCACTCAGATTCAGACATCAACCTGTATTTTGTAGCTGGATACCTCTGTCTTGCTAACGCGCTCTGAAAGACTCCCATTTAGGCCCTGTTTGATTCTAAAGTTTTATAGGGGATCAGTGGGGATTGGGTGAAACCCCAAGCTTCACCTAATCCCATCAAATCCCCATTTATCCCAATCCACTAGGTAGGGGCAGTGTATTGGGTATTGAGAAAAATGCACTAAAGTCTGGGGAATTTGGGGGAAAAGTGGGGATAAAACCGATCAAATACACTAGAAACAAACGGCCTTTTGGAGATAGGTGGGGATTTGGGATTTGACCAGGATAATCCCCACCAATCACAAAAATACACTAGTAACAAACAAGGCCTTAAGGATGACACATACAGCAGAGCAGAATGTTTCAGATAAGGAGCCAATAACAGCTTCACAAGAAAAGCCATCAATCTGTGACAACTGTACCATTGAGAGTATGAAAACTGAATGTGACGGTGCTGCAGCATATATAGGTATATATATAATACAAATTTGTTGCGTCGTAGAGCCTGGTCATTTGACCAAGATCTCCATACATTTACACTGTCATCTCATTTTGTAGACTTAAGATTTGTCCACTTATTAAGGCTGCCCTAATTGTCAACTGCAGCTAGTGCATCAACTACAATCATGCTGGCCACTCTTTCCGGGAAGAAAAGTAGATATAATATAAAACTATGTTAGGTTTACTCAAGTCTACATTACTAGTCATCATTAATCTCAAAATGAGTTATAAAGTGTTAATGATATCCAGCTAAGTGTTACAAAAACAGATATTCACAACCAGTAGATGACTGAAAACAACTCGAACATAATTCAGGAAAGCTAGCAATCATGCAGGTGAGAATAATAATATTAATATCAGAAAGCAACAAGCACATAGACCTCATCCAATAGCTTCAGCCATACAATGCAATGCGAAATGCTACAATGCAGGACCTACAAAATACTTTAACAAAGAGATGAGCGCACCATTTCATCATCAGTTGTCTAACCATTGTGAAAGAGAGAAGAGTTTTCCTCTCTCTGTTTAGTTCTCCAACAACCAACCACCATCCGGTCAAAATATAGACTATCAACGGTCAAAACTAAACTTTGCGTGGACACTAACGAGGGGATTTACATTTGCAAATTCCAAGGTTGAACGAGAAATCCAAAGCCGTGACTCACCTGGTTGGCGAAACCCCAGAAGAGGACTGAGACGACGACGCTGCCCCACAGCTCAGCCATGACATAGAACAGGCAGAAGCTCCAAATCCTCAAGATAGCGACCGGTCCAAGGAAGCTCGGGCCTAGCGCCGCAAGAAGCTTGTCGGCGAGAGCAGTGGGGTGAATGACATCCCTGAGCGGGTAGAGCACGAAGCCGAAGAGACCGAAGAAGGCGATGAAGGGGAATATGACGGTGTAGAAGAGCGCCTCCCGGGAGAGCACGTCGGAGAGCTTGGAGTAGGCGAGCATGAAGCCGATGGCCATGGGCAGGTTGACCCAGGTCTTGAGGAAGGGGATGATCTCCGCGCTGCTCCCCTTGGCGGTCACCACCAGCACGTCCTTGGTGTCCCGAAGGATGGTGTAGTTGAACAGGATGCAGAAGAACATCAGGCCAAGCGGCACGATCTTCTTCAGCGTCGGCAGGCCCACGCCTAGGAACTTCTTGGCCTCTGGCTGCGCCGGCGGCTGCGGCACCGCTGCCGCGGCCGCGGCGCTGCAAGAGACACCAGCACTAGCACTAGGCCTCCGCTTCAGGAGCCCATATCCCAGGACAGCGTCCTGCGAGGAGGGGAGTCTGGATGCGAGGAGTGGGGATTGGAGAGTGGCGGGCCTGGAGCTGGAGGCGGGGGAGAGGGACGCGCGAGTGGCTCGCAACCGCGGAAGGGGGAGGCGTGGCCCGGCGCGGAGAGAGAGGCCGGGCTTGGCGCTGAGGAGAGCGAGCGACTCCATGGGTGGCGGCGCTCTGCTCTGGTCGGCCCGCCTCCGCCGCTTCCTCGCCCACTCCAAGACGCGGATTGGGGAGAAGGGGGGAAGGTGGGGAGGGAGGGAAGTGGGTGTCGAGCTTTGGGACTAGTATAAAAAGATGGTGCATCCATATGCCGTCCGGATCGGCCGTGGGTTCTTGTGCCGGAGACGATCGTGGCCGTCGGTACTGGGTTTGGGGTTGGGGGTTGGTGTGGGTGGGAAGAACGGGACAGCGCCCAGCGGCCGCCGCACGCAGACGCAGTCAGCTGCGGCCGAGCTCGAGCAATGGACCACGTGGGATTTGTTTCAAAGCAAAAGAGGGTTTCTCCCACTACTTTTTCACGTTATCTTGGAGTGAAACGTGCATCTAAAAACAAAAACTTCTTTGTGGTTGTTGGTGCCAAGGGTTTTAGAAGAGTACTTCGAGTAAACCGGATCCCAAATCGGACATTTTTGTCCGTTTTGATCTCTGGATTGTGTCGATTTTAGGGCGGTCCATGGACACAATCCTCTCTGGCCCGTCCGTTGGAGGCAAACTTTCCTCCATCGACCGCTGATGAGCTCGCGCTTTAGATTCTCCACCCCTACGTCACCGGTCGTAAATTCTCCGTCCCTACATGCTTCATCGTCCTGCCGTCTTATCCGGCTCTTCGCAGACCTCCTTGCCGATGCAGTTGGCGGCCACGACAGCGCTCGACCGTGCGCCCTTCGTCGGCGACCTCCCTCGCCTTTGCCCACGCCGCCACCGTTCACTACATCTGCTCCGACGCAGTGAGGTTTTGCAGGACCCGTCTGGCCTCCCTCATTGGGCAAGCACAGCTGAGAAGGGGGCCAACGCCTCGACCTCGTCGCGCAACATGCTGCCCGCCACCTGTTCGACCATTTACTGAGATGAAGAAAGGTATAGCAACGACATTCGTCTCATTTCAATGGACATTTGCTCGTCCCTTGCTAATCATATTTGCTAAAAAAATTTGTTCTAGATGATGAATCTGGCCTCTTCTTTTTCAACCATTTCATCGATACTTCGGATGATTCGTCCGACGATGATACCGAAATCTATGTGGGCGTGGCATCCCTCATCCACAACTTCACTCTAGATACATTTGGCATGAATTATCAAGGATCGATGCCGGGTCATGATACGCCTTTGGTCCGGGACAGGGATGGGGGCAATGAGAAACTACGGAAAGATCATTTCCATCCCTAAAATCCAATCTATCCTGCAATTTTTTCGCCGTCGGTTTCGGATGTCTAAGGCATTTGTTTCTACATATTCTTGATGGCGTCAAGGAGTATGACGATTACTTTGAGTGCAAGCCAGATGCCACTTGTAAACTTGGCTTCTCTTCCTACCAGAAATGCACTACAGCAGATGCTTGCATATGGTGTAGCAGGAGATCCCATCGATGAGTATTTATGCATGAGTGCTTCCACTTGCGTTGATACAATGCTCAGTTTCTGCAAAGCAGTGGTTTGATGCTTTGGAACACAGTATTTAAGAGAGCCAACTGTTGAAGACAGTCAACGCTTATTGCCAATCGACGAGGGAATAGGCTTCCCTGGGATGCTTGGCATCATAGACTGCATGCATTGGGAGTGGAAGAATTGTCCCTTTGTTTGGCAAGGGCAATACAAGGGGTACTTCCAAAAGTGCACAATCATTCTTGAAGCCATGGCGTCTCAAGATCTCTGGATTTGACATTCATTATTCGGCATGGCAGGTACTCACAATAACGTCAATGTGCTTCGACGCTCTACTGTGTTTGATAGGCTTTCCAAGGGTAATTCTCCACTGGCCAGCTATTAGGAGAATGGCCGCCAATACACCAAGGGGTACTATCTTGTCGACGGCATCTGCCCTCGGTGTCTACATTTGTGAAGACAATCCGCGAGCATACAATAGAGAATAAGCGCAGGTTTGTTCAACAATAAGAGGCATGTAGAAAATATGTAGAGCGAACATTTGGTGTTCTCCAGTCTTGTTGGGCTACTGTTCCGCACCCTGCAAGATCATGGGACAATATGACGTTGTGAGAGGTGATAACTGCTTGCGATCATGCACAACGTGATAGTTGATAATGAGCGTGATGGCAGACTCTTTGACCAAGGGTGGGAATTTCAGGGCGAATTGGTAGTGTCATTGTTTGGATTATCAACTTTCAGGAGTACATGCACGTGCGGCATGAGATCTGTGATCAAGATACCCACCACGCTTTACAAAATAATTTGGTTGAGCATGTCTGGGGTTTCTTATGAAATCAGTAGCAGTTTAATCTGTATTTTATTTCATTTCATTTTATTACACAAAATATGGTCGAACTATGTTGCTTATTTGATTTTGAACTATTAAAGTTGTATTGTAATAATTTAGTTACATTTATTTATCTTTTTTATTTGTAAAAGGATACAAAGTAGTAAAAATGACAAAATGCCCAACGGTCCGGTTTTGGGGAGGGCGGCGTTGGGATGGGCACAACCCAAACCTGTTGTCCGAGGCAAATTCAGTCCATGGGCCGCCCCAAACGGAGCAAAAGAGAAACCAAAATCGGTCCGATTTGCTGGGGGGCATTGGTTTGCTCTTACTATGTGATTTTTTTTCATATGAAATGACTTATTTGGTTGCTAGCATGCATTTTAGACCATTTGTATCCATGGACCTGTAGAAACGCAGCCTGAGCCAAGTTCCGCAACGCGTTTGGTTACTTGCACTTAATTTTTATTTTTCCTCTATTTTCCTCCCTAATTTTGTGTTTGGTTGCCTGCATGTTTCGTGTACTCTCACCACTTGCCTATGTGGTAAACTTACTGAAAGTTCTCCTTTCTAAATGTTTTAATGAATGATGAAAAACGAATATGTCTTCTAACGTGTGCTGAAACATGCTTCAAATCGAGTTTTTTCTTCCATTTATGGAAGTTACGCTTGTAGCTCCGGAAGTTCCGGTCGTCGGAAGTTCCGGAGATTCTTCCGGACTTGCCCCCCATTTCAGCACTAAACTCAGGCATCGTTAAGCGGAAGATGGAGCCGAAGATTGGCGCGGAAGTTCCGGTCCCCCGACCGAAAGTTTCGGGTGCACTGAAGTTCTGCTCCCTTTGCCAAAGAAGTTCCTGTGCAACTCCATTTCTGCACTAGATAGGTAACGAGTTAGGCGGAAGGTTCTCCGGAAGTTCCAGCGGAAAATTTCCGTTATGTCGTCCGGAAGTTCCAGCCGTGCGGAGTCAAGAAAGAAGACCTTGCGAAGATGTTGGGATTGTTGGTGTGTGCGGACCGGAAGTTCCGTCCGCTTGACCAGAACTTCCGGGCATGCGCATTTATGCTCCAACGGCCAGTTTTTGAGGACCGCTTTAAATAAGAGTTGTCTTCTTCGTAAATGCTAAGCTTTTCACTCTCTCTCCTCCATTAATGCTTTGTGTTTCAAACTCCTAGATCTCCCACACGAACCACCAAATTACACCAAAACCTTGTGGAGTGATAGAGGAGACCTAGATCTGTGATTCCACCAAGCGAATTGCATATCCACCCATCAAATTCTAGAAGATCTTGAGATCTCTTGGGTACCTTGTAAACCTAGAGTAAACACTAGTGCTTGTAGCTTCCACCTTGATTCAAGAAATTTCAGATTGTTGAGAGCCTCCAATTGAGTTGTGGAGTTGCCTCAACCTTATGTAAAGGTTTGGTCAACGCATTCAAGTCGACCTCATAGTGGAAACGAGCATCTCTCTCACCGGAGAAGCTCAAGGAAAATAAGGTGTGCACCTCCGTGCTATTGGAGTGCCTAGGTGGCTCCTCACCCCTCCAACATAGATGTACTTCCCTTGGGAAGGAACTACGGGAAACATATCCTTGTATCCTTGTTTACACTTGTGATTTATCTTGTGTTTTACATTTTACTTCTGTTGCGTACTTTGTATCGTATCACATAGGTTTTTCATCTACTTGCACATCTAGTCAACCTTGTGATTCAGCTTGTTTAGCCAAATATCATAGAAACAAACAAAAAATTGGTAGTATCCTATTCACCCCCTCCCCCTCTAGTGACCATATATGTATTTTCAATTGGTATCAGAGCCTCGTCTCTAATACGAGGCTTAACCGCCTAAGAGAAGTATGGTTGACAAGAGTGATCCTTCTTTGGAGGAAATAGCCAAAGTGACCAAGAATATATCTAACCTAGAGGCTACGGTTGGAACCCTCCAATCCGACCTATCCAAGGTTAGCTATAGTCTGAGTTCGGACGTTTCTGAAATGAAGAAGATGATGCAACTATTGATGGGTAAATTTAAGGAGTCTTAGGCATCTCTTGAACTCTCCAACGAGGAAGAGGAGGACGGGGAAACCGCAAATACCTTGACCAAGTTGAGAGAGATATTCGGCAACCCAAGATGCAAGCCAAGGCAAAAGAAAAAATGGATGAGGCAAAGGCTCCAAGTCTTTTAAGGCTAATGATCGGGGGTCCTATACAAAAGTCCACCACCCTCTAGCTTTGAATCGATTCATCCTATTGTTTCCATGCCACACATTCTTAATGTTGGAACAGCTTCCATGCTTAACACTAACGAATTTATATGTGGAAATTTGATACGGAATCTCATATTTTAGGGTCTTGCAACTCCTGTAGAGAAGTATTTGTCGAGACATCGTAGTAGAATTCATAGACGGGGGTGCCATGAGACTACTGGTAGAGACGTGGGGGGACGTGGTTGTGCGAAGGACAATGACACAGGGTTTTACCCAGGTTCGGTACGACGCAGTAATGCGGCGTTCCTACTCCTGCAATCTCACTATTCAGGACTAAAGCCTGGAAATACAGAGTACAACGTGAGGTTCTATTAGCTGCTCGTCAAGGATCAACCTCTCGGTGAGTTAGCCTTTAGCTTCTTGTCTATCTATCTTATCTCCCGTCCGGCTTTATATAATAGCCGGATTAGGACATACAGAGTAGGAAACCTAGAAGACTACGGTAACTCTTAACTTGGAAAGTAAGGAATCCGCCTTCTACTCCAAGCCAGATCACGTGGGCCGTGATCCGGGTTCTTCTGGAATCCGGCTTCTGTGCATCAGCTTACTGGGCCGCCTAATGGACCATAGCCCATCACCACTTAGGCCACCCTGGTAATCCGGCACTTTAGACTACCATCTGATATACCCCTAGTTGGTATATATCCGACTGTATTACTCATGGACTTCGTCCTCATGACCCAAGAAATTTGACTCCAAGAGAGGACGTCGAGTTTCAACTCAACAAGATCGCCCTTCACATCATCGAAAATGCTCTTCCTCGAGAGAATATTACTCACATTCGTGGATGTACCACCTCCAAGGAGGCTTGGGACAGTCTCAACACTTTGTTCCAAGGCAACAATAGCATCCAATCCTCCAAGTATGATGTTGCCCTTGATAAGGCCGAAACCTTTGTCATGCATGAAGATGAGCCTCCCAAAGATCTATATAGAAGGGTTACTACTATTGACAATTAATTGAGGGACTTTGGAAAAAAAATAGATTAGTGATGAATGGGTCAAAAGAAAGTTTGTCAAAGCCATCACCCACTTCAAGAAGAATCTCGCCACCAATATCCGAACAAGATCGGACTACAAGTCTCTCAACTCCAATGTCGGCTCAGCGAGTTCATTGCTATATCTCTAGCACACAAGAGTGTGGATGATGCCCTTGCCCTGTAACATCCCAGTGTTAGGGAGGGTATAAGGATCGAAATAGAATATGTGCATTTGCAAAGCATGCATCTAAAAATACGGGAAATTTTGGCGCGAAAGTTTAAACGAAGCAAAGTGACCAATTTTTCCCTTGACATGATGAAATAGGTTTAGATCATCTGGTCCAGAGTACATTTGGAGTGATCTTTATAACAAGTATCTCAAGAAACCAAATCATTTGATAAGAGAAACCAGAATTGGTTATGACCAACACTAACTTTCCACAACCTTAACCTCAAGTCTATAAGTGATTTGGGAGTAATCATCTAGGTACCTAGACCTCAAAGAGGGGTGAGCATTCAAAACCACATCATTGATGATCATACTTGCACAAACTTGTAAAGCACAATAGAATAATCTCATTAGCATAGATATGATGTCCTTTAAAACATGAACCATTTAAATTATCAAACCATTCACACAACATATTTATAAATCATTTCATAACCATTAAGTAAACCTTTTGAAGTGAATGACAAAGATTCAATAGAACACAACTGATACAACAAGCATTAACTCAAACCACACAAGTGGGAAATGACATAATAATTGTTAATAACATATTTATGGAATACGTACATATCTCAAAATAATAAAGATAAGAATATAAAGTAACAACATGACACTCCGAGAAACCAACGAACAACTCCGACTTAAATCATTAAACCCCAATAACCTTCATATGCTCATTGTATCATTCATCGTATACAAGTGAGCATATGAGATCTCAACACATAAAGGGACCATTTGATCAACTTACTACATTAAGTCATCATTCCATAAGCACTCCACACTTCTATTCAAATCCAACATTCAACAACTAAAGTATCTCTAGATACAACTAATGAATAACAAAAAGTTATAACCTCTATTAGAGGAATTGAATTGATATCTAAGTAAAACCAATCATGTATGAAATAAGTACATATCTTATGGGAAATAAAATACGAAGTATATGGAAGGAGAATAAAAGCTTAACTAACTCATAATCTAGATCTTTGTACTTTGTCTAGACCATGTCATTTTCTTGTTTTCCAATCTTCTCGAAGTCATTCTGCAAGAGAAGAAACCCACAAGAAAAGAGGAACTCCGGCAAGAAGACTTGCAGAAGGATTCTTTAGAGTGTTCTACAAGTGTTATTCCAATCTATCATAAGAGTATTTGGAAACTCTTATATATTAATCTGATTTTATTAATTCCTCATGAAATAGTGTGATATTCCAATGTTCGTGTGATATAGAAGTAGTTTGGTAACAAGCTTGTACACCTTGTTAACAAATCACTTTTGTATACTCCAACAATTGAATAGCATATAAAAATAAACAGAAGATTAGATAACCTAGTACATCTCAGCCAATTTTATATGAATAGTAATATGGAGGCATGTGTGGCCAACTTGTTAACAAATTATTCTTATATGCATTTGGCAACTTGATGTCATAAAATACACTTACATTTTATAAACATCTAAGAGAAAATTGCTTGGAGTAATTGGTTGTCTTCACCAAAAGGGTGGGATAGTTGAGGTTGGAATCCAAGAGGTGATCTTACTTGAAAATGACAAAGGCAGTATCTGAAGACAACTGGCAACTAGAGACAAGGATATTGGAGGCAACAAAAGTTAACAAGAAGCAACACTGACTCAGTAAGGAATTGTGACATGGTAAATCATTCAATATATCATTCGGAAACATTAAAATCCAGAACCTCTAACCCAAGTCCAGCTCATCAAGGATAAGGTTCACATAATAATAACTTTAATGGAATCAAGTATAAAGTAAGAAATAATAACAAGCCATTGCATCCAAATGTCTTGTGATATGTTGAGGTAGATGGTAACAAGCTTAACTACCTTGTTTTCCAGATCCTTATCGTACATAAATCAAATTGATAATAACAAAAAAATCATCTATACATAAACATGCAAATGATTACATGTTCTAAAACCAACATGTGATAATAGACATACTTATAACCTGGGTGAAAAAAAGCAAATAAGATTTTATTGAGATTAAGTATTAATAACAGCCAAAGCCACTCATGTTTTCCACTTGATCAAGTACCCAATCTATCAAACAAGGTTTACACATACCTAATTAAAATCTCAACAAAAATTTAATAAGAGTTGTAACTATGAAAATAACAAAGCCACATAAAGAGAAAACAAATCTATTTATTACCCAACAACATTTGGTATGACATGGAATAAAATTCTCTATTGGATGATTTTCATTACAATGCATAAAAACACTACTACGAAGCTTACAAAGTATTTCCTAAAAGATTTGTATCTAAGATTTCCCAATGAAAAACACACCATTGTGTAATAAACATAATTTTTGAGTTGTGTTCATGTCAGAACATATAAAAATAATATATTTTGAGTCCATTTGAAATTTAAATTGAGAGAAAACAACAAAATCACTTAAATTGAACACCCCAAGTGAAAATTCAAATCTTATTCAATTTCACCAAAACAAAACATGGCGAGGTTGCATTTTTATAAGGATTTCAAATATTATTTTAAATAATTTTTCTGTTGACAAAAGGCCCTGAAAACAACGGTTCTATTCTGTTTTCAGCCACAGAAGGGCCTCTGTGTAAATTTATACTTTCCTCAGGGGGTTATGGGGAAAAGTTCCCTTTTGTCTTCCTCCATGCCGACAGAGGAGTGTCGCCGCCGCCGACGCTGCCACGCCACCTCCTTCTTACCGCCGACTCGCGAGGATAAGAAGAAGACGTCGCTATACATATAGTCTCTCTCCCTGTACTCATCTCAGTCTCTCACTCGCTCTGTACACCTCGCCCGCCGGAATCCTAACCTCTACTATCACCATTGCGTGCGCTCACCTATGTCCATCCCTGGATAAATTGTGCCACCCCGTAGTTCCGCCGTCCTCCTCTACCTCCCATCTACGACGCGCGCGATCCGGGAGGGACGGAATTGCCGGGAGAAAACTGTCTTCCTCGCCTCTGTCCGTCGTGCGCCGCGCTGATTCCTCTGCTGTCAAGCATCCTCCGTCTACTCCGATCTCCTCAGCACATTACCGGTGAGTTCCTTAGCATGTGGAAGCTCTTCGCCATCCGTCTCTCCCTCTAGTTTGGGCCGTCGACAAAGATCGTCGTCCGCGGTCGCGGGAGCTCATCGCCGGGTAAATTTCGGTGACGATTTGGTCACAAATCCGCCAACCCTAGATTCATCAGTTCATCCTCTATCCTATAGCACCAATGGATTGGCTCAATTCGAAGAAAATTACAATGTTGGAGATAAACAGAGAGGATTCCTCCGTGCTGACATCACCCTGAGGTCAGGAGAGTTTTTATTTTTATTTTTCCTTTAGTTTTTTATTTACAATAAAATTGGCGGGTGGGCCCCACCTATCAATTAAAAAAGGCAGAAAAATCATTAATCTTATAAATTCAATAAATTTTCATTTACTTATCAGAAAAATGTAAATAAAATATGCAAATGTTTAGAAAAATAAAATCCAAATGTTTATAAATTTTCAAAAATGTTTGATGAAGTTCAAAATTAAACATTATTTGAAATTAAATTAAATCGTTTAAAATTGAGAAAAATAAGGAATAATTCAAATAATTTGGAAAAATACAAGTTATATATTAAACTCCTCAAAAAGACAAATGCAAACCATTTATGATATTTTCAAAGTCAATTGAACAAGTTTTCATGTGTGCAATATTTTGCCTAGTCATTTAATTTATTTAAAATTTGGAAAATTAATAACTTATTCAAATCTATTTAGCAAGTTTCAAATGATAAACCAAATAAAAGAGAAAAACATTTTCAACTCAAATATGTCACAAACAAAATCTTTTGTTCTAATAATGAATTCCTAAAATGTTTTCACACCTACTTAACTATCATCACAAGTCATTAACAAATTAAAAGATGATAGAGTTGATTGTGTTATATACTCACTTTCAATTAGGTTCCTTTGTCCTAGTTCTACACTTTTCAACATCATTGAAGATAATATGTTTGCTATCTTTTTAAAGTTGTTTTTAATATGATATTACCTTTTTATATAACCAATTAATAAATACTTCTACTTAAACATGATAACAATTGATTTGCTAAATAAAAGTGGAACACATGTAAGTCTAAAAGAAGTAACAATCAATATAAATAAGTAAAGTAGTTCAAACTTCCAAACCTTAATGTTATTAACTCTTTAAGTGAACAACATCATCACCACAAGTAATTAAACAACTCTAATTCACCTAAAACAAATGTGATCTTAGTATCGTATCGATCGTAGCTTACACTTGTAAGTTGGGGTATTTTTCAGGGTATTTCACGATGCATTTCATTACTATGCATGTATCATTTTGCCAGTGTTTTAAGTTGTCCTTACTGGGACTAATTTGCTATCTTTCATATCTCGGAATTTCCATGCAACGCTTGAACCCGAAGGACATGGATTATTATTATTTCTATCTCATGCAAGTTCATCACTTGCTCATATCCTTTGTAGTATTTCCTAAAGAACTATTTGCAAAAACCCTAACGTATTACCACCTATTATCAAACAAATGCATGATCCTATTTTTATAATAATATGACTAATTGAATGACTGTCTGAGTGGTAGTGTTCTGTTTGCTGGGTGAATGAAGCCATGGTAATGTGAATATGTCAAAGGAAGGTTCCATCTGCATAGAAAAGTATTACCTAGGACTTTACAACAAATGTAGTCAGAGTTATTGCACCGTTAATACCGCATTAACCATGGGTCTTGTATGGGGGCGAGTAAGCCAGCTGTGATCTTTTCCCGTTCACATGTCAACGGGCTGCCAGAGCCGTACGTTGTAGGTCTTGTGTAACATCCCTGATTTTTGGAAAGCTTAAATATCACAAAAATTTGAAACTTTTTGTTTTCATGTTAAACAAGTCACCAAAAACCAAATGATGTGCAAGAATCAAAATAAAACAATACACATCTCAATAAAATTGGAATTTGGAACCCAAATAAACTTTCTTCCTTAAACCTTAAATCTATTCCAAATCTAGTTTTCATTATAAGGAGAAAATATTTCTTCTTATCAAACCTACTTACAAACATGTTTTCAACCCATTTATAAATATGAAAAATATTTATGATATTAAAAATTAGAGAATTACTATCTCTAATATTTTCTTCATACCACCAAAAACATTTCATGTGAATAAAAATATTTCCACCATGCCCTTCAAGTATTATATCAAGAAATGGCAAATAAAGTGTTTATATAAATTATTTTGTTTTGAAAACATTTAAAAGACCTTGAAAACCAATATTTACATTTGATACCGCCTCTTTTAATTGTATTAAACCCAAATTCCCAATTAATTATTATTTTCTATTTAAAAATGATTTTTAGTATTATTAAGGCTTTATCCATATTTTAAAAAATCAATTTTGAAATGTGTTGGAAACAACACATTTATATTCATAATTGAAAGAGAATTATTTTACAAGTATTTAGAAATTGGTTTGATGCAATTTGGGTTTATAAAATAAAATATATGATTCATTTAAGAAATAAAAAAAAAGAACAAAAAAAGGAGAAAACCTCCCAGGCCAGCCCAGCCCAATTTCCATCCTGTCTCCTCTCCCCCTAGAGCAGCCCACGGGCCAGCCCACTCTTTTCCCCCTTCACTCCCTCACGCACACGCAACGCAAGATAAGGGGGCCGAGCCCATCTACCGCGAGCACGCAGCAGCCCAGTCGCACTCCCTCTCTCTCTGGCCAGCGGGCCCAGCTGACGTCAGGGATGACGTCCATCGTCAACCTCCCCGATTTTCTCGCGCCAGAGCGCTCGCACGCCCCCTCCCACGATCTCCCACCTCTACGACCTCCTCGCCCCTCCTAACCCCTCCAGAAGTGCCCCCAGATGCCCTCTGTTTTTTCCCTCCCGCTTCCCTCGGTTTCGTGCCCTGTTAGAGGTTTTTTCGCTGTAAGCAACGACCCGTGGGGCGCTGAATCTGACGTCCTCGGGGAGGACTGCTTCAGCCCCGTATACCATGAAAAATGGTGTGTAATTTGTGGATCGATTAGGAGTTGTGCGTAGGCTCCATAGCACAGAGGATATCTCTTCTTCCCAGTGTCCCGCTGCTGGATGTAGGCGATCGAGTAGTCGTTTCTTGATACCAGCCGAAACTAATCCGTTGGATCGTTCGACTTGGCCGTTGGTTTGCGGATGAGCTACTGAAGCGAATTTGAAGATGATTCCCTTTTCTTCGCAAAACTGTTGTGTTTCCTTTGACGTGAAGTTGCTGCCATTATCGTGATGATATTGTGTGGTACGCCAAATCTACAGACGATGGAATCGAGGAATTTGACGGCGCATTGGGCGCTAGCCGAGGTCACCGGCATTGCTTCGATCCACTTCATAAATTTGTCGACTGCCACCAGCAAGTGTGTGTATCCACCGGGTGTAGACTTGCGTAATGGCCCTACCATGTCCAGTCCCCATTGTGCAAAGGGCCAGGCGATAGGTATCATATGCAACTCCGTAGCGGGAGCGTGTGGTTTGGGTGCGAATCGCTGGCAAGCGTTGCACCTATCGACCAATTCCTTTGCGTCTCTAGCAGCTGTAAGCCAGTAAAATCCTGGTCGAAAAGCTTTGCCCACGATTGCTTTCCAACTGGCGTGATGTCCACAATCTCCTTGGTGTATGTCTCGTAGCAATTCCTTGGCATCTTCGGGTGCTATGCATCTTTGCAGTATGCCTGAGATGCTTTGCTTGTATAACTCGCCGTTGAGTACCCGAAATGATTTGTTGCGTCTGACTATTTGTCGAGCCTCGCGAGGGTCTGCTGGGAGCTGTTTGGCGGACAAGTAGTCGAGATATTTCTGCGTCCAGGCTGGCTTGACCAGAAAAACTTGTCGTGAGATGCCATGGCTGAGCTCGATGATAACAATTTGCGGGCTGACCTCTGTCTCCAATATGGTGGGTGCTTCAGCAGTTTTCTTGACCTTGACTGAACGCTTGGTCATCCTTTCAAAATATATTTCGGGCGGTATGGGTGTGTTTGTGGATCCCATGTTTGCCAGCCTGTCTGCCTCTTCGTTGCTGGATCTCGCAATGTGCTTCAGCTCGCATCCTTTGAAACTTCCTTCGAGTAGATTGTACATGTCTCGGTAGGCGACCATGTTCTCTGCGATAGCGTCGCACTCCTTCATTGTCTGTTGCACGATGAGATTAGAGTTGCCATAGATCATCAACCGGGTGGCTCCACATGCGATTGCCATCTTCATTCCATGTAACAGTGCCTCATATTCTGCGTCATTGTTTGATGCTGGATCGTCGGGTGGGAAGTCCAATCGCAGGACGTACTGCAACTTATCTCCTCTCAGTGATATTAGGACGATCCCAGCTCTAGCTCCTTCATTCCTTTTTGACCCGTCGAAGTAAATGATCTAGTTACTCGTATATTCCGGCGGTCCGGGTGTTTGTAGTTTTGTCCATTCGCTTAGAAATTCCACGAGTACTTGTGACTTCACAGAATTGCGTCCTGCATAGATGATGTCCCAGGCGCCTAGCTCGATGCTCCACTTTGCTATTCTTCCCGATGCCATTGGATTGTTCATTATAGTACCGAGTGATGCGTCGTTTAGCACCGTTACGGTATGCTCCTGGAAGTAGTGTTTAAGCTTTCGAGCTATGAGGACGACTCCGTATGCAAGCTTCTGGTAGTGGGGATATCGCTGTTTGCACGGCGAAAGGACTTCACTAATGTAGTAAATTGGCCTTTGTACTCCATATGCCTTTCCTTCCTCTGGTTGTTCTACTACGATGGCTGTGCTGATCACCTGGTTTGTTGCGGCTAGGTATAGGTATAGCGGTTCCCTTTCGTGTGGTGTAGCCAGGATTCGCCTGCTCTGTAGCGTTTGCTTAAGATCCGCAAATGCTTGCTTTGCTTCCGGTGTCCACTCGAATTTATCCGTCTTCTTCAACAGCTTATAGAAGGGTAAAGCATGTTCGCCCAATCGTGCGATGAATATTCTCAAGGCGGCTAGTCGCCCTGCGAGCTGTTGGACTCCGCGTAGATTGGTGGGCTCCTTCATGGTCAAGATTGCTTGTATCTTCTCCGGGTTTGCTTCAATTCCTCGAGCGGAGACCAGGTACCCGAGAAGTTGTCCTGCAGGGACGCCAAAGACGCACTTGGTCGGGTTGAGCTTGATTCGGTATGCGTTCAACGCGTCGAATGTTTCTCTGATATCGTCAAGAAGGGTATCTTCCACTCGAGTTTTGATGACGATGTCGTCAACGTACACTTGTACGTTCTTGCCAATGAGCTTGGCGAGGCATTTTTGCATGCAGCGCTGATATGTTGCGCCTGCGTTCTTGAGCCCGAAGGGCATTGTCGTGTAGCAGTATACACCGTGAGATGTGATGAATGATGTCTTTTCCTCGTCTTCCTGCTTCATCCGGATCTGGTTGTATCCCGAGTAGGCGTCTAGGAAAGAGAGGCGTTGGCAGCCTGCAGTGGAGTCCACAATTTGGTCGATTCGCGGGAGGGGAAAGTTATCCTTGGGGCAGTGTTTATTCAGCGACGTGTAGTCGATGCACACTCGAAGGATGTTGGTGTTCTTCTTTGCGACCAGCACTGGGTTTGCTAACCAAGTGGATATTTTTATCTCTCCGATGAATTTTGCTGCGAGCAATCTGTTTATCTCTTCTCCAAGCGCTTTCTGCTTAGGTTCTGAAAACCGTCGGGTGGTCTGCTTGATGGGCTTTGCGTCCTTGTAGACTTCGAGTGAGTGCTCGGCGAACTCCCTGGGTATTCCTGGCATATCTGAGGGCTGCCAGGCGAAAATTTCCCAGTACTCACGGAGGTGTTCGACGAGCGCGCTTTCCTATGCTGGTGAAAGGGTGGTGGACACCATCGCCGTCTTTGCAGAATCCGTCGGGTGTACTTGATGCTTGCGGGTACCGCTATTTGTGTTGAATTCGAGCTCTGGAGCGTTCTTCTTGGTGAGGGGCATCACGGAGTGATCCATGGTTTTTGCTATCTCCTCTAGTTCTTCCTGCATCCCAAAAGATTGAGCGATCTCTTTGAATTCGATGTCGCACTTGTTGGACTTTTGAAAGTCACCGTCGATGGTGATTGTGCCATATTCTCCAGGTAGCTTGAGTTTCAGGTATGCGTAGTGTGGTATTGCCATGAATCTGGCGAACGCCGTTCGACCAAGAATGGCGTGGTATTGTGAGGGCGAATCGACAACTTCGAAGTAGAGGAATTATCGCCTGTAATTGCTTCGGTTGCCTAGCACCACTTCTAGGTTGATCATACCGAGTGGAAGGACTGCTTTTCCTGGAACTATCCCATGGAAGAATGTCTCTGACTCTACAAGTCCATCCAGATTCTTCTTCATACGCCGGAGTGTGTCCGCGTAGATGATGTTGATGCCGCGACCTCCGTCCATGAACACGCGAGCCAGATCGTAATTGCCAATTTGTGCTTGTATGACAAGTGCGGTGTGTCCTGGTCGATAAACTCGTGGAGGGTGATCTTCCTTGGAAAAAGTTATCGGATGCTCCGCCATCTTCAGGTACTCGGTTCTTGTAGTTGGAGTCTGCACAGCCATGCATAGCTGTCGCGTGTTTGTCTTCTGAACTCTGCGTGATGGACAGACTATTTGTATCATGCCTAAGATTCCTGCTGGATTCGGGTATCCGATGGCTCCTTGATTTGGGGCGGGTGGCGCTGGCAGCACGGCTAGCATTGCGTTTTGATTTCCTGCTGAGGGTAGGGCTTGCGGTTGTTGAAATCCTTGAGTTTCTCCTCCGGGAAACTGCGGGTAACCCTGACTAGTGGCTGCTCTGTTGTTCTTCAGGAGGGCCTCGTGGATTTCGATGAACTTTCGGCAATCATTGAGAAGGTGCGTTGCCTTAGTTTTGCCTGTGCGCTTATCTGTAAATAGATGTAGCGTGCAGTAACCGTCGAGGTCCTCCTCGGGGGTTTTTTCTTCTTGCTTTGGTTTCCACTCGCGTTTTCCACGATATCCGTTGTCGCGATTTTTGGTGAACTCCGCTGCCATGAATTCTTCTCGATCATCATGGTCGTAGTTCTTTCTTCTCTTCTTTCGACCATGGCGGTCGTCATCGCGTGCCGGGGATGAGTCTTTCTCGTTGCGCACTGCGTCTTCACCGTTTGCCCATCTATCGGCTATGGCCATCAATTCTCCCATGGTTTTGGGTGCTAGTCGCCCCAGTTCTTCCCTGAAGGAGGTTCGTCGTGCTCCTTTGGCGAATGCTTCAACCGCGACTTCTTCTGATATGTTTCCCGTCGTATTCCTTAGCGTGGTCCATCGTTGAATATATTCGCGAGTAGACTCGCCACTTTTCTGCTTGCAAGCCCGTAGCTCCTCGATGGTCGCAAGACGTTTGTATGTTGCTTGGAAATTTTTGCAGAAATCCATGTTCAGGTCGTCCCAGGACCAGTAGCATGCTTTTGGCCTTCCTTCAAGCCAGCTGCGAGCTGCACCGACTAGGTGTAGGTTGAGGTACTGCATAGCTGTGTTTTTGTTCCCACGTTGGCATTTTACTGCCGTGAGGTAATCCGACAACCAGGCAGAAGGCTCCTGCGAACCATCGTATTTCTGTACTTCCGTGGATAACTTAAATCTTTTGGGTAGCGGCGCTTCGCGGATGCTGCGGGTAAAGCATAGGGCTCCGCAGACTTCATCATCGGAGGATGTGGATGGGGAGCGCGTGCGATTTCTGGCCGCCTGACCTTTATCAACCTTGCACTGGGCGATGTCCGATCGTGCATTGTATCCGGGCTCATCTCGATTGGCGTCTCCTCTCGGCTCTTTGCTGCGATGCCGCGAGCGGCTGCAGTCTCGATCTTTTCGCGGGCTGCGATCACGATTTCCTTGCGGGCTGCGATCTCGATTCTTCCGTGGGCTGTGGCTACGGTCTCGACCCCTTGGGTTGCTGTCGCTGCCACTCGGGCTATCTCCTCGTCGCCGGGCTTCTTTTCCCCGTGCTCGGCGGGGCGATTTTTCCTTGTCGGGTGATGTGCCCCTACGTCCACTGGGTGCTTCTTTGTCCTTCTGTTCGGCCGCCTTCCTGGGATCATAGGAGGCGAGTTTTGCGGCTGCCATGCCTAGTCGTTTTTGTACTTGCTTGTATTGTTCCGCACGGGGATCGTTTTCCCCTGGTTGATTTATCTGCATGTAGGTAGCGGCGGCCAGTACCGCGGCTGCAGGAGTTTGCAGATGGATGTTTGCATCTTCGTCCACACGCATAAGTGATTTGCTGATTCCGCTTAAGGACTCGCCGTCCAAAGTCGCGGTTCTCGAGGCGCGTCCCTTCTTCTGGGGGCGGTTCCCGACAGAAGGTGTTAGGGATAGCTCCGCTCGGCGTTGGCTTGACTCGTCCGCCATCCTTTTTCACATGACCAGATCTTCTCGAGCTTCTTTAATAGGAGTGGCCGCTCTCACTAGACGGTAGTGGTAGGCGACCATATCTTCGTGTGGGACCCCGGCTGCAGGTGGTTTGCTTGTGCGGATGGCTTCCTTTGCTCGGATCTAGGCGTCTCGTGAAACGTTGATCTCGACGCGTTCTTTCGCGCTTTGTTCAGTCTCCGCGGGTGGCTGTTCCGATCCTGCCATGCAGACCTGAGCCAGACGTGGCTTGTGAGTCCTAGCCGTAACTCGAAAAGCCTTCCTGACCCGAGAGGGTTCCTCTGTAGAGAGGGTGTGGAAATTGCTGGTGTTGAGGCGGATTGACTCGCCACTTTTCGCCAAGTAGGGTCGTGAATCGACAGCTCCTGGGCTGGAAATTGACTCAGATCCCGATTCTTCGGGGAAGTAGAGGATCCCGTCTTTGTTGGTGTAGAACTTGAAGCTTCTGAACGTCAAGGTGACGCTTTTCTCCAGATTGCTGAATTCCGGGCGTGATTCCGGCGAGTGAGGGGTGACTACGATAGAGCCGATCCGAATCGGGTTGGTTGGAGTCGAAGTCGAAGGTTTCCAACGCGAGTTGGTTGTCGATGAAGCCGAAGACGCCGGAGATCCAGCGCCCGCCGTTCCCACAGACGGCGCCGATTGTCGAATCTGCATCTCAACAAGTCCCTCGGGTGAACCCATAGGGTTTCGAATAGGAAAACCTATGGACGCTGGTGGCGATCGTCGGCTAGACAGGAGGCACGATTTACCCAGGTTCGGGGCCCTCGTAGAGGTAAAACCCTTACTCCTGCCTCTGTCGATCTGTATTATCGAATAGATCGGTTACAATGGGGGATTGCTCAAGTCGAGAGTACGATCTCGAGCTCAAGGCTTGATGGTGCGGTATTGCTTGGTCCTCTCCCGGTGGCTCTCCTGGCCTTATATAGGTGGCCAAGTCTCAAACCGTACCCGGGGAGGACTCGAACTCTAAACCTATGTCGGTTACAAGTTTCCTATCTTACCCCGCAAGGCATTGCGGGTGAGCTTCAACTGGGCCTTCTAGAGTAGTCCAAAGGTTCCCGTATTGGGCCTTAGTCTTGGGCCTAGGACTAGGTATCCTTATTCGCCGGGTCCAAGGTTCATCCCTTCGTCAGGGATGACGTCCATCGTCAACCTCCCCGATTTTCTCGCGCCGGAGCGCTCGCACGCCCCTCCCACGATCTCCCACCTCTACGACCTCCTCGCCCCTCCTAACCACTCCAGAAGTGCCCCTAGATGCCCTCTGTTTTTTCCCTCCCGCTTCCCTCGGTTTCGTGCCCCCTGCCTTCTAAATTGCTCGCCGGAATATCCTCTGCCGCCGCCGGCATCACCCATTTTCCGGCGAGGAAAGCCACTCCCCGACCCCGTTGCTCCTCTCTCCTCCTCCCCTCTCCCTTGCTCTCCCTTTGATGCCCTCAGGCAAATTTTCTCTGCAGACGATAAGCCGCGCCATCGACGCCACTGCCTCACCGGAGTCGTGTCGTCCTCCGTCCATGGATCATCGCCACTCCGGGAAGCGAGGGAGATCGTAGTGGTCTCCATCGCGTTCTCCGTCTCGCGCCATGCCCCGTGGTAGCCTCCCCGTGTCCGGAGACCCCCTGGAAGGTCTCCGTCGTCGAACACCTGCGTCGTCGGCCACCCTGCCTCCATTTTCCGGCGACTATGCCAGCAAGGTAACCCTAGCCCCACTGTGGTCGTTGGATCTTAATCCAACCACCCACATTAGATCATTAAACCGAACAGGTACGGGCCAGTAGGAAGCCGCCGCGTGGCGCCTAGTCAGCCGCCGCGTAAGCCAGCCCGTACCAATCAGAAGCTACCACTTGTCCCTGGCTTTTTTCTGAATATTCCTAAATAGAAAATAATTGGCAAATTTGCAGAAAAGTCCCTACAACGTAGAACATTCATAATTTTTGATCCACTTAGCCAAATTTAGCAAACTTGGACTTTTTGAAATCCCCTGAACATGTAGAAACTTTTGGCACTTTCCAAATTCAAGTTTGACAAACTTAAATTGTTTCAAATTTAAATATGCTTAATTGATGAATTTTGGCATAATTCAAATTCTACAAACCCAAAAATTGCAAATAAAATGTTATTGGAATCCTTAGATTGTGTACTTTCATACCCTCTATCCCAAAATAATAGTTGAACCGATTAAAGTGCTGTTTAGAATTTAAATAACCAATTGAGTATTTTTGCACCTAGTTTTAATTCTATAAATAATTTTAATTAGTTTCCTTCTGGAAAATTGTTCCATTTAGTAACCTTAGACCAGAGAAACCAGTACCCAAACTATTTGTGACCAGAGAACCCATTCCATGTAATCTTTTCCATATAAACCATCCATAGTAGTCAGCCATTATGAATTAAATGTGGTGTGGTGAAACCCTTGTTTAGGAAACTTGTGGCATGACCATTCTAATCAAAACCAACACCCATGTCATGTTGATTTTATGGAAAGTAAACTTTGGACCAGAAACCCATATCCCAATCCCTTTTGTAAATTTACAAGTCAGTTGTGAATTGCTTGAAAACCCTAGTACCCAAATCCATGGAATAAATTATGTTGGTCATGAATTTAATGTTCTAAAACCCTTAAGCCAAACCATGTATGATATTTGTGATCTTGACCCACCCATATTCCTTTTAGTAGACACCTAACACAATCACAATAAATTCTTTTGTAAATTAAATTAGTGTGATAAGTTTTGTCATTGTGGAAAGCCTAACTCAAACCACTATAATTCCTTTTCATAAATTGAATCATTATGATAAACTTTGAACATGTCCATACAAGACCAAACAATAACCATTTCATCATAATTCTTTTCGCATATTGAGTTATGTGTCAAATCCTTGTCCATGTTAACACCAATCAAGTTGAATAACTTGTTATGCTTCTGTATTGTATTTTGTTGTATTGGTTTGTAAGTTTGTGAATTGCTTGTTTATTGTTATTTATTTGTATTGTTTAGATTGTACGGAGAGCAACATTCTATTTGTAAAGAGAGTGTCACTATACCAACTCCCACAAGGCAAGTGATGCTCATGTCCCACCTTTTTATTGCATTAGAGTTTTCAGTGGTATGCATCATAGGTGATTTTATTTATTTTCCAAAGTATATGCTATGCTTAGAAATACGTAGTAGTGTGTAGCCAACCTGAAACCTCTACTAGATACTAGTTTAGCTATGCCAGAATATTATCACAACTATTGATGATACCTATTAGGTTGTGATGTTTTGAAAATTGAAAATTAACAACCCAATGAAACACCTGGGTGGATTGAACCTTGCTTGGATTATGTTGAGTGGCTACTCAGGACCATGTTCATGGTGGTTTAGCAATGAATGTGGGGGTTGTCACCTGAGAGTACACGTGTGGACCGCCACCCAGGATTAAAGAGATTTGTAGGTCTTCACTGTTTAGTTAGCTTCCAGTGCAGCCTTGAGGTCATATGGGCTCTGCCAAGATTAAGTAAGTTGTGGGGGTTCATCCTGTTGTATGACATTGGGTGGTAGAATTTTAGGAGCGTCGAGTCATGCTGGTATGGTTGAATCCTTGTTCCCAAAGATCTTGTCTCATTCTTCTCTCAGGGAAAATGAGTCTCAAGGTGAAAGTGCACAACCTCTGCAGAGTTAAAAACTAAGATCTTAGCCGTGTCCCCGATTATGGGCCAGTTGAGGAGCTAGACAGAGTTGGTGCCGAAGGATCTCCTCATCTTTTCTGAATGAAATAAAATATGGCAGAAACCCTTTATAGGGCACATGGTGGTTTAGCCATGATGCCACAATCAAACTTCATGGTGGTTTATCCATGATGATTTCTCAAACTTCATGGTGGTTTAGCCATGATGACTTTCAAACTTCATGGTGGTTTAGCCATGATGATTTAACAAAATTAATGGTGGTTTAGCCATGATGATTTGTCCAACTTTATGGTGGTTTAGCCATGAATGATTGTACAAATGTTTTTATTTGTTTAAAATGATTTACAAATATAGGACAAAACTGGCTTTATGCAAATAGCCCAGGCTCCACCAGCCAAATATCATGTAGCTAGTTTATTCCTCAAAAATTCCACCAAATAAGTGTCACTTGCCAGTACATTGGTTGTACTGACTTCCTCCCCCGTGGGGGCTGTATATTCCAACGTGCAGATGAATCTGAAGACGAGTGAGGATTTCATTTAGGATCTCGAGTCTACCGCCAACATGTTCTGCCCGTGGCGCATGAAGTGAAGAAGGCTCATTGAAGATTTATTTCCGCTGTGTTTACTTTGAAACCTTGTTATTGGGCTAGTCCATGATGACTATGCTAATTGTAAGGATATTTTATTTCTTATCCAATGGATCAACGATGTAGAATGATGCTATTGCAATTAATATTCCATTTTGTCATGTGTATGCTATCAGAGATCCCGGGAATTTTGAAACCTTGTTATTGGGCTAGTCCATGATGACTATGCTAATTGTAAGGATATTTTATTTCTTATCCAATGGATCAACGATGTAGAATGATGCTATTGCAATGAATATTCCATTTTGTCATGTGTATGCTATCAGAGATCCCGGGAATAGCAGGTTACACAGGTGTTCTATCTTTATTAAAAGGTAGGGCGCTACATCTTGCAAGACTGCATACACATGGGTGGGATCCCTTAATTCCCACGGACTCTGGGGTCTACGATGGTCTGCCCGGGGCGTCTAGATATCTATCGTGAGGGGTAGAATCAGGGGTTAAACCTGAGTGGCAGAAATGGCTGGGCATGTGTTGTGCGGAGAAGCATGGTTTGGTTTGGATCAACAACCAGGCCCCACACCTGAGTGGGAGTGGACAAGAATGTACACTTGGTTGTGCAACATGGTCTTGATCTCCTATGGGTAAAGTAACGCACCTCTGCAGAGTGTAAAAAGATGTGACATGTTACCCCTCTCCCGGGAAGGAGCTGCGAACGCCGCAAGAAAGGATGTAATATTCACGGATAAGTCCTTCTGTGAGTATTATATCAACGACTTGTGCACTACACATGTAGTGGTGTGCTGGGTCACCGCAGCTGGTATCAGAGCAAAGCGACCTTAGGTTTAAAAAAATTTAGGAGATTTTTAGGTTGGTAAAGACTATAGGAAGCCATCTTATCTAAACCACATTTCCTATAACTATGATGATTATTCACTCAAGAATGGTACAATCATACTTGTATAGAATGTTCTTACTCAACTTGAGTAAATCTACTTCTCTAATTTTTTCTTTATACCTAGGTACGGATAGTTAGAAGTCTACCATACATCGTTCTTGTGGGAAAAATAGTTCTGACATAGTTAGAGACGATTAGTCACAATGCATAGGATGAAGTAGAACATGGTATAAAGTAAGTATAGGAGTCATCAAGAAGGGATGTTTGGGAATAAAAAGAGTCATTAAAGTATCGTAACCATGGGGTATATACCATACCCTTAGTTATCAGGTCTAGAGGTGAATTTTTATGGTATAATATAGAGTTAGGACAAGACGTAAGCATTGATGGAAGATACATTACTATCCTAAGGCATGATCAACAACATGAAGGATCAACAGATTCCATGAAAAGGCTATCAGAATCCAAATGTAGGAATTCAATCTACATGGTACTTTGTTCTATACGGAACCAAGTCACACCACAACTATTGTAGGATCACTTTGTCCTAGTTTATTCCAGTGGAACAAGGCATGCAATATGAGTAATTACCAGGGGCGGATCTACAGGGTATGCCCGGTATGCCACGGCATACCCTGGATCTCCCGTATATATCATGTATATATATGCAAGTAGAAATATAAATTTGATTATTCAGTTATATTTAAATAAATTATCAAACGTCCTTCACTAGACACAAAGAAATGTTTGTGATTCTGGTTATCATGAATGTTCCTAGCTTGCAGGGCGTTTGTTCGAATCCTGTCGGCAGTAATATTTTGTACCCCATTTTATCATGCACCGTACTACTGGTAGTCTAGTACTCATTGTTGCAGGATACCATAACTCTTCTCACTTCTTTTATACATTTCCTAGTGTAAATACTTAGTATGAATAATTACTACGCATAAGCACATGTTTGGAAACAAATCCTGAGTTTTCTATATTATATAGTTTCCATTGTTTAGTTTAAAAAAATTCTGATTGTTTTCAACCAGCAGGAATATAATTTTTTTTGCAAAGTGATACAAAAAAATACATGTATAATTTCTCTTGCAATTTCCGACTATTCGGACATGGCCAAGTTGCGATGCTAAAATACGTTTTTTTTTTTTTGCTTTTTAGCTTACGCTATGTGGAACAATTTTTTTGGCTAAAATTAAATTTATGAAAATTTATAATTTGCCCCTTTGTTGTTAAAATATATATTATGAAATTATATGTATTTTTTTGTGTGGCATACCCTATAGTAAAATCCTAGATCCGCCGCTGATTACCGAGTCAAAGAGTGGTTGTGTAGAATAGAATTATAAGATACTATATACCTACTGATGTCTACGCACACTTCTATTCTTGTAGACAGTGTTGGGCCTCCAAGTGCAGAGGTTTGTAGAACAACAACAAGTTTCCCTTAAGTGGATTACCCAAGGTTTATCAAACTCACTGAGGAAGAGGTCAAAGGTATCCCTCTCAAGCAACCCTGCAATTACGATACAAGAAGTCTCTTGTGTCCCCAACACACCTAATACAATTGTCAGTTGTATAGGTGCACTAGTTCGGCGAGGAGAGAGTAAAATACAAGTAGTATGGATATTTATATTTGATAATAGCAATCTGAAATAAAAATGGAAGCAAGAAAACATGTAGCAGAATTGATTGTAAATGGTGTTTCAATGCTTAGAAACAAGGCCTAGTGATCCTACTTTCACTAGTGGACACTCTCAACAATGATAATATAATTGAATGCATAAATATCTCTCCTCACTATGCTACTCCGAACCACTCTCCGGTCGAATAACAGACACCAATTCATTGCGTAGGGCTGTAACAGCACTCCTCAAAGTCGCATTCCCATGTCTAGTTAACCCCACGCTGTCACTATGAGCGCCCTAGAAGGTACTAGACAAACACCACAATTTCACAGGGTCATCCAACACAAGATATAAATATCATGCTAAACCACACAGTGCACACACTGTCACCTTAACACCGTGATCAAAGTGTTTACGAAGATCTCATAACAAAACCACTCGAGTAGCATAATACATGAAGATAAACATCTACTTATTCAACTAAATTACAAAGCTCATGATCACATAAAGATCACACCATGGGAGAGAGAGATGAAACACATAGCTACTGGTAGAGCCCTCAGCCCCGGGGGAGAACTACTCCCTCCTCATCATAGGAGATAGCAATGGCGATCAAGATGGCGATGGAGTCTATGGAGATGGCTCTGGAGGCACTTCCCCGTCCCGGTAGGGTGCCGGAACAGAGATTTCTGTCCCCCCAAAACTTGTCGGCGGCGGCGGCGGAGCTATGGATGTTTCTGGTGGAAAAGGCCGATTGATTTAGGGTTTATGCATCGGGGGGCATATATAGGAGAAAGGGCGATGTCGGTGGGTGGCCAGGGGACCACACCACCTGGTGGGGAGGCCAGGGGGTAGGCCACGCCACCCTATGGTGTGGCCACACTGTGGCCCCCCTCCGGTTCTCTTCGGGACTCCATGGACCCTCCGTGGATTCTAAGACTTCTGGCTTTTGAATCATCCAATTCCGAGAATATTTCCAGAACAACTTTTCTGAAACTAAAAACAGCAGAAAACAAGAACTGGCTCTGTGGCATCTTGTCAATAGGTTAGTCTCGGGAAATCGATAAAAATGACATAAAGTGTAAGGAAAACATGTAGCATATGGCATGAAAACAACATGGAACATCAAAAATTAAGGATACGTTTATGACGTATCAACATCCCCAAGCTTAGTTCCTACTCGTTCTCAAGTAGGTAAACAATAAAAAAAACACATAATTTCTAAGGTGACATGCTACCAACATAAACTTGATCATCATAGTAACGTAAAGCATGTAAACTAGGATCAAATGAATAAAGGTTGTGGCTTATAGTTGATATCAAAGAGTAATGTATAAACCATTATGAATAACAAAGTAAAACTTTTCAACGAATCAATACTAAAAGGCAATCCAGTGTGCAAATTATATTAAAGATGATTTAAGCTTGAAGAACAACAATATAATCATCCAAGGCATCAAACTCTAACAACAACTCCTGTTAGGACCAAGTCAAGTGACAACAATATGCATATAGGAAAATCATTCAAATAATTGTGCACTTAAAACAAGCAAGCGTTCTGTATTGGTTCCTGGCACCAGGATGTTATGGCTAAAAGAACATTATGGGGGGTTTGGATGGTCAATGGAAGAAAGTCTCACACAACTGAAAGTGATCATTACACAAGAGGAAGTCTTATAATTGAAGTTATGCAAGGAGTAGTGATTGCCACACAACGGATGCACATAGAGCTATAAGTGTATGAAAGCTCTCCAATGGAACTAGTCGGGGGTGCATCCAACCTGCTTTCTCACGAAGACCTAGAGCTCTTTTGAGGAGGCTCATCATTGGAATATACAAGCAAGTTCTATAATGTAAGTTACCCACATAGTTATGCAAGTCATAATATGAAAACTCTCTCCAAACTGAAGTAATGATGCTAAAAAAGCACAAGTGTGGAATAAATGATAGTAGTGCTGCCCCCTCTCTCTTTATATTCTCTCTTTTGCCTCTTTCTTTCTTTTTTATATTTCTCCTTGGGATTTTTCTTTTCTTTTCTTTTTTTTAAATAACCTCACTAGTAGGGGCAACAATCTATTTTACAATGAAACAACACACTTTTAGTACTCATAACTCAAACTGAAATATCTCTGATGAATAAAACTAAATGCTCCTGCCAGTGTCGCAGTATGCAAAATAACAATGCATGACAAGTAACATAATGATGATGGATGTTGTATGACAATATATCTCGGGATGGCTATGGAAATGTCGTGGTAGGTAGGTATGGTGGCTGTTTTGAAGAAGATAATTTTGGCTTATGTGTAGAAGAACAAAGTTCTCCCACGGGGTTTGGATGCACTCGCGAAGTTTGCACCAACTCTCAATGTGAGAATGAGAAATGCACAATACCAAAGAGGCTAGCAAATATGGATGGTGGAAGTGCCAGAAAGACGCAACATAGAACTCACAAGTTAAAAGATTCCAAATAAAATCATGATCTCACAAGGCATAATGAAAATCACTCCAAGAGGGTCCATGGCAGTGACAAGTCACTATTAGCTACCCTGACCGTAGCGCGTAAAAAAAAGCCATTACGATTGCTATCAGCAAAGGAAGTCATATACCATTATCCTATCAACTGATTATTTGAGTGTGGCACAGTTTCAAGCTTCTAGACCAACCATTAATTGTTTTTACTCTACTAAACCTGCAAGTTTACCATTAAGCATATTAATATCTCAAAACAACAACAAATAATCAAGTGAAACAGTTTAATGATCTACAAGAATATGCAAGCTTTTTCGTTATACCAACTACCACACGTAGCATTTTCTACCAAACACCAAACAACAAAAACTCTCCAAGAGATATAGAAATGAAACAAGAGAGTACTAACATAACTCTACTAAAACTAACAGCTCTGAACAAGAGATGTAATGAAAACAAGAGCTAAACAGGAATTTTGCAGCAGCTAGAAGAAAAACTAAGAATACGAGCATAACAAGTATTCAAACGTAAAAACGGAGCGTGTCTCTCTCCCACACAAATAATGCTAGGTTCAAACTATATTATTACACCAATGAAAACAAAATAAAACAAAATAAAATCAAATAGACGCTCCAAGTAAACTTCATATGATGTGACCGAATAAAAATATAGTTTCACTAGAAGTGACGTGATAAATTGTTGATGAAGAAGGGGATGTCTTGGGCATCCCCAAGCTTAGATGCTTGAGTCTTCTTAGAATTTTCTGGGATGAACCACGGGGGCATCCCCAAGCTTTGTCCTTGCACTCTGCTTGATCACATTATATCGCCTTCTTCTCTTGACCCTTAAAAACTTCCTTCACACCACACTCAAAGAGTAATTCACATTAGAGGGTTAGTGCAACAATAAAAAATTCATGGGTTCTGCATGGGAACAAGTTCTATTGATACTTTTAAACATTAGCAACAGCCACTGATGTTTCGTGAAGCAAAGAAATCCACTTGAGATCGTAAAAGAGCAAATGCAAGAAAAATGCCAGAATATGCCAAAACCAGAACAGTCTGTAGAGACGAGTTTTTTCGGGGCACTTACGTTGCTCAGATTGAAAAAATTAAAGAACAGAAAAGTTGTGGAATTAGCTGAGGGATAAGCACAAAACATTTAAGATCATTATGTTCTTTCTGTATTTTATACGATTTTTATGGTGGACAGCAGAAATTTGTTTCCTGCGCAGAAATCCAAAACCAACTCCAACTCTCATCAGAAACTTTACTTGGCACAACTAAAACATGAAAATAAATATACAAAGGAGTTGATACAGAAGTAAACAACACCTTGAATCAAATAAAACAGAGAAAAACAAAGCACAAAATAAAACCATGGGTTATCTCCCAAGAAGTGCTTTTCTTTAAAGCCTTTTAGCTTGGCATGATAGTTTGAGAAGATGCTCACATGAGAAATATGAATTGAAGCAAATGAGAGCATCAAGAAGCAAATGTAAAACAAATTTAAGTCTAACCCACTTCCTATGAAAAAGAATCTTGTAGAAGAACAAGTCAATAAAGCACAAACTGGCTAGCATAGGAAGAAAAAATAACCGCAACTTCAAAATTTTCAACATAAAGAGAGGAAACTTGATATTTCTGAGATGCATAAGACTATGTTTCCCTCTCTGCTACAAACTTTCAGTAGCATCATGAATGAAATTAACAATGCAACTATAACATAAAACATTATTATCATGAGCCACATGCATAAAAGAATTAATACTCTCCACATAAGTAAAATCCTTCTCATTAGTAATAGCGGGAGTAAATTCAACAAAATAGCTATCATTATTATTCTCATCGCCAAAATCATCAAATATACGAGGCATATTATAATCATAATTAATTTTCTCCTCAATAGTAGGTGGAATGAAAATAACATAATCATCATTGTAGTCATCATATATTGGAGGCAAAGTATCATCAAAGTAAATTTGTTCCTCAATGCTTGGGGGACTAAAAAGATCATTTTCATAAAACTATCTTCCCCAAGCTTAGACTTCTCCATAGAATTAGAAATAATGGTATTCAAAGAATTAATGCTAATAACATTGCTACTAGCATGCAAATAAAGCTCCATAAGTTTTTAATTTTCTCTTCAAACACTTCATGTCCTAACTCAAGATAAATATTATAAAGTTCTCTCATATTTTTGTTGTTTTCCATTAAGCCTAACTAGTAAAATACAAACAAGCAACAAGTGAAAATAAGCCTAACTAGTGAAAATAAAAACAAGAAACAAAAAGATATAATTGCAAAATCTAAAGGAAATAACTTCGAGCACTCGAAGAGGATGTGAGTACCTTTTACCTTACCTCCTCGGCAATGTCGCCAGAAAGGAGCCGGATGTCTACGCACGCTTCTATTCTTGTATATTGTGTTGGGCCTCCAAGTGAAGAGATTTGCAGAACAACAACAAGTTTCCCTTAAGTGGATTACCAAGGTTTATCGAACTCGGGGAGGAAGAGGTCAAAGGTATCCCTCTCAAGCAACCCTGCAATTACAATACAAGAAGTCTCTTGTGTCCCCAACACATCTAATACAATTGTCAGTTTTATAGGTGCACTAGTTCGGGGAAGAGAGGGTAAAATAAAAGTAGTATGGATAAATATAAGTGATAATAGCAATCTGGAATAAAAATGGCAGCAAGAAAACATGTAGCAGAACTGATTGTAAACGGTATTTCAATGCTTAGAAACAAGGCCTAGGGATCCTACTTTCACTAGTGGACACTCTCAATAATGATAACATAATTGAATGCATAAATATCTCACTTCACTATGCTACTACGAACTACTCTCTGGTCGAATAACAAACACCAATTCATTGCGTAGGGCTGTAACAGCACTCCTCAAAGTCGCATTCAGTTAACCCCACGCTGTCACTGTGAGCACCCTGGAAGGTACTTGTAACAGCCCTAGGCTGCTACAGAAAGCTACTAAAAAATTTGGGTAAAATTTTCACTTTTCCCTTTCTTCATGCATCATGGCATCCATGTTAAATTGATAAAAAATAAATCAAGCAAGCTGCAAAGCCTTAAGAGAAAACAAATCCATTCAGGAAAAAAAAACCATTTCTTGATCTTCCATACTTGTCAAGGAAGTTCCAAGAATTAAATTGATAGTTTGGAAGCAATAATAAAAATATGCCAATTGTTTTAGAAAATGAGAGGCATGCAATCTGGCTTCATTAAAAAAATTCAGATTGTAAACCAAAGTTCATTACTGAATTTCTAAGGTTAATGTAAAACAAATGTTGAAAACAAATTAAAGGGGTGGCAGCACCACTCATAAAAATATTCAACACATTGTTCCAATTACATCCTTGCAACATTCTTCTAAATTTAAAATTGCTCAAAGGGCAAAACAAAAATATTTTGTGAGCTTCCAAATTGTTGAGGAGGTTCCAAGATGGACTTTTGGAAGTTGTGAAAACTTTGGAAAAATTCCAAAAGTTAATAACAGAAAAGGCATACAAAATTTCTCACCCAATTTGGAAATTAAATTGTCAAAACTTTGCAAACTCCAAAACAGAGGTGGTGGGTTATGTTAACTTGTTATTACCAGCATCCACTTATATTTTGGCAAGGTTTGGTGGGAGAAAAACAAATGCTTTATTATTTGAAAAATGCCAGAAGCTGAAAACTCAAACAAGATACTTCTGGAAACTTTATCCAATTGAGCTAAAAACTTAATAAATGGTTCCTTGTGTTAAATAAGGGAAACACAAGTGAGGGCACAAAAAATTGAATTGATTTAAGCCCTGAAAACACAAATTTTCTTCACAGCAGTAAATCAAAAGTGAAACAAGTTTGTTCTACAAACTTTATCCAATTTCCTTGAAAATTTTATCATATGCCCTTTATGCCAAATAAGAAATTATTGCAAGAGCCCATGAATTTTGGAAGTGGTTAACCAATTTTAATAAATCATTTTCTTTTCTGGCAGATTTGAAAATAAATCAAGTTTGTTCTACAAACTTTCTCAAAATGATCTAAAATTCCTACCAGTGCATCCTTATGGTAAATAAGAATTTCCCACCAAATATCACAAGGTTTTGAGTGATATAAGTGCCTCAATCAATTGTTGAAAGAAAAGTGCAGAAAAGAAACTAACACAAGTCTGTTTTAAAAATGTTATAAAACAATTCTGAACAAATTACCAGTGGTTCAAGTTTGCAAATAATAATTGCCCACAAGTTTGCACCAAATTTAAAATTGATTTAAGGGTGGAAAACAACATTTTACAGAAGCAGAATTACTGAAATTTTAAGAGGAGAGAAAATTCTAGGGGGTTTTATGAAATTTGCCCTGTCCTTCTTTTTCCTGTAGCTGGTACGGCCATGGAAGGGGTGGAGCTGAGCCACTCGTTTTCCCCCTTCCACATGTCGGCTATCGGCGCCCTCCTGGACGTGGATAAGAGGCCCCCATGGCGCCCTTCCCCTCTCCTCGAAACCCTAACCCTAGCCCTATTCTCTGTCTCTCTCCCGCAACCGAACCCTACCACCATGGCCGCCGCTTGATGCCGGCATTTGGAGCCGCTCCAGACAAATCAAAGATGAGGAAAAGCTCTGCCATGACGCCCTCTACCTCCACGCAGAAGGATTCGGGTCGAGATGTCCCGCGCTCGCCGCGCCATCCTCTTCTTCCCACCGGCCGGCTGAACCTCGTCGAGCACCGTGACGTCGCCTCCGACCACCTCCGGCCACACTGAGTGCACCCACGCAACGAGGGTGAGCTCCTCTTCCGATTCCCTCCGTTTCCCCGCTGGTTAGCACGACATAGTGGCCGCCTGCTGCTCGGTTCTGGTCGCCGGCACCGCCCGTGCGTCCTTCTTCGGTTACGTTCAGTTACGTCCAAGTCCATCCGTGCTTTGTTCTAAAGTTCAGTTAACGCGCGAAGCTACTGGATAAAATGTAGGAAGATCTAGTTCTAGTGTCATACGCATGCATATCCCAATGGCTACATCCTCTGGATACCGCCCTGGAGACCCTGGTTCGATCCCCGCGGAGGCAATATGGCCCAACCTTTATTTGGGATTTAATCCCTCACTACGGTCCCACATGTCACTGGCCCTAGAAGCCACGGTGGCTTCCACCTCGCCGCGTGGAGCCCAACCCCACTGGGTAAGGACACGCGGGTATGGCCCTGTGTCGGTAGAAAAGCCCCCGGACGTTTTTCTCTGTTAAAAGAGAAATGGATTCAGTTTTGCAGATTCAAACCATTACTCATAAAATCAATAACTAAATGAAAAACGCTCCAATGTGAATGATTCAAATTTCTACAAACTCACAGTGAGGATCACTTTCTGATAATGTCGAAGTTGCAATATGTTTCTGTTACATATTTTGCACTAAATAATTAAATAAAGAAAATGCAAAAAAACTTGGAAACTTTGGAAATTCATAACTTTGGTTCTGTCATTCCAAATTGAGCAAACTTGGGCTCTAAAATTTTGTCTTAACAAACTCTACACCATAGTATTTTATTTGGGCAGATTTGAATAAAATTTGACCAACAAAACAACCATTTTCTGTTCTGGTCAGAAAAGAAAAGAGAAAAGAAAATGGCATAACTAATTCAATAATGATCCAAAAATTATGTTTAATATCTTAAAATGTTCAGTGAAACATTGTCCACATGTTTCAAGTATTTTACATACTTTTGGAACTAAAAGTACCTCTTTTTAAAAAAAATACCAAAAATGGCAGAAATGAAAGCAATAAGAATTAATTCACGTTTATTGTTTTCTTCACCCCAAAAACTATGGAAACTATATCAAATTGAAAAGCACTAAGGTAACATCATTTTCATGCATGTTGACAAATTATTTAGGTGCTGGTCTTGTTAGTAAAAATTAGTATGTCACTAAGGTAAATATGAGTGTTGTCAAATAATGCATAATTATTTGGGAACAAACATTTAAAATGGAGATCATCTCCATGATGTTTTAGTTGCATTAAAATGTCATGTCATCATGAGTGTGCATTGCACCTGCTGTAATTGTTCTTTATGTTGTTTCCTTTCCGAGGTTGTTTGTGCTTAGGTAGATCGGGGAGTGGAAGTGCAACCAAAATTCTTTGACAATTCCTACCTCTGTCATTTCAGCAAGGCAAGCGTAAATCCACTTCTTTGAGCATCTCTCTTGACCTATGTTTTACCTCAAGTATTTTCTCCACCATAATATTGCATTCGATTCAAATGTTTTGGCTATACTATCCTAGTAGTTGCATTTTGTTCCGGACACCATTACCTGTTTCCTTCCTATATCCTTAGTATTGTTGTGTGGCCCGAGATACTGCTATATGCTACTTAATTGCTTAGACCTGCTTAGTTGAGTGCCTTGGGTCCGATGATTGGATCGTGGTTGGAAGATATTATGTCATGTCCGGATGTGTTGGGGGCCGGTTGTCTCCAATTAAAATGGAACAGTCATGGATGAGTTGCCATCACTGAATGGTGGTGTTTTGCCTCACTCATGCCCCTAGGAGCGAGTTCTCCTCATCTTGAACCAAGACCGAGCGTGCTTCCATCGGTGGGACATATGGACTCCCTAACGACCAGCTAACTTATGAGGGTGTAGCCCGGGGTCCTTTAGGTTGAGATTTCCATTTGCGTGTGCGTGAACACAATGGACGAGCTGCGAACAAGGACGGTGGTGTTTAGAATGGTGGCCTCGGTCCAGGGTGTCGGAGGCACTGAACCTGGACTACGCTTCACCAATGATCCCGGGATAGATTCATGCAAGCCAAAGGTTGTAACCGCGCCCACTCTCTCGGCCTCCCAGGAAGAGGATGTGATCAAGCATGATCAGGCAAGGAGCCGGACGGTACTGGTGGTTAAAATAGTACACCCCTGCAGAGTAAATCTTTTCGAAAAGCCGTGTCCACGGTTATGGACATCCTTGGGAACGGAGCTGAGATCATAGAGAACTTAAACAAAAAAACTTGAGGCAGCGGATGTGATGCTGGTTTGGCGGATGCCTTGTTCAGAAGTGAAGAAGAAGAGTTACAATTTCTATCTCATTTCAAAAATCTTCTTTTAGACGTTGCCAAGTTGTGTCTTTTAAAAGAAAACTGGCTTTCTGGAAAATAACTACCAAATAGCCTTGCTAAAGCCTCATTCGAGCTATAGCTCTAGTAACCTTGCGAGTGCCTCCTGTACTCACCGTTGCTTTGTTGAATTTTTATTGTATTCTAGCAGAGGACTTCTCCAAAGTCAAAGGTGGTTTCTTCGTGGACGTCGATGAGTAGTCTGGGTTTTCCAGGTGGCAGCCTGGGGTGGTTAGGAGCAAGCTGGGTCTGACTTGTTTATCTGCAGGCCCCTTAGGCCATATTTTGGTTCTTGTTGTTTAGAACAACTATACTTGCTTCCGGTTGTTGTAATGTTGGGTCCGTGACCTCTGATTGTATTCTGCTATATTTTCTCTGTTAAGAGTTGAAATATATATGCTTTGTGTCGTAGAGACTGTGGTGTGCCAGTTTGTTCCGGGTCTTGATCTCTTTATTATGCAACTTGGTTGGGCCCGACGTTATGTCATGACTGAGGGGTTGGGGGCCGATGATCCATGACCGAGCCGCGCCTACTGATGTGATTCAGCCTGGGGGATGGTAACCCTGGTAACCATCAGTCAGGTATCGTAACCGGTGACATCTAGCACTTTGCATAGTTCCGAGGTCGGGGCGTTACAGTACTATACAAACACCACAATTTCATAGGGTGATCCAACACAAGATATAAATATCATGCTAAACCACACGCTGCACACACTATCACCTTTACACCGTGATCAAAGTGTTTACGGAGATCTCATAACAAAACCACCAAAGTAGCATAATACATGAAGAGAAATATCTACTTATTCAACTATATTACAAAGCTCATGATCATATAAAGATCACACCATGGGAGAGAGAGATGAAACACATAACTACTGGTAGAGCCCTCAGCCACGGGGGAGACCTACTCCCTCCTTATCATAGGAGATAGCAACGACGATCAAGATGGCGATGGAGTCGATGGAGACGGCTCTGGGGGAACTTCCCCATCCCGGCAGGGTGCCGAAACAGAGATTTATGTCCCCCGAAACTTCTCGGCGGCGGCGGCGGAGCTACAGATGTTTTTGGTGGAAAAGATCGATTGATTTAGGTTTTATGCATCGGGGGGCATATATAGGCGAAAGGGCAATGTCAGTTGGTGGCTAGGGGGCCCACACCACCCGGTGGGGCGGCCAGGGGGTAGGCCGCGCCACCCTATGGTGTGGCCATCCTATGGCCCCCCTCCGGGTCTCTTCGGGACTCCGTGGACCCTCCGGGGATTCTAAGACTTCTGGCTTTTGAATCGTCCAATTCCGAGAATATTTCCAGAACAACTTTTCTGAAACTAAAAACAACAGAAAACATGAACTGGCTCTGTGGCATCTTGTCAATAGGTTAGTCCCGGGAAATCGATAAAAATGACATAAAGTGTAAGGAAAACATGTAGCATATGGCATGAAAACAACATGGAACATCAGAAATTAAGGATACATTTATGACGTATCACCTACTTGTAGTGTATAGCATTTAAGAGCCTTGGTACTTGAGATGCTTTACTCAAGGTACTACTATTTTACAGGCTTTTGATGCATGAGTGATATATACATGTATTTGGAATTTATTGGATCCTATTTGGATTTTTGATTGACTAGATCTGTACATGAAGTTTGAACTTGATGTGCAAATGCATGTTGCAACACTGAGTTCTTTCTTGATGTTACTGATCTAGAGGGTATAGGATTAGTATGAGAGCGGTCTGAGTTATCAACAGATGGAAATAACCACAAAAGGTTTGGAAGATCAGAAAGCCTCGAAGGCAGAAGTCAAGGAAGCTACGAATGGGAATGGAGTACATTCCACATCTTGATTGGAGTTGGTGACATATTTTATCAACACATGGAGATCTACCACAAGCGAGGCGAAGAAAATCGCCTGAGTAGCTATATCTGAGAAGGAAATATGTAGAAGTTTGGTAAATCAAATTATAGAGTCTTCCCGTAGAAGTCAAAACCCAATGATGTAGAAGGACCATAGGGACTCACCAGTGAATGGTTTGCAGTAACTTGTAGGAAGGAGTTAAAACTCGAGAAACTCGAAGATGTTATTACCAATTAGATGAGTCTAGGAAGAAGTTTAGGTGAATTTAAAGGATAAAGAGTGTCCTGAAGTCGAAGGTAATATCCCAGAAGAGAATCCTATTGTTCACACACAAGTCCCATAGATAAGTAGATAGTAACGTCTTTCTCTTGAGACCATTAGATTGAATAAAATGGAATCCTAACCATAGTTGATACCCAGTGTACTGGAAGAATCTTATTGGTTATTCATCACCTGGTAGATGTACCAAATGTTCTTAGGAAAGTTATGAGAGGTAGGAAACCATACCTATTCATCGGAGAACGAAACTTGGTATCCATTATATGGTGGAAATACCACGTTTTATTCGTGAGACCCTTAGGAAGATATAGTAACCAAAATATGGTTGTCATAATAACAGGTAGAATATTAGATCATAGCGCGAGAGAATGGAAGGTGAACAATCAAGAAGAGTCTACACATATGAAGGTGAACCCAAGAAACAATTCATGAGGAATTAAAGGTATACAAAAATTCTCTCTGCCCATCTTAACGTGAGAGAGGTTGAACTTCGGGACGAAGTACTTGCTAAGGGGTAGATACTGTAACATCCTAGTGTTTGGGACATTATAAGGATCAAAATATAATATGTTCATTCGCAAAGCATGCATCTAAAAATACGGGAAATTTTGGCACGAAAGTTTAAACGAAGCAAAGTTACCAATGTTTCCCTTGACATGATGAAATATGTTTAGATCATCTGGTCAAGAGTACATTTGGACTGATCTTTATAACAAGTATCTTAGGAAACCAAATCATTTGATAAGAGAAACTAGAATTGGTTATGACCAACACTAACTATCCACAACCTTAACCTCAAGTCTATAAGTGATTTGGGAGTAATCATCTAGGTATCTAGACCTCAAAGAGGGTGAGCCTTCAAAACCACATCATTGATGATCATACTTTCACAAACTAGTGAAGCATAGTTGAATAATCTCATTAGCATAGATATGATGTCCTTTAAAACATGAACCATTTAAATTATAAATACATTCACACAACATCTTTATAAATAATTTCATAACCATTAAGTAAACCTATTGAAGTGAATGGCAAAGGTTCAATAGAACAAAACTGATACAAACAAGCATTAACTCAAATCCCACAATTGGGAAATGACAGAATAATTGTTAGTAACATATTTATGGAATAGGTACATATCTCAAAATAATAAATAGAAGAATATAAAGTAACAACATGACACTCCAAGAAACCAACTAACAACTCTGACTTAAATCATTAAACCCCAATAACCTTCATATGCTCATTGTATCATTCATCTTATACAAGTGAGCAGATGAGATCTCAAGACATGAAGGGACCATTTGATCAATTTACTACATTAAGTCATCATTCCATAAGCACTCCACACTTCTATTGAAATCCAACATTCAACAACTAAAGTATCTTTGGATACAACTAATTAATAACAGCAAGTTATAACCTCTATTAGAGGAATTAAATTGATTGCTAAGTAAAACCAATCATATATGAAATAAGTACATATCTTATGGGAAATAAAATAAGAAGTATATGGAAGGAGAATAAAAGCTTAACTAACTCATAATCTAGATCTTTCTACTTTGTCTATACCATGTCATTTTCTTGTTTTCCAATCTTCTCGAAGTCATTCTGCAAGAGAAGCAACCGACAAGAAAGGAGGAACCCCGGTAAGAACACTTGCAGAAGGATTCTTTAGAGTGTTCTAGAAGTGCTATTCCAATCTATCATAAGAGTATTGGGAAACTCTTATATCTTAATCTGATTTTATTAATTCCTCATTAAATAGTGTGATATTCCAATGTTCATGTGCTATAGAAGTAGTTTGGTAACAAGCTTGTACACCTTGTTAGAAAATCACTTTTGTATACTCCAAAAATTGAATATCATATAAAAATAAACAGAAGATTAGATAACCTAGGACATCTCAGCCAATTGTATATGAATAGTAATCTAGAGGCAAGTCTGGCCAACTTGTTAACAAATTTTTCTTATATGCATATAGCAACTTGATGTCATAACCTACAATTACTTTTTATAAACATCTAAGAAAAATCTTTTCTTGGAGTAATTGGTTGGCTTCACCACAAGGGTGGGACATATGAGGTTAGAATCCAATAGGTGATCTTACTTGCAAATGACAAAGGCAGTATCTGAAGACAACTGGCTACTAGAGGCAAGGATATTGCAGGCAACAAAAGTCAACAAGAAGCAACACTGACTCATTAAGGAATTATGACATGATCAATCATCCAATGTATCATTAGGTTACATTAAAATCCAGAACCTCTAACCCAAGTCAAGCTCATCAAGGATAAGGTTCACATAATAATAACTCTAATGGAATCAAGTATAAAGTAAGAAATAATAACAAGCCATTGCATCCAAATGTCTTGTGATATGTTGAGGTAGATGGTAACAAGCTTAACAACCTTGTTTTCTAGATCCTTCTCATACATAAAACAAATTGATAATAACAAAAATTCATCTATACATAACCATGCAAATGATTAAATGTTCTAAAACCAACATTGATAATATCCATACTTGTAACCTGGGTGAAAAGAAGCAAATAAGATTCTATTGAGATTAAGTATTAATAAGAGCCAAACCCACTCATGTTTTCCACTTGATCAAGCACCAATCTATCAAACAAGGTTTACACATTCCTAATTAAAATGTCAACGAAAATTTAATAAGAGTTGTAACTATGAAAATAACAAAGCCACATAAAGAGAAAACAAATCCATTTATTACCCAACAACATTTGGTATGACATGGAATAAAATTCCCTATTGGGTGATTTTCATTACAATGCATAAAAACACTACTAAGAATCTTACAAAGTATTTACTAAAAGATTGGTATCTAAGATTTCCCAATGAAAAACACACCATTGTGTAATAAACATAATTGTTGAGTTGTGTTCATGTCATAGCATATACAAAAAATTTATTGAGTCCATTTGAAATTTAAATTGAGAGAAAACAACAAAATCAGTTAAATTAAAGACCCAAGTGAAAATTCAAATCTTATTCAATTTCACCAAAACAAAACATGGCGAGGTTGCATTTTTACAAGGATTTCAAATATTATTTTTAATAATTTTTCTATTGACAAAAGGCCCGGAAAACAACGGTTCTATTATGTTTTCAGCCACAGAAGGGCCTCTGTGTAAATTTGTACTTTCCTCGGAGGGTTATGGGGAAGAGTTCCCTTTTTGTATTCTTCCAGGCCGGCAGAGGCGTGTCTCCACCACCGACGCTGCCACACCACCTCCTTCTTACCGTCGACTCGCAAGGATAAGAAGACGTAAGCTCTACCTCTCCTCTCTCTCCCCTTACTCATCTCGATATTTCACTCTCTCTGTACACCTTGCTCGCCGGAACCCTAACCTCTACTGCCCCTATTACGTTCTCTCAGCTCCATCCATCCGTGGATAAATCGAGACACTCCGTAGTTTCGCCATCCTCCTCTACATCCAATCTAGGACGCATGCGAGCCGGGAGGGACGGAATTGCCGGGATAAAACCGTCTTCCTCACCTCTGTCTGTCGTGCGCCGCGCCGATTCTGCCGCCGTCAAGAATCCTCCGGCTATTCTGATCTCCTCAACACATTCCCGCTGAGTTCCTGAGCATGTGGATGCTCTTCGCCATCCCCCTCTACCTCTAGTTTGGGTACTCGACAAAGATCGTTGTCCACCACCGTGGGAGCTCATCGTCGGGCAAGTTCCAGTGATGATTTGGTCACGAATCCACCACCCCTAGATTCCTCAATTCGTCCTCTATCACGTAGTACCAACGGATTGGATTAATTCGAAGAAAATTGCAAGATTATAGATAAACAAAGAGGATTCCTTTGTGCTTACATCATCATGACATCAACATGACGCCAGGAGAGTTTTTTTCTTAGTTTTTGATTTAAAATTAAACTGACAGGTGGGTCCCACCTGTCAATTAAAAAATGGCAGAAAAATAAGTAATCTCATAAATTCAATAAATTTTAGTTTACTTATCCGAAAAATATAAATAAAATAAGCAATTGTTTAGAAAAATAAAATCTAAATGTTTATAAAATTTTCAAAAATGTTTGATGAAGTTTAAATTTAAACATTATTTTAATTTAAATTAAATCATTTAAAATTGAGAAAAATAAGGAATAATTCAAATAATTCGGAAAAATACAAGTTATATATCAAATTGCTCAAAAGACAAATGCAAACCATTTATGATATTTTCAAAATCAATTTAACAAGTTTTCATGTGTGCCATGTTTTGCCTAGTCATTTAATTCGTTTAAAATTTGGAAAATTAATAACTTATTGAAATCTTTTTAGCAAGTTTCAAATAATAAACCAAATGAAAGAGAAAAACATTTTCAATTCAAATATGTCACAAAGAAAATCCTTTATTCTACTTAAGAATACCTAAAATGTTTTCACACCTACTTAACTATCATCACAAGTCATTAACAAATTAAAAGATGGTAGAGTTGATTGTGTTATATACTCAATTTCAATTAGGTTCCTTTGTCCTAGTTCTACACTTTTCAACATCCTTGAAGATAATATGTTTGATATCTTTTGGAAGTTGTTTTAAATATGATATTACCTTTTTATATAACCAAGTAATAAATACTTGTACTTAAACATGATAACAATTGATTTGCTAAATAAAAGTGGAACACATGTAAGTCTAAAAGAAGTAATAATCAATATAAATAAGTAAAGTAATTCAAACTTCCAAACCTTAATGTTATTAACTCTTTAAGTGAACAACATCATCACCACAAGTAATTAAACAACTCCAAGTCACCTAAAACAAATGTAATCTTAGTACGACATCGATCGTAGCTTACACTTGTAAGCTGGGAATTTTTCAGGGTATTTCATGATGCATCTCATTACTATGCATGTATCATCTTGCCAGTGTGTTTGGTTGTCCTTACTGGGACTACTTTGCTATCTTTCATATCTCGGGATTTCCACGCAACCCTTTAACCCGAAGGACATGGATTATTATTATTTCTATCTCAGGAAAGTTCATCACTTGCTCATATCATTTGCAGTATTTCCTAAAGAACTATTTTCAAAAAACCTATAGTATTACCACCTACTCTCAAACAAATGCATGATCCTATTTTTTTAATAATATGACTAATTGAATGACTAACTGGGTGGTAGTGTTCTGTTTGCTGGGCGGATGGAGCCATGGTAAGATGAATAGGTCAAAGGAAGGTTCCATCTTCATGGGAAAGTATTACCTAGGACTTAACAACAAATACCGTCAGAGTTCTTGCGCCATAAAATACCGCGTTAACCATGGGTCTTGTATGGGGCGAGTAAGACAGTTGTGATCTTTTCCTGTTCACATGTGAATGGGCTTCCAGAGCCGTATGATGTTGGTCTTGCGAGACTACATGCACATGGGTGGGATCCCTTGATTCCCATGGACTCTAGGGTCTATGATGGTCTGCCCGGGGCGCTTAGATATCTATCGTGAGGGGTAGAATCAGGGGTTAAACCTGCGTGGCAGAAAATGGGTGGGCATGTGTTGTGCGGAGAAGCATGGTTTGGTTTGGATCAACAACCGGGCCCCACACCTGAGTGGGAGTGGATAGGAATGTACACCTGATTGTGCAACATGGTCTTGATCGCCTATGGGCAAAGTAAGACACCTCTGTAGAGTGTAAAAAGATGTGACATGTTACCCCTTGTTCCGGGAAGGAGCTACAAACGCCGCAGGAAAGGAAACTCCATGAAGTTATAGCTCCTGTGAAGATTTGGTAGGCATAGTTTTCAATATTAAAAGCAACCTCTTGAAGAAATATTTGCAAAAAAAAAAACTTGCATTAGCTTATGACTCTTTAGAGTCTAAGGCTAGAGTTAGTGCATCAAACTACCCACTGTATATAATTAACTTGTTAAGTAACGCTCGTTACTCACTCGTTCCTGATACGTCGATTTTGCATCACCGTTTTATATTTTTATTTTCTGTTATTCATCGATATATTTCATGTTATGATGCATCACTTATGCTATTTTATCTTATTTTGCATGTTTTATAATTTTTGGAGAATAAACACCGGGAGCAGAAATCTGATGGAAAAAGCAGCGCCAGAATACCCTATTTCAGGAGATCAGAAGAAGAGGGGGAACACCGAAGATGTCTTAGAAGTCCAGATGAAGGGGCCAGTGTAACACCCGGGGGTTTTACCAATTAGAATTGCTCGTGGTTTTTCTTTTTGCATCGCATTGCATGATGCATCATCTTGCATCTAAAACATGCAACAAATATTTTCAAATGTATCACACCGTTTCCCTAACTTTCTGAAAATTGTTTTGTTCTCTCAAAACTAATTTAATAACACTTAAACTTTTTTTCTTCTATTTCCCAGAAGTGTAAAACAGAAATTATAAAAGATGAAAAAAAACGTTTTGGTAAAGGCCCAAGCCAGCCCGTTTTCACCATAACCGAACCAGCCCACCTAACCCCTTTCTCCTTCCTCCGTCCGTACAGGCGAGGAGGAGAACGTGATCCTCCCTGTCGCTTTCCCCTCCATGGACCCCCCTCCACCTGCTCCCCCTCCCCTATACCTACCCCTCCCCTCCTCCAAACCCTAACCCTAGCCCAACCACTCTCCCCTCTCCTCCTCCTAGCCGCCGCCCCCCTCTCTTCTTCCTCTCCTTACTCTCTGTTTCTTTCCATCACCAACGACACCACCATGGCCGAAACTAGGAGCACCAAGGGCCGCAGCTGTGGTCGTCGCCTCGACCTCCGGAGACCGGGAATGGAAACGGGGCATCTTCCTCGTCGCCCTCGTATCCTTGGCCGGCCCGGGGAGGCAGCAGGGAGGTCTCGCCGTCCCCGTTTCCTACCGCCGACCTACTGCCTGCTACTGTCGCCTGCTTCTTCGTCAGGCACCGTCGTCGCCTCCCCGTCGTCTTCGCGCCTCCCTGTGTCGCCAGCCTTCGAGGTGAGCGAACCCCCTTCCAGGCCTAGGCCCTCCTTCCTCCTTGCTCTGTGACCCTGCCTTCGAGCAGTAGCGTCTCGCCGCTGGCCGCTCCATCCGTCCGTCCCGATCAAAGATCCGTAACTGAACCTTGCAGTTCAGTTAGTCCGCGAAATCACACCTTATCTTCTGTCAGATCCATAGTGTATCACCAAACGCAACAGCAGCCCAATGGCTTGGGCCCTCCCAGCGCGCACCCGAGACCCGAGTTCGAATCCCCCCGAGTAGCAAAAGCCACACCTTTTTCTGCTTTTTTTCCTTTTTTGCCCGAAATCCAGAAAAACAGATCTCGGTCTTTAATTGAAAAATCAATAACAAATTGAATATTGCTCCAAATTCAATGATTCAAGTTTCTGTGGATTCATAATCTTGTGCTCTTTCTGTTAATGTCAAAGTTGCAACATGTTTCTGTAATAATTTTTGCACTAAATAATTAAATACAGAAAATGCAATAAAAATTTGAAACTTTGGAATTTCATAACTTGAGTTCTGTTCATCCAATTTGAGCAAACTTGGGCTCTAAAAATTTGTCTTAACAAACTCTACACATTGGTATTTTATTTGGTCAAAATTGAATTAAATTTGAACATGTTTCCTTCTGTTTACTAAAAAGGGCAGAATAAAAATGCTTATGAAAAATTGCATAATAAATTCAATAATAACCCAAAAATTATGTTTAATAGCTCAAAATGTTCAGTGAAACATTTGCTACATGTTTTCAACCTTTTCAATGCAAATTGTTTACTGTTTTTCCTAATTAAAAGTGGTGCAATAATTCAATGCTTTAATTAAACCTTTTAAATTGCAAAATTCATAACTTGGGCAATTCAAATCCAGTTCCAACATGTAAAATATGTTTTCCATCCCATTTTTTCATGAACTTTGCAAATATCAACTTTGTTTTCTGTTTTGAATAATTTAAATTGCTGAAAACAACTGTGTCGTGGGATAATCACGACAGACGTTACCGGGGGTAACTGATCTTGGGGCAAGACGACACAGGCGTTTGGGAGAGGGTTTATCTCAGAGGAAAACATGGTGGAACTCGATCTGGTAGCCGGCAATCAAATCGCCGAGTCTCCAATCTCAATATATTAACTCGATCTCTTGTATACACTGGATGCTCGATATCAAGCGGTACTACTAGGGTTCTTGGATCTTAATCAACTACTCCTAGGGGTCGGTTTATAAAGCACCCATACCCCCTGGCTTACCCTCCAAGGCGCACCCTGGATCCTACCCGGACACGGCGCACAAACCCTAACTTTCCTTCACCGTAACCCACAATCCAGGTTACTGGGCCTACAAACTTGGGCCTTCCAAAAGTTTCTTTATCCTTAGCCGGATCCTGCGCAGCGTCCTTTGGGCCGGGTTATTCCCTGGAGTTGGCCTACCGGGTTATTATCCCTCCATCAGTAGTCCCCAGAATAGCTTGGGCTTCACGGATTCTTCCTTGAAGTGCTCGCTATTCCCTGCAAAAATACCAATCTCACAAATATATGGAGGCCGGGTTAAGATGCTTTGATAAATAGCTAGGCCCAACTCCATGGTGGCCATATGGTAACCCGGCTCTTCCCCAAATACCCGGCTTAGCTTTCCGGGTCTAAACCCTGATAGAAGTGTCAAAATCCTGCACTTTACTCGATAATTGCTCTTGATATTATGAGGAATATCCCCTTCCTATTTCTGCCCAGATATCGCGTTCAACACTTAAAGCATATTTCGCAAAATTCAAACACATAGCCGTTACTCCGTAATCCCCAGCTCCCTCTTGCGGAACCAAACTTATCCACACAAACCATTATAAATATACTCGTAGGGGTAACCCTAACCCCAACGGCTCACTTCCCCCATTCCTCTTCCTTTCTCCCTCCGTGCTCATCCTCACCGAGCGCCACCACGGAAATCCCGCGCGCATCACCGGAGCCCATTGGCCGGAGGCTGCGTTCCACCACGGCTCACTCCGCGCCGCCGCCAAGATCCACCGGAAAATCTCCAACCGGCCCGTCGGGAACTGCAAAGGGACACCAATCTTGCGTGATTTGCCTTCGTCGAGCTTCGCTTCAACCTCCTCCAGTAAGATTCCCATTCCCATTAATTAACCTCTGCAATTTCTTGATTTTCTTCAAACTAGATCTAGGTCAACCCGCCGGTCATTTTCCTGGTCATGCCGCATTAGATCGCTTGTATTCATTCTAACCCATCCAATACGTGGGATATAGACTTTGTTGCGTTTTCCTATCGCCCTCATTCATTAATTTTACCGTAAACCTAGAAACGGAACCTCCAATCTGGGCTCGAACCACTCAAACTTCCGCCTTTGTCTCAGTCACCCGGCCAATCCTCCCCTTTCCAGTTCCTTTTATTTGCACTAAGTGCCTGCGCAGCCTTCCATCGTCCTCAAAGCTCTTTCAATGCTTAGATCCCCATAATTTTTACTATAATACTTGATACCCGGATAATTCGAACCTCACTCTGCAGACTGACACCCGGATGATACGCAATTTTCGTGTCTTGATATTACTTCGCCGATACTTGGCCGGCTCACAGCTTCCGTGTCGTATTCCTTTTATCCTTCTACCTTGTGCTTTGCAGGTCAACCACATGGCTCCCAAGAAGCAGGGAAAAACTCCGACTAAAGCCAGAACCACCAACTCCATATCCGCCAACTGGGCACGATCTACAGTCACCAAGGCCAAGTTGGAGGAACTGGTCGAGCTGGGAGTTCTTCCTCCTCAAGAGGATATCCAGTGGAGGGTGCCGGGCAAGGACACCCGGCCTACGCCGGCAAAAGATGAGGTAATATGCTTTGTAGAGCACGTGACCCGGGGCTTTCGTCCTCCGGGTCACCCCTTCTTCCGCGACGTCCTGAGCCACTATGGCCTTCGTGTTTTTGACATAGGTCCTAATTCTGTGTTAAATATCTCCCATTTTATCGTCCTTTCCGAGTCATACTTGTGCACTCCGCCAAGTCTGGCTCTTTTCGTTGAGCTTTTCCAGTGCAAACCGTGCCGCGAAAGCGGTGACGGAGCACTTCTCGCTTGCGGCGGGGTTTCTATCCAGCGCCGCAAGAATTCTCTGATGCCACCCCTTACCCTTAACTCCCACGTCAAGCACTGGCAGCTCTCGTACTTTTACTGCCAAGACACTTCCCCACCCGGCCAAAAGAAACTGCCGGGTTACTCAGAGGGTCTTCTTGACATCTATGAGAAATTTAGTGCCTTTGCCCCTGACTCGGACAGGGAGGCAATTCAACCTCTGCTAGCCAAAATCACCACTCTCACGGCCCAAGGTCTCATCGGGCTCAACCTGTTGAAAACTTGGGTCGATTTCCGGATTCAACCCAACTCCATCCGCACAAAATTAATGTGCGAGTATTCGGGGCAAACCACAGACCCGCTCCGGTACTCTGACAACAGCTTCGCGGCTGGTGACACCCATAAAACTATCAAGGGTTTTCTGACAGAAAAGCTTGAGGTCATCCGGAACATAGCCGGATTAGATCCCTTCACACTCGAGAACCCAGCCCCCAAGGTGAAGATCCAATTTTGACGTCTTTTCCCTTGCTTTTTCCACTTGATACAGTTGATAACCTTTGTACTCATACTTTTATTTTCAGGCTGACGATGATTTTTGGAAGATCAACACTTCTCCTAGCTCCGAGAGTCCAGAGGAGCAAGAAGAGGCCGTTAACTCGGACGAAGGTGCTCTCCGGATTTTATTTGATTCCTTTAAGCTCATCATAACCCCTTCATTTTCCAACTATAACTTTGATGATATCCAGAACAAGAAGATGACGAAGAAGAAGAAACTGACGGCAAAGTGGAGTCCGCCAGTGATGAAGACGAAGTGGAGCCGACAATTAAAGTCGGATCTAAGAGAAAACCCCGAGGGGTTGTCTTCAAGGTTTCATATCGCCTCCTCATATTCAATTCGTATTCCTTTGATGATATTCATGAGCTATCTTGATATTATTCCACTGGCCGTGTTTAAAGGAGTCGCCCATGACCAAGCGCAGAGTGACTCGGAATTACCCGGGTGATGACGCTCATAACCCGGATATTCCATTGTCTCCGGCTCGGCGCACTGGTATTTACCTTATCCTTTCTCGGGGAAAACAATCTTCCTGAACCCTTCCCTTACAAAATCTCGCTTGATATTTTGCAGTTTCGCCCATATCCAGCAGCGACTTCCCTTCGGACTTTGCGGTGAATCCTGGGTAAAGTTCCTTTTCTGACGGTCTGTCACATTTTCATCACTCTTTCCTGATTGCACCCTAACTGCTCACTCATACTGTCCATAGGGCCACTGTCGTTATTAGTGACCAAGAGGAGATGGCAACCGATGACCCGGGTAAAGGGAACCCGGCTGATAAGGCGACAGCCGCATCTAGCGGCGAAGAACAAGTGTCACCACTAAACCCGGGCTTACAAGAAGCCGAGTATCTGATCGCCTCCCACACAAGCAAGAAAAGAAGAGCTGCAACCTTGGGTGCAGGGGAGGGAGCATCGGATTCCGATATTCGAATGACCCGGGTGCCGCCTCCCACTAAGAAGAAAACTCCTTCTCGGAATTTCCAAGGCCCCGGGTCCTCTGATACGGGTAATGACACTTTTGATCAACTGATGGACACTCTCCTCACTATGAAGACTTCAGAGAGCAGTATTCTGGAGCGCATGGCCGCAGAGCACCAGGTAATAATACTTGATATCTCGTAGTGCACGCCTAGTCCCCAAGTTCCGAGCATGACTTGCTGAAGTTGTGCTTGGTACTTTACGCAATACTCAGCTTGCCATAATATCCGACTGATACTTGTGCTCCTTGCTACTTACAGGCGCAGATTACTCGGTCTGATGAAATTTTGCTCAAGACCGAGCAACTTCTTCTTGCCGAGGTAAAGCGGAGAGAAACCCTCGAGGATGACGTGGAAAACTTGAAGAAGGATGTTTCTAAATACCAGAAGAAGTGCAATACTGCTCAAACCGCGCTGAAGAAACTATCAGACCAGGTCACCGATACCTATCAGATCTTGCTTAGTAAGTTTTTGCTGCCGACTGTCTTCGTGCCTTTACTTTATTACATGATACTCGGGATCACTAATACGTCCTTGCTTTGCTTCAACTGCAGGTGCCAACCTTGCGGCCCCAGAGGAGGATGCCCTTGCAAAGGCTAAATCTTTAAAGACTGTGCTCCGGACGTTCTTTGTCGGCACAAAATTTATATTGGACGCCGTGAAGTGGCCTACTGAAGTATACCCGGGTGAGGAAAATCTCATCAAAGCCTGCTCCACCGTGCCTGGCTGGATTGAAATATGGAAATGCTCGTCATGCCGGATTGGTATGACCCGGGCCTTTACCCTGGCTAAGGCTTACTTTCCAAAGCTTGACCCGGCAAAGATGATATCCGGGTTTCCAGAATTTAAAGCGGATGGCTCCAAGTTTACACCCAAGGACTTCAAGGCCGTACAGTCTGCAGTGCGTCATTCGGCCACCACTTTGGCCGATAGTATGGATCTGAACACGATTATGAGTTCATACGACGCTGAAGGCAAAATTGTTACAGAGGAAGCACCCCCGCCTTTTGATATTTTGGAGAAATGGGCTGCTGATTCGGCTAAGAAGAGGGAAGCAACTGCGAAGAGAGAGGCCGAGTTATCAGGGCCAACCACCTCTACCCCAGCTGTTCCTCCACCAGTCCGTCCTGCCGCAAGGAATCCGAGTGATGATGCCGGAAAAAGGCAAGTCCAGGAGCAAGACCCGGAGGGCAAGGGCAAAAATGTGGACTCTACTCAGGAAGCCGAATGAGCAAAACGCCATAAAAATACTTCAATCATTTGATGTTTTTACTCAAAACAAGTGTTCTTTTGACGGTGCGCCTGTGCACCCTTGATACTAGTGTCGCAACTTGTAACGCACTTTAATTCTGTGCTACATCTCGTGCCTTTCTAGGCCTTTTGATGAACTTGATACTTGCCTATTTTTGGACTTATTCTTGATATCCGACTTTCTTTTTATTTCCTTCTTTATTTCCGAGTACCGTGGGTTTTGACAGGTGGACTTTTCTTTAAGTCCCCAAGTCCCCACGACTCGGACGTTGGGGTCTTTCGAGCTTAGCGATGAAACATCTTGATTCTGTTTCGAAACCCACAGTCCCCAAGGCCCGAATCTCCGAGTCTGTGGTGTGTGGTTTTTTCGAAGAGAACAAACTTGTTGTCGCTAAGCCGAAACCCGGAATTGTTTCATATGGATAATGAAGTTATGCTTGATAAGCGTTGAGTTTACAGCTATTAGCCTTGTACTCTGCATAACTTGTGGTTTAGATGACCCTTTTGACTATCTTGTACTGTAAGCCGGCTTTCGCGTGGATACCATGTTGTTACATCTATACGAAAACAGGGTCAGACAAGTCCCATTGGGCTTCATGGCTGATTGTAATCGTAAGAGAGCAAATCATGCCTCTTTAGTGCGAGTCACATCGAGCTTAAGTAAGAAAAGTCAAGAAAATTTGGCTCCTTTGTCCAGTTATAAGATTGCAGCCGTACTCGTTTGCGAATAATCGGCCCCTATAACTTATAGGCATCAAGGCCCGGTCTTTGGGTTTGTGGCTGCGCTACTTGAGCAACCAGCCCCCGCGACCTATGTATACTCAACATTCTTAATGATACTGATGTATTGATGTCACATGGATGTTACTTACTTTTAATCGGAGTAAAGGCTGTAACAAGATAGGACTTGATAACCATCTCTTTATTGATGCGAGAAAGTTTGGATCAGCAGGACGCCTCATTAAAAACCTTCCAGTCCCCTTAGGTACCCTGGGTAGGAAAAGAGCGCGTCTGAAACCTGCTGCCCGTTACATTGCTTAGTTCTTCTTGGGCACCGGTCCCGGGTTGGCGTGACCGATACACATTCTCCACATGTTGGACTTTTTCATGATGAGTACCGGGTTTACTAGCCAACCCGGGTGAGGTGTTTCCATAACGTGGCTGGTTGTGAGCGGCCGTGCCGTTTCTTCTCTTATAGCGGATTGTTTGGGGGAGTCATCCTTGATAAAAGCTACCATTTTAGTATCTTGTGCTACCTTGGACTTTGCTATTTCGCCTTCAGTACTCGGCCTTTTTGATGTGGTTCTGTCCTCCGGGTCTGCTTGAGACCGATAGTGCTTGAGTTCTTCTTTTCTACAGGCTTGCTCGGCCATTGCTGCGTCTCCTTCATTGCATTCAGCTGCTATGTCTCGATTTCCATGTATGGTAATGGTCTTCTTGGGACCCGGGATTTTTAGCTGTAGATACACGTAACACGGCCTAGCCATGAATTTGGCATAAGCCGGCCTTCCGAATAACGCGTGATAAGGACTGCGCAATTTGACTACCTCCAAGGTGAGCCACTCAACTCGATAGTTATCCTTTGACTCCCCAAAAGCTACCTCCAATGCGATTTTTCCCTCGGGGCACGCTGAATGACCCGGCACTATCCCATGAAAAATTGTTGAGCTTTTTTGTAGCTGGGACTCCTTGAGGCCCATGCGTAGGAAGGTTTCCCAATACAGTATATTGATGCTACTTCCACCATCCATCAAAACCTTTTTCAGCTCATACCCATTGACCTGTGGTGCGACTACTAATGCCAAGACTCCCGAGTGTTCTACTCTTTCTGGGTGATCCCTCCTGCTCCATGTTACATCCTGTTCTGACCATCTCAGGTATCTCGGGACAGCCGACGAAACTGAGTTGACCGGTTGCTTCAGTATATTTTTGTCCTTGTTAGAACCTCCTGTGGTATGCACATGATATTGACCCAATTGTTTGGGGTTAGCCTGGAAACCTCCTGCCCCTCCTTGGTTATTACCTTGATTTCCAGCCGCCGGGTTACCGGCTGGGGGTGGGCCGTTGCCCGGGTTTCCCCTGGACCCGGTCCTCCTCCCCGTCCTGCACCTCGCATAGCTCTGTTCACTTCCTCATTTTTCCATCTTTGTAAGTCGGTGCACTGCTCCAAGGAGTGGTTAGCTGGCCTGCCGTTCCTGCTGTGCTTCGGGCATGCCATTCTGAATATGTCCCAATTGTTACTCGGCCTTGGTGGTCCTTGATAGTTTCCTCCATTGTGATTGCCTCCGTTGAAATTTCCTTCTGCTCTGGGTCTCGAAGACCCGGCCTCTGTATTGGCGACAAACTCGGAGCCTCCTTCAAACGGGCGCTTGTTCTGGCTATTTCCGTTATTACCCGGTGCTGATCCATTGCCGGTTCTTCCGTTATTACTTGTGTTTGCTTTTACCTTCTTGTCATCAACTTCCTCCTCTGTAGTATCTGTCGCCGCGTGTTTGTTGCACGCATCCATCAATTCTCCCATTGTAACCTCCGACGCATTCCGACTTGATTTCATGCGAGTTAACTTTTGCACTAAAGGTATATACTTGCATGTTTTTGCCATAGCTTGTAGTGCATCCTTGGGCTGAATATCTGTGGACGAGTGAAGTATTTCCATAACCCGGCGCACCCAACTGCGTGCCGACTCTCCCTTCTTCTGGACGCATCGCTCTACATCATCAATAGTGAACAATTTTCTGCACGTCCCATGAAAGTGCTTGACAAACGCGGTCTTCAATTCCTCCCAGGACTTGATCGATCCTTCCGGCAAATTGGTGAACCACAACTTTGCTGCTCCTTCTGACATCATCAAGTACATGAACTTGGCTTGGAGATTCTCGGATGCGTTGCGAATCGACATTGCCATCTCATAACTACTTAGCCATGTTTCCGGATCCATAGTTGGCTCGTAATTCACTACTTTTCCTGGCTCTTTGAATTTTTCTGGGTAAGGTTCAGCTCTGATATTGTCCGAGAGACACTTGGGTCCTGCAAGAACGGTCGAGGCCGGCCTTGCTCGAGAAACGTGTGATACAGCGGGGGGCGCGGCTGGGCGCGGCGCTGCGGGTAGTCCATGCGCTGCAGACCCGGCCGCGGCCCTCCGAGCCCTGGAACTGTCCACAATAGCCTGTGCTGCTGATGCTGCCTGAACACGGGGAGGAGGCGGCATTTGCTGCTGCTCTTCCCTCCGCCGTGCTGAACTTGTTTGGATATTCCCTTGTTGTTGACTGACGTATGGCGTCCCGTGCATCCCACTTCTATGATCCGGATAATTGGCTTGCTGCGCCACCGCAGTGTGCAACAGATCGATTGCTTGCCGGGTCTTCTCTGCATGGGGTGACTCTCCCACGGGGATTTGATTTAACGCGAGTGTCGCTGCATACACATTGTCCATGGGATTATTGTAGTGACCTGCTGGTGTGCGAAATCGTGATGGTGGCAGTGGTGGTAGATCGTTGCCGGTTGTGACTCTAGTCTGTGGTAGGGGTAACCCGGCCCGCTCATTTGCCGGATGTGCCCCCGCTGTTGCCGGTTGGGGTGCGGTCCCCTGGTTCACCACTGGTATCGGCTGATCCTGAGGTGTGATAAATAAAGCAGCCGGATTAATAACCCCGCCCGTGGCTGGTAACCTAGTTTGATGCCTTTGATGTACTCTAGATGTTTCCTCTCGGAGCCGAGTTTCCAGCGCATCCAGCTCACGTTGCCGCGTGGCCATCCCTTGCCTTTCTGCCTCTACTTGCCTTCTTTGCTGTTCCAACGCACGACGAGCCACATCCAGATCCCTGACACGTTCCGCTGCGTTTTCTGGAGTGATAACCGTAGCAAGAACCGTGGGGTCTAGGATCAGATTGTTATCGAATAAGGCCGAGTGACGCGGGTTCGAAGGACCCGCCCCCGGTGTCCGGTTTCCCAGGAATCCGAACGTATTTGCGTGCAACTCCTCGTCTGCTGCGCGGCTGGTTACTGACGCCGATTCTCCATCGAACCGGGCCAGAACCGGGTCTCCGTTAGCCGCGCCCTGCTGCTGGGCCAACGCCTGAGCCGCCCCGACTGCTGCCACGGTTGCGTTCTCTTGGTTGAGATTGGCCGCGAGAGCCGTGTAGACCGCAACTCGGCGTACGATACTTGGTGTAAATTCACGCTGTTCTCCTTCGCCGTTATTCTCCTCATACCGGTTCTCCAGCAGATCCAGGATGGACTCGGTATCATCCTCTCTTTCGACCCGGTCGCGCGGGGTCCATGCCGGTTCCTCCGGCTGTTCCCACTTCGCGATGGGTTCTTCCGCCGGATATGTCGTTCCAATTGATTCTTCATCTTCTGATTGGATAGAAGCGGCTTCCCCTGACACAGAATCAGATCCAAAATTGTCAGGGATTGAACCGGAAGTACATACCATACCAATGAAGACGCTGATCCGGCCGACTGTCACGACGGATCCGGATTCGAGGTGATCCGATTCTGGCCCCCAGCCGGAATCATCCACCGTCTTTTCTCCTTTATGGTCGATGTAGATCTCGCCGACGACAAGATTCTCCATGTTCTTCCGAGCTTCTCCCGTGATGTAAACACCTTTGGACGCAGGCCCCACGGTGGGCGCCAACTGTCGTGGGATAATCACGGCAGACGTTACCGGGGGTAACTGATCTTGGGGCAAGACGACACAGGCGTTTGGGAGAGGGTTTAGCTCAGAGGAAAACATGGTGGAACTCGATCTGGTAGCCTGCAATCAAATCGCCGAGTCTCCAATCTCAATATATTAACTCGATCTCTTGTATACACTGGATGCTCGATATCAAGCGGTACTACTAGGGTTCTTGGATCTTAATCAACTACTCCTAGGGGTCGGTTTATAAAGCACCCATACCCCCTGGCTTACCCTCCAAGGCGCACCCTGGATCCTACCCGGACACGGCGCACAAACCCTAACTTTCCTTCACCGTAACCCACAATCCAGGTTACTGGGCCTACAAACTTGGGCCTTCCGAAAGTTTCTTTATCCTTAGCCGGATCCTGCGCAGCGTCCTTTGGGCCGGGTTATTCCCTGGAGTTGGCATCCATCAAACTGTTTCTTAATTAATGCATTTAAAATTGTCAAATTAATAACTTGCTCATCTAAAACCCAAATTCAACAAATGAAAAATGTATTCCATCTAAAATTTTGTGTTCTTTCCAAATATGATTTTTTTATCTATTTTTGAACAATTTAAATTTGTGAAAACAACAAATGCTGGTGTAACTCATTTAAGAAGCCAAATTTCATAACTTAATAAATAAAATTCTAAACTTGGTAAACACCTTTTCAAATTGAAGCTAATGTTGTTTTCTCTTTGTTTTCCTCATCCATGCATCATTCTAATCAACTTTCACATGATGGTTAATTGTAGATCATTTAATTCAACATTAATTCATGGGCTTTTCCATATGCAATCCAAATTGCATATGGGCCCATTTAAATATGTTTACCATGTCAACTAGTTTATCTTTGATGCATCAATTAATTGTCATGCATATAAACTAGCATCATGCTGGATCTTTTGCCGTAGTAGTAATTGTTGCATCCGGTGTTTGTTCTAGTTCGTTGCTTCTTCCCGGATAGGACGTTGAGATGATGTGAGCAACGGCAAGTTCTTCGGATGTACCTCTACTTGCTGGATTCCAGGCAAGTATACTCACTTGCTGCCTATGTTTCCTTTCATCACTTGTTACCGATTCTTTCTGTTGTCCTTATGCTAGCCTTATGATTCGATGCTTGTGTCTCGATCCTATCATATGTTTACCTTGCAGCCATGATATAGCCTTCCTTCCACTTCCTATTAACTGTTGCTTGTTTACCCCGTTGGCCCTCGTGTCGTAGTTGCATGCTTAGGGTTGTTTGTGCTCGAGTCTTGTCGTCATTTATCTTATCACCTGTTTAGTTGATAGTTGGGTTTCAATTCAATCAACAACATGTTAATGTTTTGGGTAATAATAATTTGATGATAAGGCACCGGCAGGAGGCCCGGCGTGGTTTTGAGGCCTGCTAGTGTCGAACTTAATTAGGAAAAGGGTCTTGTCCTCCGATCCATGATGAGCGCACTAACCGCATGTGGGAAGCGAGTATGGGCGCCCCCCCCGCAATTCTGATTCGATTCGCATCTCGTCCAAATCGCCTCATTTAGTTCGGGTTTTCCATTTGCCGCATGCATATGCAGGTGCGAACCCTTGGCGCCAGGGTGGAACTTTTGTAGTCGGCATTTAGGGAGACACGTTCTTAGAGTGCTATGAGGGTCCCCTTTTCTTCGTGGGGCTTGATTAGCCGTGCGCTCAATTGCACGGGGTTCTTTGGGCTTGATGCGAAGAAGAGTTGGGTTGTGTTGAGTGCCTCGCTTGGTGGAAGTGCATTTCCATCTGGCGGGTCATTCTTACGTGTACGACCAAATTGGTGCATCCCTGCAGGGTTAAATCTTCTCGAGAAGCCGTGTTGTCCGCGGTTATGGATGACTTGGTGAAAGTGCTGGTTAACAAGTACTCAGACAACTTACACTTAACGATGATAACTTGACTAGTGATATAGATTTCCTCCACCATAAAAATGAATGTCATCTTAATCAACAGTGTGAGTTTCCTTGGTTGCTTCCTTAGTAGGGGGTAACATTGGATGGGTATTGCTTGGTGAGTAGTTATAGTTGGTTTTGTCGCGCTATCTTATCCCTTTCTTTTAGCCGGATGTTGTAGCGAGTCTCTGTAGTTAGTTAGTGCAGCCCGCTGCCGCTTCTTTGCAATAATCCTTTCCTTTCCGTTGAACCCAAAGTATTTGTATCTTGTGATGATTGGTTACGCTGGTATCTTGTGAGTATGGTTTATCCACTTGCCAGTACTTAACCGTAATGACCCACGAATCCATTTCGTGGCTGCATATTCCACATTGCAGTCAACAGGTTTGAAGTCTGATGACGTTAGCTTGGGAATCCCTCCGGCTTGGCCTGGGCAGGGATTGGACGCCATCGGTTATCTTCAGGACTCTTAGTCCAATTTGTATCTTGTCCGTAGCCGGACACTATGTTGCTCTTCCGCTATCATTTGGATCTTTGTATTGTATCAGTTGTATCCTTGACTCGTTTGAGTCGTCTTGTATATACCTCCTCTGTTGTTGTTGTGGATCATTCGTGAACTGTTGTAATGTTATCACAAGTGGCAACCTGGAATCGGTTATTATGTGGGTTTTGGCGGAAATGCTGAAATCTGCATAGTGCCCGATCTCGCGGCGTCACAGCCAGACACGAGGAGAGCCGGAGGGGGGACACTAGGGGCCCACACCACCAGGTGGCACGCCCCCCTTGGCCATGCCGCCAGGTGGTGTGGCCACCCTGGCCACCTCTGGCCGACCTCTTTCGCGTACTTGACCCCTAGGGAACCCTAGGCCACAGACTATCATCAAAGAATTATTACGGCGCTGCCTCGGGGCAAAAAACACCAGAGAGAGAAAACCTCTATGACAGGGAGAAATCTGCTGGGGAAATTCCTCTCCGGAGAGGGGAAATCATCATCATCGTCACCGTCATCGCTCCGGGCATCATCAAGATCGTCATCGTCGTCATCATCACCACAAGCACCATCACCCTCATCATCCACCTTCATCCAACTGTAACAATTAGGGGCCTCTATCGTTGTTTTACATTAGATCTCTCTCCCGGTGTGGATTACTTGTTAGTAGTTGATGCTTGTGAGATTTATCGGTGTTAGCACTTTATGACCAGATTGTTATTATACATCATATCACCTCTGATTATGATCCATATGATGTCTTGTGAGTAGTTCGTTTAGTTCTTGAGAACATGGGAGAAGTCATGATGTTAGTAGTGAAGTTATGTTGAAGCAATATCTCGTGGTTCGGTATTTAAGTTGTGGTGCTATTCTTCTAGTGGTGTCATGTGAACATCGACTACATGATACTTCACCTTTATGGGATTAGGAGGATGCATTGTGTATTTGGTTACTAATTGTGGGGTTGCCAGAGTGACAAAAACCTAAACCCCCGTTAGGAAACCAATGCACGAGGGAGCGTATAATCCCAGAGTTTTAAGGCTGTGGTTAGATCTATCATAATTACTTTCTTGTATTTGCGGATGCTTACGAGGGGTATTATCACAAGTATGTATTAGTCCTATTTGGGCGGTGCATTAGCATAGCTTCACCCACACAACACTTCACGAACCAATGGATATTAATCAACCGTAACAAAGCGAAAGCACTTGACGAAATTCCCATGTGTCCTCGAGAACGTTTGGTAGTCATAAGTAATACAACCGGCTTGTCCTTTGCTCTCAAAGGGATTGGACCACTCGTTGCAATATTATTTACTTTACTTTATTTACTCATATTTTATCTATCTTCTATATTCAAAAACCTCCAAAAACCCGTTTGCTAGTGTTTATATTGAAATCTCCAACCAACCTGCTTGTCAACACCTTCTGCTCCTCGTTGGGTTCAACACTCTTATTTATCGGAAGTACTACTATACACCCCTATACTTGTGGTTCATCAAGACTATTTTCTGGCGCCGTTGCCGGGGAGTGAAGCGCTATTGGTAATAGGAATTGGTAAGAGAATCTTTTACTGTGAGTGTTGTTTTTATTTCTGTCTGCTGTTTTATTTCATTATGGAGAATACTTTTGGTTCTCTGTTTAGGGGTACTTCTACCGTTACTACTAGGGTAGTAGGTAGCCCGTTATCTGCTGAATTAGATCCTTATAAAGTACCTATGAAAATTGTTGGACGTGTTATGGATAACTGCTACGGTGATGGAACTGTCCATCCCGGTGATCATTTGCTCTTTATACATGAATTATGCGAGTTATTCAGGTGTGCAGGTATTACAATGGATCAAGTTAAAAGGAAATTATTTTCTTTATTGCTGAAAGGAAGAGCTGTTGAATGGTTCAAATTACTAAAGAATGGTGAATCTATTGGATGGGGGAAATTGTTCCTCTCTTTTATTCTAAATTTTATCCTCCTAGTGAGATTCATGAAGACCGGAATCAAATCTATAATTTCTGGCTTCATGATGGAGAGAGTATTGCCCAAGCATGGGGAAGAATGAACTTATTAATGCTTAAATGTCCCGTTCATGAACTCCCGAGAAATATTGTTATGAATAATTTTTATGCAAGGATTTCTCTTCATGATAAGGATTTGTTGGATGCTTCTTTTTGTAGATCATTCACATGTATGAAGGAAGAAGCTAAATGGGATCTTCTTGACCATATTCAAGAGAACATTGAAGGATGGGAGAATGACAAAGGTAGAAAGTCAGGTATAAATTATGATTATGAATGCATTAAATTTTTTATGGGAACCAATGATTTTTATGATGTTAGTGCTATTTGTGGTCTTGATTCTCAAAATCTTTGCAAACTGTCTTAAAGCTTTTGCCTCCTATCTTGATATTCCTAAAAGGGATTATCACAAGTACCATGCACCTTATAAAGATATTGTTCCTGCTAGTAATATAGAAGTGCATGCTGTTAATCCTGCTGTTCCTGAGCCCTATTTGAAAAAATGCCTTTCCCTGCTAAGGTGAAATAACACTCTATGGTGGCTAGTGCGGTTAATAAGAGTAATAAGAAATCTATTGAACCCAATGAACAAATAACTATTAAACCTGCTGTAGCAATAGTAAAAAATCTTGTTTGTGGAAACGTGGAGGATGAACACATTGTCTTCTGTGAGGATGCTTCTAATGTTGTTTCCCATCCTAATAGACCTAAGAAAACTGGTGTTCTTGTGCTTTCTATTAATATTGGTGATCATTGCTATTATGGTTTGTGTGATATTGGTGCTAGTTCTAGTGCTATACCTTATGAGCTTTATAGAGAAATTATGCATGAAATTGGTTCTTGTGAGCTTGAAGATATTGATGTGGTTATTCAGCTTGCTAATAGAGAAACTATTTTTCCGATTGGTATTGTTAGAGATGTGGAAGTTTTATGTGGTAAAACTAAATATCCCACTGATTTTCTGTTACTTGGTAAGGCTGCTAGTAAGACTTGTCCTATTATTTTTGGTAGACCTTTCTTGAACACTTGTGGTGCTATTATAGATTGTAAAAGAGAGAAGATTTTGACTAAATATGATGGAAAATCTTATGAGTTCAATTTCTCTAAATTTGCTAGAGCACCTTATGAATCTAAATTTCCTGATGAGAATTTTAAAGTTGAAAAACTTGCTTCTATTGCTCTTGCTCCTAACAATGCTTTGCAGCAATATATGGAGGACCACGAGAGTGAAGTCTTTATGGAAGAGAGAAATGAGATTGATGATATTCTTCTTCGTCAACCAGTGATACTGAAACATAATTTACCTGTGGAAGACTTGGGTACCACATTACCACCCAAGGAGGATCATGTCTTTGATTTAAAACCTTTACCCGATGATCTTAAATATGCTTATATTGATGATAAGAAAATATATCATGTTATTATTAGTGCTAAACTTTCAGGTGAAGAAGAGGAAAGATTATTGGGAATTTTGAAGAAACACCGTGGATCTATTGGATATACTCTTGATGATTTGAAGGGAATTTCTCCTATTATATGTCAGCATGCTATTAATATTGAACTTGATGCAAAGCCAGTAGTTGAACATCAACATCGTTTAATTTTCAAGATGAAGGAAGTGGTAAGAAATGAGGTATTAAAACTTCTTGATTCTGGTATTATTTTTCCTATTGCTGATCGTAGATGGGTGAGCCATGTGCATTGTGTCCCTAAGAAGGGAGGAATGACTGTTGTGCCTAATGAAAACAATGAGCTCATTCCACAAAGAGTAGCAGATGGTTATAGAATGTGTATTGACTTTAGAAATGCTAATAAAGTTACTAAGAAAGATCATTATCCTTTACCCTTTATTGATCAAATGCTTGAGAGGTTGTCTAAGAAAACTCATTTTTTGCTTTCTTGATGGTTATTCTAGTTTTTCTCAAATTGCTGTTAGGAAGCAAGATCAAGAGAAAACAACCTTTACTTGTCCTTATGGTACTTATGCTTATAGATGTATGCCTTTTGGTTTGTGTAATTCTCCTGCTACGTTTCAAAGATGCATGTCTGCTATTTTTCATGGTTTTTGTGAAGAGATTGCGGAAGTATTCATGGACGATTTCTCCGTGTATGGAACTTCTTTTTATAATTGTTTGCACAACCTTGATAATTTTTGTAGAGATGTGAGGAAACTAATCTTGTTCTTAATTCGGAGAAATACCACTTTATGGTTAATGAAGGAATTGTTCTTTGACATAAAATTTCTGAAAGAGGTATCGAAGTTGACAGAGCTAAAGTGGAAGCAATAGAGAAAATGCCCTGTCCTAGGGATGTTAAAGGTATTCGTAGTGTTCTTGGTCATGCTGGTTTTTATAGGAGGTTTATTAAAGATTTCTCTAAAATATCAAAGCCTCTTACTAATCTTCTTCAAAAAGATGTGCCATTTGTTTTTTATGATGATTGTAAGGAAGCTTTGGAAACTTTAAACAGGGCTTTAACTACTGCTCCTATTGTTGAACCACCTGATTGGAATTTACCTTTTAAAATTATGTGTGATGCTAGTGATTTGGTTGTAGGTGTTGTTCTTGGACGGCGCGTAGATAAGAAGTTGATTGTTATTCATTATGCTAGTAAGACTATTGATGCTGCTCAAAAGAATTATGCTACTACTGAAAAAAGAGTTCTTAGCTATAGTTTTTGCATGCGATAAGTTTAGGCCTTATATTGTTGACTCAAAGGTTACTATTCATACTGATAATGCTTCTATTAGATACCTTATGGATAAAAAATATGCTAAGCCTAGGATTATTAGATGGGTGTTGCTTTTACAAGAGTTTGATTTGCATATTGTGGATAGGAAGGGTGCTGAAAATCCTGTTGCTGATAACTTGTATAGGTTGGAAAATATTACTTTTCACACTATTCCTGTTAATGATAGTTTTCCAAATGAACAGTTGGCTGCAATAAAGGTAAAATCCCAAGATAGTCCATGGTATGCTGATTATGTTAACTTTATTGTTTCAAAGTATTTGCCTCCAACATTTATAGCTCAACAAAGAAGAAAATTCTTCTATGATTTGAGGCATTATTTTTCGGATGACCCACATTTATATAAATAAGGAGTAGATGGTATTATGAGAAGATGTGTTCCAGATCATGAACAACGTGAAATATTGAAGAAGTGCCATGTAGTGCTTATGGAGGACATCACGCTGGAGATAGAACCGCACAGAAGGTTCTACAATCAGGTTTCTATTGGCTTACTCTCTTTAAAGATGCACGTAAATTTATTTTATCTCGTGATGAATGTCAAAGAGTAGGAAATATTTCTAGGCGTAATTGGTCTGATAAGTTGAATGATTATTTATGGTCTTATAGAACTGCTTATAAAAATCCTATGGGTATGTCTCCCTATAAAATGGTTTGTGGAAAAGCTTGTCACTTGCCTTTAGAATTAGAACACAAAGCTATTGGAAGTGAAAGAATTAAATAAAGATTTTTAAACTTGCTGGTAAGAAAAGAATGATTGATTTGAATCATCTAGATGAATGGAGATGTGAAGCTTATGAAAATGCCAAGCTCTTTAAACAAAAAGTTAAACAATGGCATGATAAAAGAATCCTAAAAGACAGTTTCATGTTGGTGAGAAATTCCTATTGTATTGGTCTCGTCTTAGATTTTTTGCAGGGAAATTACTCTCCAGATGGGAATGACCTTATTTTATTGAAGAAGTGTATCATTCGGGTGCAATTAAAATTGCTTACCTCAAAGATAACACTACACAAGTGGTAAGTGGGAAAAGACTCAAACATTATATCTCCGGGGATTCCTATGATGAAGATGTTGATGTTATACAATTAATGACTCCGGAGAAGTTCATTAGAGGGAAGATTCCAGAATCTGCAGAGTCTGTTTTGGAATAGGTAACAGTTCTGTTGATAAAAAGTTCGCGGATTACTTTCCAAGTTATAAATTATTGATTTAGGAAAATATGAAAAATACCGAGCCGAAGAGGGGTTGGAGAAGGTGCCCGAAGGCACCACACCACCTGGGGGCGTGGTCCCACCATTGGCTGCGCCACCCTATGGAGTGGGAGCCTCGGAGCCCCTCTCCGACTCGTTTTCGACCTGGACTTTCCTTTCGTTACGCATATTTTTGTTATATAATCCCTCGGACCCCCTGAGGTCCGTATATCGTTTTCTCGTCGTGTTTCTGTTTCGAGCTGTTTCTGCCAGGATCTGTTTTCAGTTTTAGAAGCACCATGGTCTCCTCCAACAACAACAAGGGGAAGGTACCGAAGGAATATGATCTCCAAGACCGAAAGCCAGAGGAGGAGATCGAGAGTGGAGCTGAAGGAGATGTAGAAGAAAACCCACGAGTGCGTCCACGTGCTACCATCACAAGCATTGGAGTGGTTGCAAAACCTTCCAAGCAAGCGGCGAGGATGACCACCGGAGGGTAGGCCCCACGTCACTGCTTATCTTCAAGGACACCACTTTCAGGCATAAAGAAACCTTTCCGTACTTTAATTCATGAGTATCAATCTAGGAGGGTACCCGAGGGAGATTTTCCTTATTGCTGGGATATGGATCGTTCTAACCGTGCAGATAGAGAAAGCTCTCAACCTAAGGAAGTGTGGGGGAAAATATTGATGGCTGGAATTCACCGTCTGACAAGCATGCAAACCGTATTGATCACAATACGGAGATGATGCGTATGCTTATGTTCGCAACTGAAGATATGAAGAAATCAATTGATAGGCTCACCGAGAAGGATTCACCACCACCACCGAAGAATTGATTTGTCATTGGTATTAGCATCCCCTTGGCTTGTTCCAAGCTTGGGGAGTGCCGCGGTATCACCTTTATCTTTCACCCTTTTACCTTTTAGTAGAGTCATATTGTGAGTAGAGAAAATATCATATAGGATGGTTTGCAGTTTGGAAGTGTAACTCCTTAGTTGGTTATCATTGTATCCCTTGGTTTGAGTTGCCGTAATGAAATATTAATGAGAAGTTTCATCATCTACTTGTTCTACTTTATTTTAGTTTGCAATTTTTGTTATGTGGTTGATCTTGTTATTAGTATTGGTATCAATTTTGGATCATCAATATAATCTAGTTGGTTTTGGCAAACTTATCATTGGTCAGTAGCAACAATATGTTGAGACTTAAGTAGGAAAGAGGGAGTTGCATGTAGATATATTATTCCTTGATCTTTCTTTCTTGTTAGCTCATAAGCTTAGTATTCTCAAATAAGTTTGTTTGCACCTTCAAGGAAGATTGCATGATTGGCTTTGTCATACATGTTTTTGTTTGGTTTACTTTGATTCTTATGCTTGCTACCCAACCTTTCTAGCCAAAAACCTGTACTGAGAGGGAATGCTTCTAGTGCATCCAAACCTTGAGCCCCAAAACTTTGCCATTTGTGTCCACCATACCTTCCTATATGTGGTATTTCACCGCCACTCCAAGTAAATTGCTTGTGTGCTACCTTTAAAACTTCAAAATTACACCTGTTTTGTGCCCCTGTTTTAGCTCATGAGGACGCAAATAGAAAATATTTATCTCACTTGTTGATTGGATTTCACACCCTGGACTAGTAGCTTCATCCGCTTATCAAAATGCTAGAAGAGCTGGCAGCGGGGTTTCCAGCCCCAAATAATAATACAAATTCTCTTCACTATTTTGCCCCCGATTTATCAGTAAAAGCATAATTGTGTAAACAAAAGAGAAAGAGGGATGATATTATATACCAGTTGCGTCCTTCTATGGGAGCCGCTCTTGTGAAGTCTAGTTGGCTTGTGAGGTATTTTATTTTCTGTTTGCCATTCGTTGACATAAACATACACCTCTCAAAATCAGACACTCCTCCATGGTTTGTGATTGTTGGCAGGCACCTGAGGATTCAGTTAGCCATGGTTTGTGTAAGAAAGGTTGGGAGGAGTGTCAACCATTTTATACCTCTATTTTACAGAATAAAAGATTTAGCACATAAGTTATCCATGCTTCCCTCTGCGAAGGTCCTATCTTTTACATTTATGTTGAGTCAGTAAACCTACTTCTTTCTGTCTTAAGCAAGCATTTGAGTTGTTGTGATTCATCCAGCTATATGTTGATTTAATCAATCATGTTCTTTATTCTTCCTTGTTTCTGCAAATGATTTTATCTGTTTGAATACTACTTTGAAAGTTACCAGTGTTTGCAAAGAGACCGTCGTAATTGAGCATGATAAACTCTGCAAGATAGCTCTAGTATAAAGACTCTGATCGAAAGATAAGTATACTGTTAGTTGTTCTCTGACCAAGAACGACGTTTGCCTTCACCAATTTTGATTTACTTTTTGCACCTTTATTGTTCCTCTGCTTGTTTCAAGTTTGATTATATGAGAGGAAGTTGCTGTCTAAATTGACTTAATCCTTGTTAGATGTGATGCCTCTTGTCCTTATTTTATTTTATCGACACCTCACTCCATAAATCTGTGGTCATGTTTACCAAGTTCAGTTTCACTTGGGGACAAGCGAGGTCTAATCTTGGGGGGAGTTGATACGTGATGTCTACGCATGCTTCTATTTTTGTAGACAGTGTTGGGCCTCCAAGTGCAGAGGTTTGTAGAATAGCAGCAAGTTTCCCTTAAGTGGATCACCCAATGTTTATCGAACTCAGTGAGGTAGAGGTCAAAGATATCCCTCTCAAGCAACCCTGCAATCAACATACAAGAAGTCTCTTGTGTCCCCAACACACCCAATATACTTGTCAAGTATATACGTGCACTATATCGGCGAAGAGAGAGTAAAATACAAGTAATATGGATGATAATAAGTGATAATAGCAATCTGAAGTAAAAATGGCAACAAGCAAACATGTAGCAGAACAGGCGGAAAATGGTGTTTCAATGCTTGTAAATAAGGCCTAGGGCTCCTACTTTCACTAGAGGACACTCTCAACAGTGATCACATAAATGAATAACTAGATAGCTTCTCTCACTATACTACTCTTAACCCTCTCCGGTTGGATAATGAACACTAATCATTGCGTAGGGCTGCAAAAAGCATTCCTTAAAGTAGGCATTCCCATGTCTAGTTAACCCCACGCTGTCACTATGAGCGCCCCAGAAGACAAACACCACAATTCATAGAGGAGACACACACGATGTGCACACTGTCACCTTCACACCGCGGGACAAGGTGACTCCAAAGTTCATATTAATAAAGCACTTGAGTAGCAAAATATGAAGAGTAACATCTACGAATTCAAATAGATTATAAAGCTCATGATCACATATAGATCACACCATGGGAGAGAGAGATGAACCACATAGCTACCGGTAGAGCCCTCAGCCTCGGGGGAGACCTACTCCCTCCTCATCATAGGAGACAGCAACAGCGATGGAGATGGCGGTGGAGTCGATGGAGATGGCTTCTGGGGGCACTTCCCCGTCCCGGCAGGGTGCCAGAACAGAGATATGGCCCCACAAACTTGTCTGCGGCGGCGGCGGAGCTACAAATGTATTTTGTGGAAAAGGTCGATCCTCCTAGGGTTTTTGCATCGGGGGGGGGGGGGGATTATATAGGCGAAAGGGCAACGTCGGTGGGCACCCGAGGTGCCCACCACCTCCCCGCGTGGCTAGGGGGAGCCTGCGCGAGCCTATGGTGTGGGGGCTCCAGGGCCCCCCTCCGGGTCTCCTTTGGACTTCTGGAAGCTTCCAGGGGAAATAGGAACTTCGAGATTCATGGGTTCCAATTCCGAGAATATTTCCAGAACAACTTTTCTGAAATAAAAAACAACAGAAAATAGGGAACTGGCACTTGGCATCTTGTAAATAGGTTAGTCCCGGAAAACGTGTATAAATGCTATAAAGAAGGGACAAAACATGTAGCAATTGGCATATATTATCATGGAGCATCAGAAATTATAGATACGTTGGAGACGTATCAATACGTCCATTTTGCATCACCGTTTTATATTGTTATTTTCTGTTATTCATCGATATATTTCATGTTATGATGCATCACTTATATTATTTTATCTTGTTTTGCATGTTTTATAATTTTTGGAGAATAAACACCGGGACCAAAAATCTAATGGAAAAAGCACCGTCAGAATACCCTATTTCAGAAGATCAGAAGAAGAGGGGGAACACCGGAGATGTCTTAGAAGTCCAGATGAGGGAGCCAGCCACGAGGAGAGCCGGAGGGGCACCACCAGGGACCCACACCACCAGGTGGAGCCCCCCTTGGCCGCGCGGCCAGGTGTTGTGGCCACCCTGGCCCACCTGTGGTCGACCTCTTTCTCGTACTTGGCCCCCAGGGAACCCTAAGCCCCAGACTATCATCAAAGAATTATTCCGCCGCCTCGGGGCGGAAAACACCAAAGAGAGAAAAGCTCTCCGACAGGGAGAAATCTGCTGGGGAAATTCCTCTCCGGAGAGGGGAAATCATCGCCATCGTCACCTTCATTGCTCCAGGAATCATCAAGATCGTCATCCTCATCATCATCACCACCAGCACCATCACCCTCATCATACACCTTCAACCCGCTGTAACAATTAGGGGCCTCTATCGTTGGTTTACATTAGATCTCTCTCCCGGTGTGGATTACTTGTTAGTAGCTGATGCTTGTGAGATTTATCGGTGTTAGCACTTTATGACCAGATTATTATTATCCATTATATCACCTCTGATTATGATCCATACGATATCTTGTGAGTAGTTCGTTTAGTTCTTGAGGACATGGGAGAAGTCATGATGTTAGTGGTGAAGTTATGTTGAAGCAATATCTCGTGGTTCGGTATTTAAGTTGTGGTGCTATTCTTCTAGTGGTGTCATGTGACCGTCAACTACATGATACCTCACCTTTATGTGCATAGGAGGATGCATTGTGTATTTGGCTATTAATTGTGGGGTTGCCCGAGTGACAGCAACCTAAACCCCCGCTAGGAAACCAATGCACGAGGGAGCATAGAATCCCAGAGTTTTAAGGCTGTGTTTAGATCTATCTTAATTACTTTCTTGTATTTGCGGATGCTTACGAGGGGTATAATCACAAGTATGTATTAGTCCTAGGTGGGTGGTGCATTAGCATAGGTTCACCTACACAACACTTCACGAACCAATGGATATTAATCAACCTAACGACGCGAAAGCACTTGACGAAATTCCCATGTGTCCTCGAGAACATTTGGTAGTAATAAGTAATACAACCGTCTTGTCCTTTGCTCTCAAAAGGATTGGGCCACTCGCTGCAATATTATTTAAATGTGCTTTATTTACTCGCACTTTATTTATCTCCTATATTCAAAAACCTCCAAAAAAAACGTTTGCTAGTGTATACAGTGGAATATCCATCCAACATGTTTGTCAACACCTTTTGTTCCTCGTTGGGTTCGACACTCTTATTTATCGAAAGTACTACGATACACCCCCTATACTTGTGGGTCATCAGTTCCTGTTTGACCCCCTGCTTAGAGTTGAAGCCTTAAGGGAGATCTTCATCGTGAAGCCATCACTATCTAATGAAGCTAGGAGGAGTCATATATTACTTAGCCGGTGAAGCATCATCATCAACAACGCCGGTGAAGGATAAGTTACCTACTGATGTCTACGCACGGTTCTATTCTTGTAGACAGTGTTGGGCCTCCCAGTGCACAGGTTTGTAGAACAGCAGCAAGTTTGCCTTAAGTGGATCACCCAAGGTTTATCGAATTCAGGGAGGTAGAGGTCAAAGATATCCCTCTCAAGCAACCCTGCAATTAAGATACAAGAAGTCTCTTGTGTCCCCAACACACCCAATATACTTGTCAGGTATATAGGTGCACTAGTTCGGCAAAGAGATAGTGAAATGCGAGTAATATGGATGATTATAAGTAATAATAGAAATCTGAAATAAATATGGAAGCAAGCAAACATGTAGCAGAACAGGCGGAAAACGGTGTTTCAATGCTTGGAAACAAGGCCTAGGGATCCTACTTTCACTAGTGGACACTCTCAATAATGATCACATAATTGAATAACTAAATATATTCTCTTCACTATGCTACTCTTAACCCTCTCCGGTTGGATAACGAACACTAATCATTGCGTAGGGCTGCAAAAAGCATTCCTTAAAGCAAGCATTCCCATGTCTAGTTAACCCCACGCTATCACTATGAGCGCCCTAGAAGGTACTAGACAAACACCACAATTCATAGAGGAGAAACACACGATGTGCACACTATCACCTTCACACCGCGGGATAGGGTGACTCCAAAGTTCATATTAATAAAACACTTGAGTAGCACAAGATGAATAGTAACATCTACTTATTCAACTAGATTACAAAGCTCACTATCACATATAGATCACACCATGGGAGAGAGAGATGAACCACATAGCTACCGGTAGAGCTCTCAGCCTCCGGGGAGAACTACTCCCTCCTCATCATAGGAGACAACAACGGCGATGGAGATGGCAGTGGAGTCGATGGAGTGACTTCAGGGGGCACTTCCCCATCCCGGCAGGGTGCCAGAACAGAGATTTGTCCCCCAAAACTTGGGTTGATGACGACGGCGGCTACAGAAGGTTTCGCGGAATTTTGCCGATTCATTTAGGGTTTTTCCCTCGGGGGAGTATAAATAAGCGAAATGGCGATGCCGGGGGTGGCCAGGGGGCCCACACCACCAGGTGGCGTGGCCAGGGGGACCCGCGCCACCGTATGGTGTGGCCACCCTGTGGCCCCCCTCTAGGTCTCCTTTGGACTTCTGGAAGCCTCCGGGGAAAATAGGAACTTCGGGATTCGTGGGGTCCAATTCTGAGAATATTTCTAGAACAACTTTTCTGAAATAAAAAACAGCAGAAAACAGGGAACTGGCACTTGGTATCTTGTTAATGGGTTAGTCCCAGAAAATCGATAAAAATGACATAAAGTGTAAGGAAAACATGTAGCAATTGGCATAATATCAACATGGAACATGAGAAATTATAGATACGTTGGAGACGTATCACCTAGTCGAGGGAGGAGTCCATTCCACTTGCATTAGCTTATGACTCCTTAGAGTCTAAAGTTGTATTTAGTGCATCAAACTATGCACTGTATATAATGAACTTGTTGAGTAACGCTCGTTACTCATTCGTTCCCGTTTGACCCCCTGCTTAGAGTTGAAGCCTTAAAGGAGATCTTCTCGTGAAGCCATCACTATCTAATGAAGCTAGGAGGAGTCATATATTACTTAGCCAACAAAGCATCGTCATCAACAACGCCGGTGAAGGAGAAGTTACCTAGTCGAAGGAGGAGTCCATTCCTGGACTTAGATTCTCGCAAGCGATAGTTTAGGGTTGTGATCAGTCGTAGTGGATTAGGTTATGAGCTAGATTTATTCTCCTGCTTAGAGTACGAATTTCTTCTTCTAATGTTTTATTTGCATGATATCTTCTTTGATTCATCAAAGAGATTCTCGAGATTTTGTAATTAATTTTGTATCCTATAGCTTTTCTTGGACCTGCTATGTTTATGTTGTACCACTCTGAGGGATGTAATATTCACAGATAAGTCCTTATGTGAGTATTATGTCGACAACTTGTGCACTACACATGAAGTGGTGTGCTGGGTCATCGCATGCCCGCTCAAGAGGAATGAGCAATACTTCCAACCTCGCTTTGAAGTCTACAACGACATCTCGGGTTGAGGTTGTTGAAGAATATGATCATGATAGCGAGATGATGTGTACAAAGGACTTCATAAATTCATTGGTCTAGGCGCTCATGGCTATTGGAAGAGAAGAGAAGCAAGGAAGGCGGGTGGTCCTAGGCCTCCAAGAAACAAAGTATTTAGGCCCAAGGGAGAGCGCCCAAGAACATGCTATAATTATGGAAGTCCAAACCACTTTATCATATATTGTCTGTTTGAGCCAAGAGAAGAGAATGATGGGAAGCTCATCCGTAAAGACAAGACAAATCCTCCTCCAAACAAGAACTTGGCAATAAGAGCACCAAGGGCCCTATATGTTCAAGAAATCCCCATCCTGGAGACGTACATGTCCAGAGATGAAAATGAAGATGAAGTTGTAGGTGTGGCACACATCTCCAAAGCTACATAATCCTCTTCACCGTCCTCTCTATTTGAATCACCCAATGAGAATCCGCCTATCCTACCTACATGTCTCATGGCAAAAGCCTCATCGGTAACTACTCCTGAAAATCCCATCACTTCTACTCCTCCCGCCTTATTGAATTGTGTAGAAAATGCTAATGATGAGGATGATGAGACTAAAAAAATTAGAATTATTGTTGGCTAATTTTGAAGGTGGAAATAGAATCTATTTAGATACTCTTCTAAAGCAACTTTATGTGGACAATGCTCTTGTTGATGAAAAGGAAGAGAAAATAAGGATCTTGCTAAAGCCTTTGAGGAGGAACAATCTCGTAGAGTTTCTCCTGAGGAGAAGCTTTATAGTCTAGAAGTAACCTATGCTCTTTGCCTATCCAAAGTTAGGAGAGAAAATGATGCTTCCCTTGCTCTTTCTAAAACGCATGAACATGATAAAATTGAGATAGGAATTTCTCACGATAGACTTCTGGAGGAGCATGAAAAACTAAAAAAGGGAGTTCATGTCTCTTGAGGTTATTCATGGAAAACTAAAGATGTCTCGTGGTAAACTTCTAGCTCAAAAATCAAATAAGCAAGTTACCTAGACTTCCTCTAACATTTTTATCGCTTCTTCAAGTGACCATTTTCCTCCAACTAACATTGTAGGAAGTGAAAGAGTTCTCAATGAACTTGTAAACTCTCAAAATGTCATGAATGGGAAATAAGTACTTGGGTTTGTTACCAAGTCAAAGAAGAAGAAGTCTACTCCCCTTCCAAAAATATTGTTTTTGTGAAGGAGGAGGCGATGACTAAGGAGAAGGTTACCAACACCATTGTGGGTGTCGAGGCTTATAGTGACAATGCACTCACAATGACTGCCCAAAAATATAATCCACCTCATGTTCTTGTGAAATCTAGAGATGATCATGTTTATGCTAAATATGTTGGTATCTCCTATGCTGATGATTATCATTGGTCTATTTGGGTTCCTAGGACCCTCGTCGCTAACAAGAGAGGACCCATTCAAGCATGGGTACCTAAACCAAAGAATTGATTTCTTGTAGGGAAATGCTTCCAGGTCAAGAAGATGGACAGTGGATAGTGGTGCATCCCAACATATGACTGGAAGCATAGGCGCAATGAGTGATATTATTCCTCCATCACCTCTTCTCAATTGCGTCACTATTGGAGATAATTCGGAGATTAAGGTATTGGGACGATGCAAGGTGGTCATCTCTAATGATCTATACATTAAGAATGTTCTCCTTCTCGATTCCATTGGTTTTAATTTAATGTTCGTGTATCAAATTGCACTTTGAGGTTTTGCTTCTTACTTTGATGATCAAAATGCGACTTTCACTTGGAAACAGACTCTTAAAGTTGCCTTCATCGGGTTTGTCGAGAACATCATGTATGTAGTCGACTTCTCAAAAGGAGACATGTGTGCCACGACATGCCTAATATCTAAAGTTGATGTGGGGTGGCTCTGGCATTGCCGGTTAGCCCACAACAATATGAGGACTTTACATGATCTCCAAAGTGGCGGTCACATTCTAGGACTAACCAATGCTAAGTTTGCTAAAGATCAAGTGTTTATCTCTTGCATCTTTGGAAACCAACATGGAAAACTCCACAAGAGCAAGACCGACATCACCACCACAAGAATTCTTGAGCTCATTCATTTGGATATTTTCGGTTCCTTGTCCCATGATAGTCATGGTGGTAATAAGTATTGTTTGGTGATTTTTTATGACTATTAAAGATATTGTTGGGTGTATTTCTTCAGTAGGAAAAGTGAGACTCAATAAAGGGTCATTGATTTCATCACTTTGGCTGAATGCCAACGCAAAGCGAAGATCATGGCAATCCGGAGTGACAATGACACTGAGTTCAATAACTACATCGTTGAGGGGTTTCTTAGTGATGAGGAAATTACTCATCAATATTCCAATCCTTACACTCTGATGCGTCAAAAAATGTCACGTCTTTATCTATGTTTAAATCGTATATTTGTCAGGAAAATGATAGAGATATAACTCTAAACCTTCCACTAATCATTAATGTGCAATTTAGTTGCAAATCTCCATGTCATTTTTTTGCAGATATTGGACAAGGAATCACAAGAAATTGGGGCGAAAAGGAAGGAAAAGATAAAGATTAGAAAATCAATTTAAGTTTTCCTTGGAGCACACTTAACGACCCCAGTATGGCCAGTACCAATCGTACTGCCCACAGTACCAAATGCTAGGAGGAACGTCAGAGCAAAACCGGCCAAAAGTTATCAAAGGTCCAAGAGCCAATTCGCGAAGGAAGACGCCCAAAACTATATTCCATTTGTTGCATCCCCATATAAGGAGACGATACAACCCCGAAAGACAAGGGAGCCCACACTACCGACCATCTTCATCGCCATATGCCGCCGACACCATCCTCTCCATGCAAGGCCACAAAGTACTGCCGCATCTCCACCACCTATTGGAGGTATGCCCTAAAGACAATAATATTCAGTTAGTATTCTAACTCCAAGTTCAGAATTAAGTTTATGCCATCATGCTACAACCGCTACAAGACTTGAAAGTGAGTTTTAAAAGGAAAATCTTTGTGCGGGTGTGAAGAAATAAACAAACACATGTTCATAATATTGTCTCTAAGTTTAGCTTATGGTTTGTGAGATGATCACATTTTCTTGATCATGGACTTGGTTAAAATTCTAGCAAAACATAAGAGTTTATTGTTAGGGTAACAATAGTACTGAACTGACCCAAGTGTATGTTGTTGCTATACGATACTAAACAATCATGATGTATTTTAGCAAAAGCATATGAAGTTAACATTGACTATAATTCCTATACTATGAGTATATCTAGTGACCGCACGATCGAAAGTTATACTTTGGATCTCATCAACCGTCTTGCCGAAACTGGGGATCATAACGGTGATATCTCGGTATTACCTAGAAAGTGTAATGGAAGTGAGATCGTTCAAGACTAGTACTTAACTCCTCCATATGATAGAGAGATACGCACTCTGGGTCTTCTCAGTATCACCGATGACATATCGTCTGGCCAGACATAGTGTGATTTATCACAAGGTCATCGGGGATATGGATGACAAAAGAAAACGATATCGGTAACGAGTTTCATGTGTTATGATCAAGAAGTTTGATCAGACCAGATCACATAGTCTCACCTTGTGATATCATTGGTATCGTGAAGTTAATGGAATAAGTGCAAGAGTAACTTATAAGGTTCCCTCGTTCTTCAGGAACACACAGGAGCCATCATGGACGTCCACGGTCCCGCTATTGGTTATTGTTCGGTAAGTACCCGAACATGTTTGTGTGTTATTGAGACTTTACAGGTCACACTCTTAAGCCATGTAAACATTTAATCAAGATAATTAATATGGTGTTATTAGTTTTATGAATGATCAATGTTGTTACAATGTCACAGAAACAAGCCCGGTGTCAATCGGAGTGGTTTTGGGGAAGTTACTATAAAAGAGAAATGATGACGGTGTTAGTGGAATTTATATGAGAGGTAATAGAGGACATGAGATGTCCCGGGATGTTACAAATGTGTTTCTAACATTGTCATATAATATCGATGATTTTATCTATAGGGGTTAAGTGGTTCCGGAGGAGTTTCGGGGACTTTCCTTACAGGGGGAGTACCGGGGTCCGGGAGGGGGAATATTTCCCCCGCATGGCCGAACCCTATTTTATTTTTAGGGGGCTGCTAGGTGGGCTCTTGTGGTTTCACAAGTTCATACTCATCGTTCCGGTATTTTTCCTGAATTTATTGGAGATAAAATAGGAAATAAAAAAGGAGAAAAAGAAAAAAAGGAAGGAGTGAGATGGAGTTTGACTTCACCTCACCCAATCCGAGTTGGGCTAGGGGAGGGAGGTGCAGCCACCTTGATGGTGCGGAGACCTCCTCCTAGCTCAATTAGGACTCCTCTCCTCTCCCTTTGGCAAGTATCTCCTCCCTCCCACTATATAAAGCACCCCAAGGCTCATAGAAAAACACACAATTGGATCTCAAGCCTCTCTCTCTCTCTCTTTAGTAGAATTAGAGGGTATAATTAGAGATTCTAATTACAATCTCTCTAGTTTAATTAGAGCCTCTTCTAATTGGGTTTTGAGGTGTCCTCTCCCGATTATACCTAGCTCCAATTCTAGTTTTCTCTCATGTGTTGAGAACTTCCAGTTTCATAAATAGCTCTAATCACTGTTGATTAGAGCTACAAATTAGCAACGCTGGAAGGTTGTTTCTCTTCGTCTGTGCCAAGTTCTGCACAGCATAGCGCTAACGGGTTGACACGAGCGTATGGATGCACACCATTAGAGGATTACACGTGTGATCCTTGACGAGGAAAGACTTAGCAACATCCTTGCAACTAGGCCTAGTTGTGAGGATCTACGATTGTTTAGATATCTTCTACGACTATATCAAATGTGTTGCCCGATGATTCATGATCCTAATCCTCGCATGTATGGTCATGCCTTGTTATCTGCGTAGTGATTCTGGCGGACGACGTAGGGCAATTTTTAAAATTCTGCAGCGTTAACCAGCAGTGGCATCAGAGTGTACTATGCGTAGATACAATTGGATCTAGAGCACAATTTTTTGCGAGTGTTGCATAAGCTTGTGCAAGTATATTAGAAAGCTTGCTAATATTCGGTTTCTTTTTATTGCTTCCCAATAAGCCTTATTTGTTTTTGTTTCTGGCGGCATGGTATGACTTTTTACAAATTTCTGGCAATCCTAGGATGCTTGAGTTTCCCCTGGCATATCTCGCTTGATCCGAAGAAGTGCATCATTAGCTTTGGGTCACACCATAGTTGGTCTCATATAACGGCATGGTGGAAGGGGCATGTGAATTGGCTCCTGATACGTCATAAACGTATGCCTGATTTCTGATGCTCCATGATCATATTATGCCAATTGCTACGTGTTTTCTCCCTTCTTTATGTCATTTTTATCGATTTTCCGGACTAACCTATTAACAATATGCCACAGAGCCAGTTCCCTGTTTTTTGCTGTTTTTTTAGTTTCAGAAAAGTTGTTCTAGAAATATTCTCGGAATTGGAAAATTCGAAGCCCGGAAGTCCTATTTTCCCCAGAAGCATCCAGAAGACTAAAGAGGAGCCGAAGAGGGGCAGCAGGGGGCCACACCATAGGGTGGCGCGGCCCCCTGGCCGCGCCAGCTATGGGTGTGGGCCCCCCGGCCTCCACCGCCTTTGCCCTTTCGCCTATTTAAGCCCCCCGGATGGAAAACCCTAAAGACCTGATCAAAATCCCCGAAAAAGTTCCGCATCCACCGTCACCGTCAACCCCAGACCAGGGGGGTTCTGAAGCTGTTTCCGGCACCCTACCGGAGAGGAGATCATCACCGGAGGCCTCTTCATCACCATGCCTGCCTTCAAAGTGATGCGTGAGTAGTTCATCCTTGGACTACGGGTTCTTAGATGTAGCTAGATGGTTGTCTTCTCCTCATATGCCTCCATGTTTAGATCTCGTGAGCTGCCTATCATGATCGAGATTGATCTTATTTAATTCTCTGTGTTGTGTTTGCTAGGATCCGATGAATATTGACCTTATGCCAAGTTGATTATAGTATTTATTTACATATGTTATTTGTGATCTTGCATGCTCTCCGTTGCTAGTGGTTATTCTGTCCAAGTAGTTGCTAGTGACTCCAAGAGGGAGTATTTATGCTCGATAGTGGGTTCATGCCTCCTGGTTGCCTTGCTCGAGTGACAGAAACGTGAAGGGGGGATGTGTTGTTGCCATTAGGGAGAAAATAGCAGTGAGAGTGCCCGCGTGCATAATCATTGCTTACATTACACACTTTGTTTAATGCAATTATCTATTGCTTGCAACTTAATACCTGAGGGGGTTCAGATGATAACCTGAGGGTGGATTATTAGTCATAGATGCAGATGGATGTCGGTCTATGTATCTTGTTGTAATGCCCACACTAAATACCATAGTAATCTTAATGTCATATTGTGCACTACGGTGCAACCTCTATTTGTCAATTGCCCTGCTGTAATTTGTTCACCCAGCATGCTATCTTTTATGGAGAGACACCACTAGTGAAACTATGAACCCCGGTCCATTTTTCCACACTGTTAAACAAACCACAACAATTTCTTGCTTCCTTTACTTACTGCAAGCATACACTGTTTTCCACACTATACGTCTAATCTTTGTTTTCGGCAAGACCGGTGAGATTGACAACCTCACTGTACCGTTGGGGCAAAGTGTTTTGGTTGTGTTGTGTGTAGGTTCCACGTTGTTGCTAACACCAGTGAAGCGCCAACACCACCGTCAGTGGAATCAACCTTCCGAAGATTCTCTTTCTCCTACTGGATTGATAACCCTGGATCTTAACTAAGGGGAAAACTCCTACCTCTGTGCTCATCACACCTTCCTTTTGACGTTCCCAACAATGCAGAGAAAGGATTCAACTCTGCCAGCAACAAGGATTTTTCTGGCGCCGTTGCCGGGGAGAAGGAAGTCTTCTAGAAAGGGGAGTCTCTCACTCTCAACCTCTTTGTTTTTTTATTGTCTTGTTTTTATTTTTGTCTTGTTTTGCTTCTTTATATGAAAAACACAAAAAAATAGTTCTTATTCTAGTTGTTAGTTTTGCTTTATCATGCTTGGTATCAATGTTTGATGTCTTTGAAACTAGATCTTTTAGGCAAGGTGCGTTCACGGATGAACAACAAAAACATTATAAGGAACACCTCTTGTCACAAAAAGGGATACACTTATGGGAGCAAATTAATAAATTGCATGACTATGCTAAAAACTCGTGCTCTACTTACAATGTTACTTATTGCTTTGATAAATCTTGCTGCTGTAGGAGGTATAAACACCTCCCTTTTCAATGTGAGTATAATGATGATGTTACCATATCTTCTTATGTTAAGGGAAATTATGAATTATATGATGTGGAACAAAATCAATAATTTATTGCTTGGAAGGGTGCATTCGAAATTTCCTATTTGCTTCAAAGTATTGATGATGCACCTTATAAATACGAGATTTATGCTATACTTGAATATTGATTTGATAATTACAAGGATTGTAATTACTACATAATGAATATCTTAATAAATGCTCTCAACCTAAGGAAGAGACTATTGCCTTGCAGGAACCTATGGAAGAAGAAACTGCTACTGGAAGCTCATTGGATGGAAAAGAGGAGCAGCGTGATGATCAAGAGGAGCAAGAATGGAGCCCATGTCTACCTCCAAATGATAGTATCTATTTAACTTATACATTATTTGATGAAATTGATAATTTCTATACTTGTGACCTTGATACTACTATGAATGGAAGTTGTGAGAATGATATTGCTACTGTTATTTATGATAATGATGAAGTTTGTTTAGAAAACTTATATGATAATGCTCTTGATGATGGTCCTATGTTACTTGATGCTATAAATCATAATGCTACTGAAAATAGGATTGCCATGATGTGTATTATAACTTTTATTAGTGATCAATCATCTTTTTTTTCTATTGCTAAAAGTGGGGAAAAAGAGGAGCTGATTTTAAATTTTGATCCCACTGTTTTTGAGCTTGATATGAATTGTGTGCTTTTAGGCCATGACAAACATGCTTTATGTGATAATTATGTTGTTGATTTTGTTCATGATGCTACTGAAAATTATTATGAGATAGGAACATATGGTTGTAGGAAATTTCATGTTACTAAAACACCTCTCTTTTTGTTAGAAGTTTTGAAGTTGCTCTTGTTCTACCTTCCCATGATATCTAGTTTGAGCTTCTTTAATTTATCTCTTTACAAGATTCCTATGCATAGGAAGTGGGATAGACTTAAATTTGTTTTATTATTTATTATTTATGCTCTCTTTTGCGTCAATTCATATTTCTCATGTGAGCATCTTCTGGCTTTATGTGCCTAGCTGAAAGGCGTTAAAGAAAAGCGCGGAGACAATCTATTTTATTTCGCTGTTTTCAACCTGTTTTTCTTCGTTTTCTTTGGTGTGCTTTGCACCTGGGTGTTGTCTATTTCCTTAAAAACCCCGATGTATCTTTTCTTTTGTGTTTTCGTTGAGCCAAGTAAATCCACTACTGGAAAGTTGAGCCTATATTTCGGATTTCTGCGCAGGAAACAGATTTCTGCTGTCCACTGTTAATTCCGTTCGAAATCACAGAAAATTCAAAATGACTTGAGATTCTTTGTGCTTAATACTGAGTTATATACGCAACTTTTCTTGGAATAACACTTTTTGATTTGAGGAACATAAGAGTTTTGAAAAAATCGATCTTTACCTGATGTTCTGTTTTTGACAGATTTCTGCCATTTATCGCATTTGCATCTTAATCTCTTTCTTTTCGTGTTGTTTTGAGAAAAATAGTTTAAAAAAAAGTTGTGACAGTAGATAATGTGTTTTTGAGTGTTATAATTGTGTTGAAACTGAACCATGTGAATTTATTAATTCAATTGCACTAACGTTGCTAATGAAGATTGTTAGAATTTTGATGTGAAAGAAGTTTTCAAGGGTCAAGAGAAGAGGATGATATGATGTGATCAAGAAGAGTGAAAAGCCTAATCTTGGGGATTCCCGGTGTTACATCCAAGAAAATTCCAAGAAGACTCAAGCGTCTAAGCTTGGGGATGCCCAAGGCATCCCCTTCTTCATCAACAAATTATCAGGTCACTTCTAGTGAAACTATATTTTTATTCGGTCGCATCTTATGTGCTTTACTTGGAGCGTCTTTTATTTTTGTTTTCAGTTTGCTTTTGATTTTGCTTTCAGTTTGTTTTTACTTTTTCAATAATCTTGGTTGGACCCCAGCATTATTTTATTGGAAAGTGACACTCTTCGCTTTTTCTTGAGAATACGTTGTATTCTTAGTCTTTGTATGGCTGCTGCATTTATTCAGCTCTTGTTTTGCATGCATATCTTATTAGAGCTGTTAGTTTTAGTAGTGTTATGTGATTACTCTCATGTTTGCTTGCTGTATCATAAAGAGTATTTTTGTTAAAGCATGTTTTGTATGGTGCTTGTTAGGAGAAAGAAAACTGCTGCTTGAAGTAGAATTTATAACAGTACTGTAGAAGCTTGTATAGATTGTGGCTAGAACTTTTTCATGCCATTCTAAATGTTATTTTAGTTTTAAAGCCTTGTGGTTATTGAGTATCATTATTATCCTCAAATAGCTGAGAGTGTTTAATATGTATTGAAAGATTCATGAGTTGTTCTTGTCATAGTAAAGCATCAATATATGGTATTCTCTTTCGAATGTTTTATTTGGTTGACTTGGCGCATTCTCACACCATGTTTTTTACTACAAACCAGTCATGGATAGTGTCGTGGTATTGTCACGGCAAGTGTCTTCATGCGAGAACTAGATTGCGAGGCCATTGCTACTGAGAGAAACTTCGAAAGGGTTAAGGCGGAAACAAGAGACACGAGTTTACCCAGGTTCGGCCCCTAGATTCAGGGTAAGACCTACTCCTGCCTTCTTACTATCAGGAAACAAGGTCTCGATTACAAAGGGCGATTCCGTCTCTCAATGTCTCGAGTTACCTTTCTATTGATTTAGAGCTTATCTTTCTATGTCCCAGGGTCTCGCCTTATATATGGGACGAGACCTCCGGGTTACGGAGGATCCGGCTTACACCCATTATCGGAGTCCTGATCTAACCCGGTTCTAGGTCATCCTTTGCCAGTTCACCACGTGAACTGGTCATCTCCCTCCGGCCTTGGTCTGACCTCCATGCCTTGGGCCTCTATGTTGCTTAACACAAACTTTGGGCCGGTCTTCTATCTTCTCCGGGTTACGGAATTGGTAACCCGGGCCTTCTTCCTTTAGAGAGACCGTCATAATCTGGGTCTCCCTATTATAAACCGGACCAATAGTCTTGAGTCCCATTAAGTGGGTTCCGGTTTATATGAGGGGTAGGTGAGGCTCCCCCTCACCTATTCCCCCAACATTAGCCCCTAGGTTAACGTGAACACTAAGTTTGGACTTATGACGTTCATGTTAAACTTCTTGGAGCGCAAGCCAGGCAAAAAATCATTTACCTTTATAAGATAACTTTCAAAAAAGGTATCCAATCCGGATTTCACCGGCGAGCTCTTTATCTCCAAGATCATATCTTTCCGTTTCTTGGAAAGATAACTCCCGCGTTTTCATCTCCCAGATCTCCAGAAAAAATCTTAACTTAACCCGGATTTTTCTCCATGCAATTACTGCATTTTTTCAGAGAAAGTATCCTCCTGTGATCTGATCTCGTTGTATATTTCCCGTAAAAAGTTTAATCTTAAGGGTCCCTTGTGCGAAAATCACCACTTAACCCCAGGTTAGGCCCCGCCTATAAATAGTCAAGGGTACGCCCCCATGGCTCATTCGCATCATGTGCCCCCCGCTTCATCTTGTTCCTCCAGACCAAGATCAAGAGCTCCACCTCTTCTCCTGCGCCGTCGCGGCTGGAGCATCGCCGGCGTTCATCTCAAGATGGTGAAGGAGAAAAGCTTGGTGTCCAAGACCGGCGGAGCTGGAAAGAAGAAGAAAACCGGAGGTGCTTCCGGTTCTGGAGCTGCCGGGTCTAGGAGAGGAAAAATGCAAGTCAATTGGTGCAAGGCGGAGATAACCCAAGGCTGGCTTACGGAGATGGAAGACTCCGGGTTACTTCCCAAGAACCTATCTTGGCGTGCCCCTGGGAACGATGTCCGGCCCGAACCTAGGGCGGGTGAGGTAATAGTTTTTGAAGCCCCCACATTCTCCGTGGGTTTCGTCCACCCGGATCTCTCTTTTTTCGTCGGCTCCTAAGTTATTATGGCCTCCACCTTCAAGACCTTCCACCAAATTCTATCCTTAACGTTAGCAATTTTTTTGTAGTCCTCTGTGGGTACTACCTCCAAGTAGAGCCTAACTTAGACCTCTCAAATACTTTTATTGCAACAAACACCCAGAAGTAGCTGGGGGTGAGCTTATTCACTCTGGGGGCGTTTCTTTTCAGAGGCGGAAAGATATCGCCTACCCGAGCATTCCTCTGGCCAGTCACCCTAAACTGTGGCAAAAATCTTACTTCTACATAAAAAATACTTCTCCTGAAGATGAACCGGCTCTTCCGGGTTATCGTCCTGAACGTTTAGTCTACACGAGTACCATGAACTCCTATGCCAAATCCTCTGATCGAGTTAAGATCCTAAATCAAGATAAATTATTTGACGTTGCCCTGGAGCCCTACAACTCTTCTAACCCAGCTCCTCCTGTAAGTTTCTATACCTTTTGTTTTATAAGTACTTTTTCATTTCTTTAACTGTGCAAGCTCTAATCTTGACGTTGTTCCGGTTCACAGGTCACAGACCCCTTCTGGGTTACTACAGAAGAACCGGCTTCTCCACCTGAGGATGAAGAATTAGAAGAACAGAGTGACTACAAGGAAGAGGTTTCTGAATTTGATTCCCTCGGTCACTTGCACAACCAATTTGCTGACGCTGATTACTCGTAGGATGAACAGGAAGAACAAGAAGGCGTCGGGTTAGGCGAAGGACAGGCTGGCGAAGAAGCGCCGGGTCATGAAGCTCCGGATCAGACTATGATGGATCTCGACCCCTCTACTCCCATCACCGGTTCCAACCTGGTGGCTGAAAAAGAGTCCCCCGCTGGCCAAAAGAGGACCCGACAGGCTATTTCAAAGGTGCCTATCTCTAGATTGTCAAAAAATCCCTTGAAAACATCCTCACACACAGAGAAAACGCAGGATGATGAAGAGGGCAGCAAAAGAAGGAGGACCCGGAGCTCCGGCTCAAGCGAGTTAGAAACAGGTTTGCCTGAGAAAACTCCTCTTCGCCGGGTCTCCAAAGTTCGAGTTTCACCCACTGCTTCACACCCCTTAGCCGGACAAATAAGACCAGAGCTGAGTCATCCTTTTCATTCAGATTCTCCGAACTCAGATTCATCTTATTTTAGCGGGGCTAGTGAGTTCTCCATTAACTCTTGGTAAGCTAGCTTTTCCATCCCTTGTTTTATTACTGCTATTATCTAGCTCATGCAATGTAACTTATGGTTTTCTTTTTGCTGCAGAGCTCAAGCTGTACTGAAAGCAAACCCTGTCTCATCTGCTGCTCCCACTATGAACCTTGAAGAGAGTCCTTGGAGAAGAAAATGATGAACCGACCGCTCCATGGCCGGGTCATATGGATGTTATGGTTGAAGAACATGAAGAAGAGGTGAACCCGGTTGATAATATCCTGGGTAATGATCCTCCAGTTGAAGAGGTGGCTGTTCAAGACCCGGATGTGGTCATAACCGTATCTCAGGTTGCCCAGGTTACTGGGCCTTCCACAGTACTCTCCAAAATTACTGAATACCTAAAAGTGAAGCCGGAAGAAAAGAGAGCTACTCCTAGCCTGAATATTGAAGGCCAGGACTTTCATATGTTAGCTGAAGAACTCTCTGAGAACCGGCGCCGCGCTGATGGTATTATAGAATTTCTGAAGCAAAAATATGAGGTAACCTCGATATGCATAACATGTAGCCCTCAATCTTCTTGTTTATATTTGTAATATATACTTGGAGATTTATGACTGAATAGTTGTAGACTGAATAGCTGTAGCTCCCAAGTGCCGGTTTATAATTCCATTGTAAACCGGGACTTATTCTGCTTTTGTTCTTAACCACTGGAACTAAGATGGAAATAGTGTAGCCCCCAAGTGCCGGGTGGCGAGCCTACAGCTGGCCGGGACTTAGTCATAGCTTATAACCCAATGCTTGAACCTGAAATAATGTAGCCCCCAAGTGCCGAGTTTGCTAGCCTGCGGCTACTCGGGACTTTTAACTTTATTCTTGAAAATGCTATAAGTTCGCCAGTTTCCGGGTTATGCTATTATAAGCCGGATTTTCCTCAAGTTATGAATGTAACCTATTGATAACTTTATTCTGTTGTAACCAATGAATTTGCAGAGTCTTGAATCTTCCTTGCAAAAGGAGGTTTCAAATTTGAAGAACCTGCTCGCACAAGAGGCCAAGAAAACTAAAGAAGCCAGGAACCGGCAGAAGGAACTGGAAGATCAAATAACTGAGGCAACCAAAACTTGGTCTGTTCTCCAGCAAGACTTTGAGACCCGGGAAAAGTCTCTTATAACTAGAGCAGAAACTGCTGAGAAGGACTTGGAGGAAACCCGGACCAGCTTTAGCAAGGTCAAAGATCTGCTAAGAGATATCACCTGAAGTGTGTTTTGGTAAGTTTGTCCGGTTTATTATCCCTTGTTTCAATGCATTGCTTTTCCAATTCAGTATTTCCTTTGCCTTGTTATAAATAGCTTGGTTCTGATAAAAAAATTCTTGTAACCTGTAGGAAAAATGCATGGCAATAACCTTAAACTTCCAGACCTGAAACTGAAGGCTTTGTTCACCATGATCCGGCAGCTATACATTGGAGGTGGAGAATATATTAAAGCTGTCTGGAACTGGGACACTCCTCCTAAAAGTCTTAGTGAGATGCTTGTGGATCTAACTTAGGTCCCTCAGTGGATAGAAGAGCATAAACTATCATCCTGTCGCGGCAGAGCCATCAAGGTTATGTGCCTGGCAAAAGCCTATCACCCGGAATTGAATCCGGATCTTCTTGTGAAGGGCTTCCCAGAATATAAAGCGGATATGTCCAAGTATGACAGAAAAGACTTTGCCAGGATTGAGAAGGAGTGCCGGTTTCAGGCTTGCACTATTGCTGAAAAGGTTAAGCTGACGGATATGTGTCCGGGTTATAAATTGTCGGGTGAGCGTAAAATGTCGTTTACTCCTCAAGTTGTGGCTGCTGTCCGCCAAGCCCCATAGAAGAGCCGTCTCTCTATAGACTCTTCATCTGGTGCGCCTCAATCTGTTACTCCTTCCGTTTCTTCTCCGGCTCGCCCTTTATATGAACTGGAGAACATTACTGATGCTCTAACTCCGTTGGAGTGGAAGTACGTTCCCGCCGATGAGGTTGAAGGAGCAGAAGCCATCCAAGTGACAGACGAGCCGGAGACTCAAGACCCGGAGCCTGAAGACCCGACGACTCAAGACGCGTCCCAGTAGAAAGGAAAATCTGCTATGGAGTAATCATTTGATTTCTGCAAAACCAATAATTTTACCCTGATGGGTCTGTAATAGGCTAGATGAACTGCTTTATTTCTAGTCCTATTTTTGAAAGTGCGAATGTGCACTTATGCTACAATCTGGTGTGTAATAACTCGGTTTCGCTTCGAGGTTATGCAAAGTGTTTCCGGTTTTACTTCATTTTTGCAACATCTTCTATTTGCATGTGAAACTTTTCTTAACTTAGTTTTTCTTTGCTTTCTAGCTCAGCCGGTTTTTCGCATGACTTATTCTAGTGTGTACAACTCTGGTGAGTTCAGGGTCATAGTAACCCGGTTTTGCCAGGTTATAACATGATTGACTCAATTAGGTTTAAACATCTAGGTCATAAAATTGCGTGTAACCACTGACTGGCAGGCAAGTATAACCAATATATTTTGGCTTATGCTAGATTCTGGAGATATAGACTATGCTCTAGCATCAGCCCCCAAGTAATCATACAGAAAAAACGTTGTGACTTTCTGTCATAATGATATGAAAGGAAATCCCAATAACTTAGATGTTGTTAACTCCGCTTCTCATTGCCAAAATAACATAGTGATTACAATGATCCTATGTATAATATGGCCTCAGCTGGGCTATGTTCCATGGTATTCCAGTCTCTTCCTCAGATGTTCGTGATTTATTAGCATCACGCATATCAATGAGGTAATAGGATCCATTATATAGTTTTTTACTTACCACAAATGGTCCTTCCCATGGAGGAGTTAGCTTGTGCATCCCGTCCTTTTTATGAATTAGGCGTAACACCAAGTCCCCTTCCTGGAAACTTCGAGTCTTAAACCTGCGGCTATGATAGCGATGTAGGTCCTGCTGATATATAGCTGACCTGGATGTTGCGAGGTCATGTGCTTCCTCTAAAGCATCTAGCGAGTCTTGACAAGCTATCTCATTCTGGGTTTCCACATAAGCAGTCACTCGTGGTGAATCGTGACAAATATCACTTGGCAAAACTGCCTCTGATCCATAAACCAGAAAGAAAGGTGTATAACCTGTTGACCTATTTGGGGTAGTTCTTATACTCCATAAAACAGCAGGCAACTCTTCAACCCAACACCCAACAGTTTTCTCCAATGGAACCTGAATCCTAGGTTTGATACCTTTAAGTAATTCCTGGTTAGCCCGCTCTGCTTGTCCGTTAGACTGTGGATGTGCCACTGAAGCAAGGTCTAGCCGTATATGGTTCTGTTCACAAAACTTCTGCATTGGTCCTTCTGACAAATTTGTCCCATTATCTGTTATAATACGATGTGGGAAGCCAAATCTGAAAATCAGCTTTTTTAAGAACTTGACTGATGTAACCGCGTCGCATTTACTGATAGGTTCTGCTTCTACCCACTTTGTAAACTTGTCAACTGCCACTAGTAGACGAGTCTTTTTTTCAGCTGACCTTTTGAAAGGTCCTACCATGTCAAGTCCCCAAACTGAAAAAGGCCAGGTTATGGGTATCATGCGTAAATCCTGAGCTGGCATGTGATCCTTCCTTGCATATCTTTGACATCCTTCACACTGTAACGCCCGGGGTTTTCTTTTCCCAACTAGATTTTTGTTTGCCTGCTTGTTTGCCTTTCGTCATGTCATAGCATCTGCATCATCGCGCATTTTTAAAATTGGTGAAATAACTAAAATTGTATAAAATCTTGCTTTCTAATTTCTCTGTAATAAATTGTTGCCTCAAAATTGTTATTTTGTTTAGTGCCTAACATGTTTTCCAAGGAAATATTCAAAGCAAAAAAAAAAAAAGTTGTTTAGCTGGGTGGCAGCCAATCGGCCAGGCCCTAGTGGCCCAACCGGAGGCCACCAAACAGGCCTAGACCTAACACACCCAAACCCTAGCTACCCACCCAAACCCAACTCACGCAACACACACACCTAACCTGATGAGGGGATAGTAACCCGGTAGACTAACTCCCGGGTGTGATCCGGCCCAAGCGACGGCTGGGCCCAATCTGGCTGGAGACAAAGAAACTTCTGGAAGGCCCAGGGTTTGTGAGGTTCGTAACCCGGATTGTGGGGCACGATAAGGAAAGCTAGAGTTCGCATGTAGAGTTCGAGTAGGACTCAAGGAGCGCTTTGTAGGGCAAGCCAAGGGGGGTATGAGTACTATATAAACCAACCCCTAGGCTTCGCCTAACAGAGATTCAAGTCATAGTTGTAATACCTGTTATCGAGTATCCAGCATTATTGATATTGAGATCCGGCGAGTTATTCTCCGGTTCTTAGATTGCTTTCGCCATGTCTTCCTTTGAGCTAAACCCTCTCCCGAATACCTGTGTCGACTTGCCCCAAGATCAGTTACCCCAGGTAACATCTGCCGTGATTATCCCACGACAGTTGGCGCCCACCGTGGGGCCTGCGTCCAAAGGTGTTTACATCACGGGAGAAGCTCGGAAGAACATGAAGAACTTTGTCATCGGCGAGATCTACTCCAATGACGAAGGAGAAAAGATAGTGGACAATTCCGGATGGGAGGTGGAGCCGGATCACTTCGAATCCGGATCCATGGTGTCAATCGGCCAAATCAGTATCTTCATCGGCATGGTACGTACGCTCAATTTGAAAGGACAATATCATGTGCATGTTACAGGGATTTCCAGCAGGGACAAAAGGGCGTTGAAACAAACAGTGAATCCAGCCTTCTCGAGCCCTCCGGGATACTTGAGATGGGCAGAGCAAGAGGTAACGTGGAGCAGGAGAGATCATCCAGAAGGAATAGAGCGCCCCGGGACCTTGGCGTTAGTAGTTTCGCCACAAGTCAATGGTTACGAATTGAAAAAGGTGTTGATGGACGGAGGAAGCAGCATCAATATCCTATATTGGGAAACTTTCTTGCGCATGAACCTCAAGGAGTCCCAGCTACAAAAAAGTTCGACGGTGTTCCACGGGATCGTGCCGGGTCATTCGGCACGCCCCGAAGGAAAAATTGCATTGGAAGTAGCCTTTGGAGAATCGGTAGATAACTATCGGGTGGAGTGGCTCACGTTTGAAGTAGTCAGGCTGCACAGCCCCTACCACGCTCTGTTCGGAAGGCCGGCTTACGCTAAGTTCATGGCTAGGCCGTGCTACGTATATCTGCAACTAAAGATTCCGGGCCCCAAGCAGACCATCACTATCCACGGAAGCCGGGATATAGCAGCCGAATGCGATGAGGGAGATTCAGTAATGGCCGAGCAAGCCTGCAGGAAGGAGGAACTTCAGTATTACCGGTCTCAGGTGGATCCGGATGATGGTACAGCGTTGAGAAGACCAGATGCCGAAGACGAAAGAGTAAAGTTTAAGGCGGCTCAAGACACCAAGAGAGTAGATTTTGTGGAAGGAGACCCCACCAAACAGTTCACTATAGGGTCCAATTTAGAGGATGCGCAAGAAAAGGCTCTAGTAGAGTTCATCCGTTCAAATGCGGATGTATTTGCCTGGACACCCAGCGACATGCCGGGTATCCCCACCGAGTTGGCGGAGCACAGTTTGCATGTGGATCCCAAGGCCAGGCCTGTGAAGCAAGGTATGAGAAAAATGAATGAAGAAAGGAGAAGAGCTATAGGGGAGGAAATAGCGCGACTGTTAACCGCAGGCTTTATCATGGAAGTATTCCACCCTAACTGGTTAGCAAATCCGGTTCTTGTGATGAAAAAGACAAATGAATGGAGGATGTGCATCGATTTCACGAGCCTCAACAAGCATTGCCCAAAGGATCCGTTCGCGCTGCCAAGGATAGACCAAATCATAGACGCGGTAGCCGGAAGCGACTTGCTATGCTTCTTAGACGCATATTCGGGATACCACCAGATTAAACTCAAGAGGGAAGATTGGGAGAAAACGTCGTTCATAACCCCATTTGGGGCCTTCTGCTACAAAACCATGACGTTTGGATTGAAAAACGCGGGTGCAACTTACCAGCGGTGTATCCAGAAGTGCTTCGAGGATCAAATTGGGCGCAACGTGCACGCATATGTAGATGACGTGGTTATTAAGACCCGGAAGGCAGAGACATTCATTGATGATTTAAAGGAGACGTTTAAAAACTTGAGAAGGTATCAGATGAAGCTCAACCCAACGAAGTGTGTATTTGGAGTTCCGGCCGGGAAGTTACTCGGCTTTATAGTCTCCGAAAGAGGAATCGAGGCAAACCCGGACAAGATCAAGGCCATCCAGAGTTTGAAGAAACCAGAAAATTTGAAGCATGTTCAAAAGCTCACGGGCTGCATAGCAGCCTTGAGCCGGTTCATATCCAGGCTTGGAGAAAAGGCAATACCCTTGTACCGGCTTTTGCGGAAATCAGATAAGTTCGTATGGGATCAGGAGGCAGATGAGGCGTTTGAAGCACTAAAAAAGCAATTATCTGAAGCACCAGTACTAGCGGCGCCAGGTCCTAAAGAACCTATGCTATTATACGTGGCAGCCGGTCCCAAGGCCGTCAGCGCAGTAGTTGTCGTAGAACGTAAGGAGGATGGGAAGGGTTACCCGGTCCAAAGGCCGGTTTATTATGTCAGCGAGGTGCTATCGGAAGCAAAGCAGCGTTACCCACATTGGCAAAAGTTGGTGTTTGGGGTCTTTATGGCCAGCCGGAAGTTGAAGCCATATTTCCAAGAACATCCCATAACAGTGGTTAGTTCAATACCAATGTCGGATATCATCAGAAACTCGGATGCAACGGGAAGAATAGCCAAATGGGCGATAGAGATGGGGGATTATCATATCAGCTACGAGCCTAGATCGGCAATCAAGTCACAGGCTTTGGTTGATTTTGTTAACGACTGGACGCACACTGGAATGCCTACCATAGTTCCAAATTCCGAGTCATGGACCATGCACTTCGATGGATCAAAGCAGTACGAGGGGTCAGGAGCTGGAGTGGTGCTGACGTCGCCAAAGGGGGACAAACTAAGTTATGTGCTACAGATTCACTTTGATTGTTCAAATAACGTGGCCGAGTATGAGGCTCTACTGCATGGCTTGAAGGTAGCCAAGGAGATGAACATTAGAAGGATACGATGCTTTGGGGACTCAGATCTTGTGGTGCAGCAGGTATCAGGAACCTGGGATAGGAAGGATGCCACTATGGCAGCATATCGCAGAGAGGTTGATAAGGTTGCCGGGTGTTTTTCCGGGTATGAAGTAGAGCACATAGACAGAAGAAAAAATGAGGCAGCGGACGCACTCGCCAGACTCGGCTCGCGTAGGGAGCCGGTTCCACCTAATGTTTTCCTGGACGAGCTATGGCGACCATCAGTAAAATCCGAGTCTGAGGAAGAACTCGCGAATCGAGACCCGGATGTGGAGTTTGTAGCCACAATACGTGCTGTGCCCGAGTGGACAGAGCCATATCTGGCCTACTTATCACGAGGCGAACTGCCAGAACAAGAAGTATTAGCAAGGCAAATCCTGAGGCGGGCAAAAGGATATACTATTATCAATGGGGAGTTGTACAAGAGAAGCGCAGCAGGAGTCTTTTTGCGCTGTGTGACACCAGAAGAAGGCCGACAGATCCTTAAGGAGATCCATGAAGGCGATTGTGGGCATCATGCGTCCACAAGATCCCTTGTGGCCAAGGCCTATCGGCATGGGTTCTTCTGGCTCACGGCTCTAGCAGATGCGGAGCGGATAGTGGCAAGGTGCGACGGATGTCAAAGGTACGCTCGCCAAACTCATGTGCCGGCTATGGAGTTACGGACCATCCCATTAACTTGGCCGTTCGCTGTTTGGGGTATGGACATGGTTGGTCCCTTCCACATGTCACCTTGCAAGAAAACACATCTTTTAGTGGCTATCGATAAATTTACCAAATGGGTGGAGGTTATGCCGGTCACCAATTGTGAAGCAGCCACAGCAGTCAAGTTCCTGAAAAGAATTATATACCGGTTTGGATATCCCCACAGTATAATCACCGATAATGGAACCAACATGTCCCTTGGAGAGATGGAAAAATTTTGTGGCAGCAACGGAATCAGGCTTGATGTAGCATCAGTGGCACATCCGCAAGCCAACGGGCAAGTGGAGAGGGCGAACCAAGAGCTACTTCGAGGATTGAAACCACGACTGAGGGTTCCTTGTATCAGGGCCGCCGGGGCATGGGTTGAAGAACTTCCTTCCGTGGTCTGGGGTATCAATACTACGCCTAACCGATCCACCCAGATGACACCTTTCTTCATGGTCTACGGCGCAGAAGCAATATTACCAAGCGACATCATTCATGATTCACCAAGAGTGACAGCCTATGTCGAAGTGGAGAACGAGAAGAACCGGCAAGACGCTGTGGATATGTTAGAAGAGCAAAGAGAGCAAGCCTTGGAAAGGTCAGCCATATACCAGCAGGATTTGCGAAGATATCATAGTCGGCGGGTGAAAAGCCGGGTCTTCCAGGAGGGAGACTTGGTCCTGCGCTTGGTTCAGACAAACGAGGGAAAGCACAAACTATCGCCACCGTGGGAAGGACCTTTCATCGTAAGTCGGAGTCTACATAATGGGTCATATTACTTGATAGATGCAAGAGAAGAATCGGCTACAGTCAACGATACTGCCCACACTACTGCACCTATGCAAGAAAGAGATAGACCATGGAACGTGGCTCAGCTACGTCCGTACTATACTTAGCAGAAAACGATGTAACAGGCAGCAGGTTTCAGACGCACTCTTTTCCTATCCGGGGCACCCTTGGGGACTGGATTGGTTTTTAATGAGGCGGCTTGCTGGCCTAATTTTCTCATATCAAATAAAAAGGGGATTATCAAGAAAAGAGGCAATTGTTATTTATACGGCGTGCATATTCAGGTCTTGAGGGCTGGTTGCTCCTACAAGCACAGCTGCAAACTCAAAAGAGACCCGGCCTTGATGCCAATGAGTTATAGGGGTCGGCTACTCGAAAAAACGAGTGCGGCTACAATCTTATAACCGGACAAAGAAGTCCAAATTTCTCGGCTATTCTTACTTAAGCTCGATGTGACTCGCAACAAAGTGGCATGATTTGTTCGCCTACGATTACCGTCAGTCATGAGACCCAAACGGGACTTGCTTGACCCCGTTTTCGTATTGATGTAACAACATGGTATCCACGCGAAAGCCGGCTTATAGTACAAGATAGTCGAAAGGGTCATCTAAACCACAAGTTATGCAGAGTATAAGGCCGACACCCGGAAACTCAACGATTATCAAGCATAACTTCAAACCTCATAAAAAGCTGTCCTGAAGTCTTGGGCATTCAGCGACAGGCGATTCGTTTCCTTGAAAGAAAACAATCATGTGTCCTAGACGCGGAAACCCGGACTGGGGACTTATGAGCTCTAAGGAAGAAACAGCATCATCCAGCCGATAAAATTACAACGAGCCACGCATCCGGGTCTCAGGAGCTTAGGGATTCAGGTGTAAAACCGTTCCCTAGACGCCAACGACACCCGGAGGATGGGTCTTGCTAAGGAAAGTATAAAAAAAAAAGGATATGGTATCGAGAATAAAGCAGTGGATATCAAGAACAAGCAAATGCAAGGGACACATTCATGCAAAAGCCCAAGGGGCGCAAAGTGCATCGGAGTTTAAATAAAAGTATTACAAAAACCATAAAGTATCAAAAGAGCACAGGCGCTCTGGCTTAAACGAATAGTAAAGCTGTTTTAACGATGCTTTGGCCGGCTGACGTATGTGGAATGATAGGTATTACTTCAAGCTGCAGGGTCCATCTTGGCCTTGCCCTTGTCGCCACCGGTATTGCGGCGCCACTCGGGTCAGCAGCAGTCCCGGGTTGTGCAGCAGAAGTTGCAGGAGCAGAGTCGGCCTCGGTCTTCTGGCGGCTTCTTCCTTCATCTTGATCGCCTCCTCCTCCAACGGGCCAAGCATATCGAACGGCTGGGGGCGGTTCGCCTTGACAACCTTGTCATTAGCATCATAAGCCGGAGAATCACATCAATTTCTAGGGCATCAGCGATAACACTAGCCGGATGACGGACTTTTTTCTGAATAGCCTTGAAGTCCTTTGGCAAAAACTTGGACCCATCCAAGTTGAACTCTGGGAATCCGCTCATAAGTTTGGCCAGCTCTAGCTTGGGAGCGTAGGCCTTAGCCAGCGCGAGTCCCCGGGTTACCCCAAATCGGCAGGAGGACCGTTTCCAGTGCCAAATCCACTCGGGGATTGTAGAGCAGCATTCTAGTAATCTCTTCATGTTATCTGGCCTGACACCCGGCAGTCGCAACTCGTCAAGTATCCAACTGACTCCGCTGCAAAGTTGGCGAAGAGTATTCTTGATGGTTTAAGCTTGGCAGCATCATCTTCTTCGGGGGCAGCATCACGTGGGCCTGCTAAAAAAGGCAAAAGGAGCAAAGATAGTAGGCAAGCAAGTGCAGTTGTTCAAATCAAAGCAATCCGAGTCATAAAAAGGTGAAATTTAAAAATCTTACCAGTCGCAGTACGGTGAACATCAGCAATTTGAGCAGAAAGAGTTGTAAGTTTGTCCTTAGCCCTATGAGCTCTCTTCCTGTACTTTTTCGTCATCTTTTGGCACCTGCGAGCCTCAGTCTCAGCAGCTTCACGAAGGGCCGTTTCTTTTTCAATACGCTTGGTGGACTTGGCCAGCTTCTTCTCCAACTGTGAAACATAGTCCTGTAAAGAAGCATGAAGAGGGATCAGCCAGAAACATTATACAAAGTTCCAAGCAAGTTACCTAGTAATTTACTCGGAACTTGGGGACTATGTATGGAAACAATTGATGATTAGTCGGGATTACCTCGTGCTTGGTTATTAAGGCATCTAGTATGTTTTCTTCGTCACCCTTCAAGGTATGGAGGGCATCTAGCATTTGAGCAAAGGTCATGTCTTCAGGGCGAAGTTGAGAAGGGCCGGAGGATTGGCCCTCTTGTGGAGGAGTTGTTCCGGGTTTGGGGGTCGAAGCCCGGATTGTTTGAACATCCGGGTTAGGAGAGCCCGACTTGGTCTCCAAAATGATGTCTTCGTCCACTTCTTCAGAGGGCTGGGGTGATGCAGTCTTTGGTGGAATTGGGTCCTTAAAAGGATCTTCTCCATTTCCGTCCTCGGCCTCGTCCTCAACCTCAACGTCCATGTCATCACTCGGCTTCTCTTCTCCCTGCTCTTCTGATTCAGGGATATCCGGGTCGCTCAGCGTAACTGTGGCGCTGAAGAGAAGAAGGGAGACATTGATCGATGGAATATACGGAAAAAAGAAAGGTAACCAGTACGAGAAAATGTAAGTAAAGGTAGTTTACCCGGTGTTCACGGCATAATCCGGGGGAAGCTCGCCGCTGGAGGCGGATGACGTTGGTAAGAGCACTGGCTGCGGTACGCGAAATTGCCCGGCAAGTGGATGATTAGGAGACGGATGACGTTGAGGAGATTGGGAAGGTTGAGCTGGAGGGGTACTGGCTCGATGAGTGGGTGAAGTGGAGATACCCGGGTTAAGGGGATCATCCCCCGGAGAATTCCGGGTCACCCTACGTTTAGTCGGGAGAGGGTCCTTCAAGAAGGGTGAATGTGATAATCGCTCGTTAAGTTCATGCATAGCAGCAAAGGAGTAAGGCGCACGAGACATGGAAGAGAAGGGAACCTTTTCAACTACCCCTCTAGCCTTCCTTTTGTTTCCAACTGGGAGTTCCTGGTCAGACTCGGTGGCTTCCGGGTCATTTTCTTCTTCCTCCTCTTCATCCCCCGACCCTGAAAGCCGAGTAAGTATCAGATAAGAGAAATAACACAGATGAAGGGCAGGTGTAAAGGGTATGGGAGAGTACCCTCATCATCATCAACAGACTCGGTTTCCTCTTCGGGGTCTTGAGAAGGAGGAGGGTTTTCGACTTTCCAGAAGGGATCGTCAGCCTGTGAACAAATAAACACAAGTGGTGGTTAGAGACTATAACGGACGAAAGTACTGAAATAAGAAAAAGGAGTCAGGTCTTACCGCTGGGGCGGGATTTTCCCGAGTAAACGGGGGTAACCCGGCAGTGTTCTTTATAACATCTAGTCTCTCCATCAGGAAGCCCTTGATGGTCTTGTTGGTGTTACCGGCAGGGAAGTTCTTGGTGGAGTAGCGGAGGGAATCTGTGACGTGACCCGAATATTCGTGTAACAGCTTCGAGCGAATTGAGTTGGGCTGAACCCGGAAGTCTACCCAAGTCTTTATTAGATTGAGCCCAAGAAGGCTGTGGGCTGAGAGAGCTGCTAGTTTGGCCAGAAGGGGCTGAATCGCTTCCCTATCAAGGTCAGATGCAAAAGCACTGAAAGACTCGGAGGGCTCGAGAAGGCTCTCCGAATAACCCGGTAGTTTCCTCTCACCATCCGGAGAAGTGTCGTGGCAATAAAAGAAGGATAATTGCCAGTTTTTGGCGTTGGAGTTCAGGTTAAGAGGTGGCATCAATGAGTGTTTGCGGCGCTGGATGGATACCCCGCCGCAGGTAAGAAGCGTTCCGTCACCGCTCTCATGGCATGGTTCGCATTGGAATAATTCGGTAAAAAGAGCAAGGTTTGGTGGAGTGCATAAGTACGACTCGGACAAAACTATGAAGTGGGTGATGTTCAGCATAGAGTTAGGCCCTATGTCGAACACCCGGAGGCCGTAGTGGCTCAAGACTTCCCGGAAAAAAGGGTGACCCGGAGGACGGAATCCCCGGGTCACATGCTCGGTAAAACAAATTACCTCGTTCCCGATGGGAGCGGGACGGGTCTCATCGCCAGGAGCCCTCCAGTGTATTTCCTTTTGAGAAGGAAGGATTCCTAACTCGGCCATCCCATCTAGCTTGGCCTTTGTCGTTGAAGACCGACCCCAGTTGGCAGAAGTGGTTCGAGAGGCCTTTGCAGAAGCCAGGTGTCTTCCTTGTCTTTTAGGAGCCATGGAGTTGACCTGCAAGGGACAGGAAATGTATGGAGTAAGATTCGGAACATCAAATCATTCGAGTCTGGAGACGTCAAGGCGTTGAGGGCTAAAATGAAACCCGGATAATGCACTACGATGTTAAATGCGGAAGATTTTCCGGGTGTCAGATGAGGTTGAGTAAATTGTTAATTACTTACGCGTTGAGGTGAATTGGGTGAACATGGATGGTTGCCCATACCTTTATTGTGGAGGGATTAGCTGGAAAAAGAGGATTTTCCGGGTGTTAATGCGACAGGCGGAAAGAACAAGGTAGAATGGATCTAGATCGAAAAGCTTGCAAGCAATCTTATGCAAAGTTGGATGGCCAATAAAGGCGCGGGGATGAGCTGCGACTACGCATCAGGTGATTAAAGGAACTAAGGTCTATCGAAGCGGTTCAATTTGATGATATCAGAAAATTAGTTTACGGGTTGACCCAGATCCAATCTTGGTCAGATTGAAAAGGCTGCGAGTTTCAATTGAATGGTTGAGAAAGGCTTACCAAAGGAGTTGAGGTCCGAAGTGAGGGTGGTGCGTGGCGCGGCTTGAGTGTCACGTCACGGCCCTCGATGAGGAAGCGCGGGTGTGACAGCGATGCTTAATGGCGGTGCTGGATAGCTCGAGGACGAGTGCGGCCGGTGGTGGCCTTATCTTTCTTGGAGCGTGCGAGCCCGGTGGCAGAAATTGCGAGGGAGCGTGGAGAAAAGGGATGATGAAACGAGATGAATGGCTTAGGGTTACCATCGGCTGATATTTATAAGGGAGGTGGTGAGCTCACCTACGGCCCGAAAGCCGGAAATTACGGAACAGTAATTATCCGCGAGGATCTGGCGGCATATGCATTCGGAATTAGGCAAAATATCCCGTTGACGGGGGGAGTGCAGCTTGCCCCGAGATATCAGGGATCTTTATCGAGTAGGGCGCTGACATTTTAGGGTTTAAATTTGGAAAGGCCAGTTAAGCATTCAAGGAAGGATCGAGCTATCACATGACAGACATGGAGCTGTGCCTGGTCATCTGTTAAAGCAACTTAACCCGGTTCCCATAGGCTTGGGCGTTTCACATCTTTTTCAGGGAATAGCGAGCGCTCCGAGGATGAATCCGTGAAGCCCGCGCTATCCTGGGGACTACTGATGAGGGGATAGTAACCCGGTAGACTAACTCCCGGGTGTGATCCGGCCCAAGCGACGGCTGGGCCCAATCTGGCTGGAGACAAAGAAACTTCTGGAAGGCCCAGGGTTTGTGAGGTTCGTAACCCGGATTGTGGGGCACGATAAGGAAAGCTAGAGTTCGCATGTAGAGTTCGAGTAGGACTCAAGGAGCGCTTTGTAGGGCAAGCCAAGGGGGGTATGAGTACTATATAAACCAACCCCTAGGCTTCGCCTAACAGAGATTCAAGTCATAGTTGTAATACCTGTTATCGAGTATCCAGCATTATTGATATTGAGATCCGGCGAGTTATTCTCCGGTTCTTAGATTGCTTTCGCCATGTCTTCCTTTGAGCTAAACCCTCTCCCGAATACCTGTGTCGACTTGCCCCAAGATCAGTTACCCCAGGTAACATCTGCCGTGATTATCCCACGACATAACCCTAACGCACGCACACACACCCAAACACCAGCACACCACGCACCGCACCGCACCCAGACTCACGCACGCACACCACACAGGCCACGCACGCTTCGCACACACAGCACCGAACCGCACTCACGCACGCACCCGACCAACTACACGCACACGCACGCCAGGGGATCGAACCCATCGATCCCCAACCCCATCGCCCCGCTCGTCTCTCCCTCCCTCGCTCGTTCTGCTCCCAGCGAGCGCCGCCACTGCCTCCTCTCGGTCGCCCTCGCCTCCTCTCCCACCGGCAGGTGGCCTCCCCTCCCCCCGACGGCCGGCGCCCCGCCGGAACTCCTTCTCCATCCCCGCCCCCACGCCGGACGTCGCCGTCCCCGTCACCTGCGCCTCCTCCCGCGGCCGTGGACGCCGCCGCTGCCCCTCCCTCTCCGGCCTGCCTCCTCCTCTACCGAGCGCCGCCGGCCCCTCCGCCTACAGTCCTCTCCGTGACCTCGCCGCAGCACCTCCTCTCTCCTTCCTTCCCTCCAATATCCCTCCTCCTTGTGCGCCCCGCCCGCCACGATGGGATTCTTGGCGACTGCAGCGGCAGTTGCGGTGCCGCCCGCGTGATGCCGCGGAGACGGATCCGCTGCTAGAGCCGCAGGCGTGGGCTGATTCGAGTCTCGGACGAAGGCGCCGGCAGAAGCACCAGGACGCCACCGCTGCTCTAGGCAAGGTGCTAGTCAATGAGTGGGCGTCGCTGTAGACGGCAGGTGTCTGCCCCGATCGCGTCCCAAGCTGCTCTTGTGGTGTTGCCGGCAAGGGCTCCGACAGTGCTGCTGCCTCCTTGCATCTCTCCGGGTGGTTGTTGGTGTTGCGGTACTGTTGCTGTTGTTGCTCTCTCTCCCTCGGGTGCTAGCGGGAGAAGCCCGTGTTGTCTTCCGTCGTGTACCGTTGTGTCCCCTTGTCGTGACGCCATGCATTTCTGCGTGGTCTCATCGTCGTGTTGTCCTGCGTTATTGTTCTGCAACCGCCTAAATCTCGTCGTCAAGATCTTCGTCGCATACCCGTCAACTCATCTGTGTCTGCCTTGCGATTGCCGCCTCCGTGCGGCCGCGAACCCCGACGATAGGACCCGACAAGATCGCCATCGACCTCGAAGACCGAACAACTACTTCCACTACTTCCTCGACGTCGACTACTTCCTCTACGAACGCCTACTTCCTCTTCGGACCCCGATGAAAAGATCGACAACGACCACCGGAACGAGAACGACTACTTCGACTACTTCCTCGACGTCGACTACTTCCACTACCACGCCTACGTCGACTACTTCCTCTATGACTCAAAGACCTCGACTTCGACTACATCGACAACGGAATGTCTACCTCCCCTGCTACGACGACTTCGTCTACCTCCTCTTCTTCCACTTCCTCCACGTCCTGATGGCACCGGCGTTGCCCCGAAGATCTCCTCTTTCCGGCGTCGAACACAAAGATCCTCTCCACACGTGCGAACCCAAACCCTAAAACCCCTATACCTATGCCCTATTTTCTACAACATGCAATCTATTTTATAAATATCATGGCATCATGTTGCATCGCATTTGGTGGGTTCGGGTAATAATAATATCATCTAATAATTAATTATGGAATGTGTTGGGGTATTTAATTCAACTGTTGCCCCAGTCCATTTAAATTGCCTAACTCATCTACTTTATTGTTTTCCATGCTAAACAACATTTAACTTGATGGTTAGATAAACAACTTGAACCAATTCCAACTTCTCCGGACTCCGGTTCCGATTAAATTGCTTAAGTTGTTTCCCCTGTTGCATCTTGCCATGTCTTGCATATAAAATAGGATCATGCTGGATCTTTTGCCGTAGTAGTAATTGTTGCATCCGGTGTTTGTTTTAGTTCGTTGCTTTTCGCGGATAGGACGTTGAGATGACGTGAGCAACGACAAGTTCTGCTACCTTGCGGGATCTCAGGCAAGTATACTCACTTGCATGCCATATGGCTGCCTTTCATCACTTGTTACCGATTCTTTCCGTTGATTCTTTTCTGCTAGCCTTAGTAGTAGTTGTTTCTGTTGCGAACCCATCACATGAATCCCTTAACCCTGATATTGCCTCACCTCCCTACCTATAACCATTGTTTGTTGCCCGTGTCTTACTATCATGCTTAGGTTGTTTTGCTCGAGTCTGTTATCCGTTACTTTCAGTTATTACTCCGTTATGTTCTGGGGGCTCGATGTTCAATCAATCAATCAATCATGCTACTGTTATTGTTAAATAATAATTTGATGATAAGGCACCGGCGGGAGGCCCAGGGTGGTTTTGAGGCCCGCTAGTGTCGACCCCCTAATTAGGAAAAGGGTCTTGTCTACTGATCCATGATGAGCGCACTACCCGCATTTGGGGAGTATGGGCTCCCCCTCAGTTTGAATCGATTCGCATCTCGTCCAAATCGCCGTACTAGTTCGGGCTTTCCATTTGCTGCATGCATGATCTTGCGAGCCCTTGGCGCCCGGGTGGAACTTTCGTAGTCGGCATTTAGGGCGGCGTGATCTTCCATTGCTATGAGGGTCCCCTTTTCTTCGTGGGGCTCGATTAGCCGCGCACGCACAGCACGCGGTGCTTTGGGCTTGATGCGAAGAAGGGTTGGATTGTGTTGAGTGCCCCGCTTGGTGGAGTGGCCGCTCCATCTGGCGGGATATTCATGAGTGTCGGTTACTTTGGTGCACCCCTGCAGGGTAAATCTTCTCGAGAAGCCGTGTTTTCCGCGGTTATGGATTACTTGGTGAAAGTACTGGCTAACAAGTACTCAGGACAACTTAAACCTAATGATCAATCATGTTTCACCCAATGATTAATAACTTGACTAGTAATAGGTTTATTCACACAATAACTTGATTCATCTTAATACAACTGTGTGAGTTATCCTCGGATTGCTTCTTTGGCTAAAGGGGCGAGGTCCAGGATGGGTTGTTTGGATTTACTTTCAGTTGGTTACAATCCTCGATCTTATCCCTTTTTCTGCTAGTTGGAAGTAATAGAATCTCTGTAGTTGGTTAGTGCAGCCTGTTGTCGCTTATTTGCAATAACCCCCTCCCTTTCCGTTGATCCTAAAGTATCTGTATCTTGTGATGACTGGCTACGCCGTTAACTTGTGAGTATGGGTTTTATCCCCCTTGCCAGTACTTAACCGTACTGACCCACGAATCTTTTTCGTGGCTGCAAATTCCAACTTGCAGTCAACAGGTTTGAAGTCTGACGACGTTAGCTTGGGAATCCCTCCGGCTTGGCCTGGGCAGGGATTGGACGCCTTCGGTTATCTTCAGGACTCTTAGTCCAATTTGGATCTTGTCCGTAGACGGACGTTTGTTTCTTCCGCTGTTATTTGGATCTTTGTATTGTATCAGTTGTATCCCTGGCTCGTGGAGTCATCTTGTATCTTTCTGATGCTGTTGTAATTGTGGATTATTCGTGAACTATTGTAATGTTATCATAAATGGCAACCTGGAATCGGTTATTATGTGGATTTTGGCGGGAATGCTGAAATCTGCATAGTGCCCGATCTCGGGGCGTCACAAATGGTATCAGAGCCTTGGTTCCGATTCCCGAGATTGTTTCGATACGAATGGTTATCGAAGCAACGGGTCCACAAAGCCTGTAGGTTAACCTCGCTAACGGTCGTTGTTTCTAGAGTGTCAAAAACTATTTCTGCTAAACTATTTTGGAAAACATCTCAATAGGTTTCTTGTTTTCTCCTTATCCATATTCTATTTCCCCTCCCATCTTATTTGTTTTGGAGTCTACTCTCGTACTCAATCTTTCAAAGTGTTAGGATCCTACATGGGTGGACGTTTTCTGAGATTTTACCCTAATAGGTTCGGTCATCGGAAGATTTCTGGTGGAAGAACATCGTCATCAGCCCGAGCAAGAATCTCTTGTTAGTGGTGTCGAGAATCCCTTGTTGGTGGTGTCGAGGAGATCAACTGGAAGCACGAAGAATCGATAGTCGAACTTCTTTCCCCTCCCGGGTTAGCAGGTGGATTGCGAGGGCGCAATCCCTTGTTAGTGGTGTCGTCTGTAACGCCCGGGGTTTTCTTTTCCCAACTAGATTTTTGTTTGCCTGCTTGTTTGCCTTTCGTCATGTCATAGCATCTGCATCATCGCGCATTTTTAAAATTGGTGAAATAACTAAAATTGTATAAAATCTTGCTTTCTAATTTCTCTGTAATAAATTGTTGCCTCAAAATTGTTATTTTGTTTAGTGCCTAACATGTTTTCCAAGGAAATATTCAAAGCAAAAAAAAAAAAAAGTTGTTTAGCTGGGTGGCAGCCAATCGGCCAGGCCCTAGTGGCCCAACCGGAGGCCACCAAACAGGCCTAGACCTAACACACCCAAACCCTAGCTACCCACCCAAACCCAACTCACGCAACACACACACCTAACCCTAACGCACGCACACACACCCAAACACCAGCACACCACGCACCGCACCGCACCCAGACTCACGCACGCACACCACACAGGCCACGCACGCTTCGCACACACAGCACCGAACCGCACTCACGCACGCACCCGACCAACTACACGCACACGCACGCCAGGGGATCGAACCCATCGATCCCCAACCCCATCGCCCCGCTCGTCTCTCCCTCCCTCGCTCGTTCTGCTCCCAGCGAGCGCCGCCACTGCCTCCTCTCGGTCGCCCTCGCCTCCTCTCCCACCGGCAGGTGGCCTCCCCTCCCCCCGACGGCCGGCGCCCCGCCGGAACTCCTTCTCCATCCCCGCCCCCACGCCGGACGTCGCCGTCCCCGTCACCTGCGCCTCCTCCCGCGGCCGTGGACGCCGCCGCTGCCCCTCCCTCTCCGGCCTGCCTCCTCCTCTACCGAGCGCCGCCGGCCCCTCCGCCTACAGTCCTCTCCGTGACCTCGCCGCAGCACCTCCTCTCTCCTTCCTTCCCTCCAATATCCCTCCTCCTTGTGCGCCCCGCCCGCCACGATGGGATTCTTGGCGACTGCAGCGGCAGTTGCGGTGCCGCCCGCGTGATGCCGCGGAGACGGATCCGCTGCTAGAGCCGCAGGCGTGGGCTGATTCGAGTCTCGGACGAAGGCGCCGGCAGAAGCACCAGGACGCCACCGCTGCTCTAGGCAAGGTGCTGGTCAATGAGTGGGCGTCGCTGTAGACGGCAGGTGTCTGCCCCGATCGCGTCCCAAGCTGCTCTTGTGGTGTTGCCGGCAAGGGCTCCGACAGTGCTGCTGCCTCCTTGCATCTCTCCGGGTGGTTGTTGGTGTTGCGGTACTGTTGCTGTTGTTGCTCTCTCTCCCTCGGGTGCTAGCGGGAGAAGCCCGTGTTGTCTTCCGTCGTGTACCGTTGTGTCCCCTTGTCGTGACGCCATGCATTTCTGCGTGGTCTCATCGTCGTGTTGTCCTGCGTTATTGTTCTGCAACCGCCTAAATCTCGTCGTCAAGATCTTCGTCGCATACCCGTCAACTCATCTGTGTCTGCCTTGCGATTGCCGCCTCCGTGCGGCCGCGAACCCCGACGATAGGACCCGACAAGATCGCCATCGACCTCGAAGACCGAACAACTACTTCCACTACTTCCTCGACGTCGACTACTTCCTCTACGAACGCCTACTTCCTCTTCGGACCCCGATGAAAAGATCGACAACGACCACCGGAACGAGAACGACTACTTCGACTACTTCCTCGACGTCGACTACTTCCACTACCACGCCTACGTCGACTACTTCCTCTATGACTCGAAGACCTCGACTTCGACTACATCGACAACGGAATGTCTACCTCCCCTGCTACGACGACTTCGTCTACCTCCTCTTCTTCCACTTCCTCCACGTCCTGACGGCACCGGCGTTGCCCCGAAGATCTCCTCTTTCCGGCGTCGAACACAAAGATCCTCTCCACACGTGCGAACCCAAACCCTAAAACCCCTATACCTATGCCCTATTTTCTACAACATGCAATCTATTTTATAAATATCATGGCATCATGTTGCATCGCATTTGGTGGGTTCGGGTAATAATAATATCATCTAATAATTAATTATGGAATGTGTTGGGGTATTTAATTCAACTGTTGCCCCAGTCCATTTAAATTGCCTAACTCATCTACTTTATTGTTTTCCATGCTAAACAACATTTAACTTGATGGTTAGATAAACAACTTGAACCAATTCCAACTTCTCCGGACTCCGGTTCCGATTAAATTGCTTAAGTTGTTTCCCCTGTTGCATCTTGCCATGTCATGCATATAAAATAGGATCATGCTGGATCTTTTGCCGTAGTAGTAATTGTTGCATCCGGTGTTTCTTTTAGTTCGTTGCTTTTCGCGGATAGGACGTTGAGATGACGTGAGCAACGACAAGTTCTGCTACCTTGCGGGATCTCAGGCAAGTATACTCACTTGCATGCCATATGGCTGCCTTTCATCACTTGTTACCGATTCTTTCCGTTGATTCTTTTCTGCTAGCCTTAGTAGTAGTTGTTTCTGTTGCGAACCCATCACATGAATCCCTTAACCCTGATATTGCCTCACCTCCCTACCTATAACCATTGTTTGTTGCCCGTGTCTTACTATCATGCTTAGGTTGTTTTGCTCGAGTCTGTTATCCGTTACTTTCAGTTATTACTCCGTTATGTTCTGGGGGCTCGATGTTCAATCAATCAATCAATCATGCTACTGTTATTGTTAAATAATAATTTGATGATAAGGCACCGGCGGGAGGCCCAGGGTGGTTTTGAGGCCCGCTAGTGTCGACCCCCTAATTAGGAAAAGGGTCTTGTCTACTGATCCATGATGAGCGCACTACCCGCATTTGGGGAGTATGGGCTCCCCCTCAGTTTGACTCGATTCGCATCTCGTCCAAATCGCCGTACTAGTTCGGGCTTTCCATTTGCTGCATGCATGATCTTGCGAGCCCTTGGCGCCCGGGTGGAACTTTCGTAGTCGGCATTTAGGGCGGCGTGATCTTCTAGTGCTATGAGGGTCCCCTTTTCTTCGTGGGGCTCGATTAGCCGCGCACGCACAGCACGCGGTGCTTTGGGCTTGATGCGAAGAAGGGTTGGATTGTGTTGAGTGCCCCGCTTGGTGGAGTGGCCGCTCCATCTGGCGGGATATTCATGAGTGTCGGTTACTTTGGTGCACCCCTGCAGGGTAAATCTTCTCGAGAAGCCGTGTTTTCCGCGGTTATGGATTACTTGGTGAAAGTACTGGCTAACAAGTACTCAGGACAACTTAAACCTAATGATCAATCATGTTTCACCCAATGATTAATAACTTGACTAGTAATAGGTTTATTCACACAATAACTTGATTCATCTTAATACAACTGTGTGAGTTATCCTCGGATTGCTTCTTTGGCTAAAGGGGCGAGGTCCAGGATGGGTTGTTTGGATTTACTTTCAGTTGGTTACAATCCTCGATCTTATCCCTTTTTCTGCTAGTTGGAAGTAATAGAATCTCTGTAGTTGGTTAGTGCAGCCTGTTGTCGCTTATTTGCAATAACCCCCTCCCTTTCCGTTGATCCTAAAGTATCTGTATCTTGTGATGACTGGCTACGCCGTTAACTTGTGAGTATGGGTTTTATCCCCCTTGCCAGTACTTAACCGTACTGACCCACGAATCTTTTTCGTGGCTGCAAATTCCAACTTGCAGTCAACAGGTTTGAAGTCTGACGACGTTAGCTTGGGAATCCCTCCGGCTTGGCCTGGGCAGGGATTGGACGCCTTCGGTTATCTTCAGGACTCTTAGTCCAATTTGGATCTTGTCCGTAGACGGACGTTTGTTTCTTCCGCTGTTATTTGGATCTTTGTATTGTATCAGTTGTATCCCTGGCTCGTGGAGTCATCTTGTATCTTTCTGATGCTGTTGTAATTGTGGATTATTCGTGAACTATTGTAATGTTATCATAAATGGCAACCTGGAATCGGTTATTATGTGGATTTTGGCGGGAATGCTGAAATCTGCATAGTGCCCGATCTCGGGGCGTCACACACACGTTCTTACTATATGTTCTGCATCAGCATTCGCGGTTAACCAGAAAAATCCATGTCTGAAATCTTTATTGACCAAAGATCTAGAACTAGCATGATGGCCGCAATCTCCTGAATGGATTTCTCTTAAAATTTGACATCCTTCTTCTGGAGAGACACATCTTTGAAAAATTCCAGCCGCACTTCGCTTGTGTAACTCACTATTTATAATTGTATATGACTTGGACCTTCTTGTAACCTGGCGAGCGATAACCTCGTTCTGCGGAAGCTCGCCTCTCATAAGGTATGCCAGATATGGTTCAGTCCACCCTGGGATTATATGCAGGGCGGCTACCAATTATGATTCTGGATCTGGATTTGCTAGGTCTTCCTCTGTTGGGATTTCAACTGATGGGCTATGAATTCCATCCAGAAAAACATTTGGCGGAACTTATTTTTTCTAGGAACCTAGACGAGCCAGTGCATCATCTGCTTCATTGAGACGTCGGCCGATATGATCAACCTGATATCCTTGAAAATGTCCAGCCAGCTGGGTAACCACCTGTCTATATGCTGCCACAACTGGGTCTTTAGAGTCCCAGGTTCCTGTAACTTGTTGAGAGACAAGATCGGAATCACGCAGACACCAAATCTGGGTTATGCTCATCTCCTTCGCAATCTGAAGCCCATGGAGCAAAGCTTCATACTCTGCTGCATTATTATTGCATTTGAATGAAATTTGCAAGACATGGCGAAACTTATCTCCTCTTGGAGTTGTTAACACCACACCGGCTCCTGAACCTTCCAGTTGTCGAGACCCATGAAAATGCATAGTCTAGTATTTAGTATCTGGTTTATCCGGTGGAACCTGTAATTGTGTCCAGTCATTTATGAACTCGATCAAGACTTGGGACTTTATTGCAGTCCTTGGCTCATATTTGATATGATACGGCCCCATCTCAATGGCCTACTTGGCAACTCTCCCTGTTGCTTCTCTGTATTGAATAATATCGGACAAAGGTGCTGAACTAACCACGGTAATGGGATGTTCCTGAAAATAATGTTCCAGCTTATGACTAGCCATGAATACACCAAAAACCAGCTTCTGCCAATGTGGGTAACGCTGTTTAGACTCTGTCAGGACCTCGCTCACATAGTAAACCGGCCGTTGAACAAGGCCTTCTTTCCCTTCCAGCTTACGTTCCACAACTACCACCACACTCACTGCCCTGTTATTCGCCGCTATGTATAGTAACATGGGCTCTTTCCTCTCTGGCAAAACCAATATAGGCGCGTTGGAAAATTGTTTTTTCAAGGCCTCCAATGCCTCATCGGCCTCTTGATTCCACACAAAGGTGTCAGTTTTCTTCAACAATCGGTATAAGGGCATAACCTTTTCTCCTAGTCTGCTTATAAACCGGCTCAAGGCAGCAACGCGACCTGTCAGCTTCTGAACGTCCTTCAGGCAAACCGGTTTTTTCAGGTTATGTATAGCCTGAATTTTTTCCGGGTTTGCTTCAATGCCTCTCTCTGAAATAATGAAACCCAATAACTTCCCAGCTGGTACTCTAAAGACACATTTTGTTAGATTAAGCTTCATCTGGTACTTGCGTAAACTGGCAAATGTTTCTTCTAAGTCTGAGATCAAAGTGTCACCTTTCTGGGATTTGACTACTATGTCATCCACATAAGCGTGCATGTTTCGCCCAATCTGACTTGCCAAACAATTCTAGATACACCTTTGATAAGTTTCCCCTGCATTTTTAAACTGAAGGGCATTGATGTATAACAAAATGCTCCAAAGGGAGTAATGAATGATGTATTCTCTTTATCCTCTTCCTTCATTTTGATTTGATGATAACCTGAATAGGTGTCCAGGAAATATAGCAATTCGCAACCAGCCGTAAAATCTATAATCTGATCGATACGGGGTAAAGCGAACGGGTCTTTAGGACATGCTTTGTTCAAATCTATGTAATCTATGCACATTCTCCAGGTTCCGTTCTTATTGATGACGAGAACTGGATTGGCTAACCAATTTGGGTGTAATACTTCTACTATGAACCCTGCTACAAGTAACCTGACAATCTCTTCTCCAATTACTTTCTTTCTTTCATCATTAAAACGACGGAGGAACTGACTAATAGGTTTTAAACGAGGATCCACATTTAAACTGTGCTCAGCAAGTTCCCTTGGGACACCTGGCATGTCAGAAGGTTTCCATGCAAAGATATCCCAATTTTCTGTCATGTGAGCCCCCACGCTGAACTGCTTAGATGAGTCACCGGGGGGTAAAGTCCACCAACTTGGTGTCTTGAGAAGATTTAAATTTTAACTTAGACTCAGCTGATGGCTTTTTGAGTGAGGTCATGTCTTCTGGATCAACTTGCAGTTTATACAACTTCAACTCCTCTTTTGCACAAGCAGTCTCTGCGTATGTTGCATCACCTTCCTCACACTCCAAAGCTATGTCTCTATCAGCATTGATAGTAATATTTCCATTGGGACCTGGCATCTTCAGCTTGAGGTAAACATAGCAGGGTCTGGCCACAAATTTGGCATAAGCTGGCCGTCCGAACAGAGCATGGTATGGACTTTTGAACTTGACCACTTCAAATGCTAACATCTCTATCCTGTAATTTTCAAATACTCCAAAAGAAATTTCAAGGAATATTTTTCCGATAGGTTGTGCATACTTACCAGATACAATCCCATGAAACACAGTTGATGATGGTTGAAACTGTTTCTCTTGCAGGTTCATCCTTTTGAACGTGTCGTAGTAAAGTATGTTTATACTGCCTCCTCCATCCATCACAACTTTGTCTAACTTATATCCTCCAACTTGTGGAGCCACAACCAGAGCCACTCCTCCTGGATTATCAACTCGCGGAGGATGATCACCCCGACTCCAGTTTATGGGTTGTTCTGACGAGTTAAGCCATCTAGGAACAGCAGGAGCCACTGTATTGACAACGCGTTTCTGCACCTTGCGTTCTCTCCTACATGAACTGGTAGTGAATACATGATATTGGCCTGAGCTTAACTGCCGGATTTGTTTGAAAACCAGAATTTCCTCCTTGGTGACTACCATCCGGGTTAGTTCCCTGGTTACCCTCACCGTGATGACCCGGATTATGATTTCCGGGTCCAGAGCTGCCAGCTCCCAGATGTCCACCTCCCATATTTCCTGGGTTGCCTCCTCCACTGTTTCCTTGTCCATAGTTGTTACTTCATCTAGGTCTAAAACCCTGCATGATGAAACAGTTTTCCTAAGGATGATTTGCTAACTTTCCGTTTTTGCTGTGTCGAGGACATGGGCCCTTCAGAGCCTGCTGAGCCTGTGCAAAGCTGTTTGGTCAAAAATTTGGATTTTCTCTGAAATTGTCTCCCTGACGTTGGTTTCTGTAACCTGTATTCGTGTTTGCCACCAAATCCGAAGTCCCATCTCCGTTGTTACGCTAGTTATTATTCTGGTTCTGAGGGTTGCTGTTGCTCTGATTCGGGTTCTGGCTACCCTTGGTCCCAGTTTTCTTTCCCTTTGCAGACTTCTCATCATCCGAGTCTGCTTCCTTTGTTTTGTCAGATTCCGCATACTTGGTCATGGCATCCATCAACTCGCTCATATCACTTACGTATCGCTTAATGCGTCCCAGCTTATGCTTCAGAGGGTCAAACCTGCAATTTCTTTCCAATGCTATGACTGCTTGTTGAGCGGTGAGTCCGACAGATGAATGTATGATTTCCTTAACGCGTCGATAACAATGCTGGGCAGACTCCCCTTCCTTCTGAACACAGTTTTCCAGGTCGGTAATAGTCGTTGGTCACTTACATGTTCCCTGAATTTTTTTGATGAACTGGTCCTTTAGCTCCTGCCAGCTATTAATTGAATTTGCGGGCAAGTTCTTTAACCAGGACTTCGCAGGTCCTTCTAACATCACGCTTAGGTATCACGCGCATACTGCGTCGCTTACTTCCAATATTTCCATTGCCATCTCATAACCTTCTATCCAATCTGCGGGCTCCATGTCTGGCGTATAGTTTACAACTCTACGAGGTCCTTTAAAATCAACCGGTATTCTCTCATTCCTGATTGCCGGACCAAGACACTGGATGCCAATCCTGCGAGACCTAGTTGGGGGAAGGGTAGAGGCTACGTTCTGAACTGGTGGTTGAACATGACCTGGATTCCTGTTTTCTGGTTCCGCAACTCTATGTCCTGCATTTATAACTCCAGGTGCGTAAGATACGGTCTGCCCGGGTGGGTTTGGGTGCTGCCGGTTTGCATTGCTAGAGCCGGCCGGAACTGGTGAATTTCCATGGTGACTTCTCGGCAAGGAATTCCTGCTATTGTAAGGAGTTGAGTGTATCCTGTCCTGATTACTGTAATTCATCTGCTGTACCACTGCTGTTTGTAACATCTCAATTGCCCTCCGAGCTTCAATTCCAATAGGATCATTGGGGTTGACTGGAATACGTGCCAGACTGTTTGTTGCTGCCCAAATGTTATCCATCAGATTGTTGAAATGACCTGGTGGCGTATGAAACCTCTCCTGTAGAGGTTGTTCTGGGACCAGGACATGATTCGGGTTACCATGTAGCTGGATAGGTGGCTGAAAACGTGTCGGATGAACTGGAACTGGAGCAACTGGCGGATTCATGGCGTGAACCGGCTGGGCGGAGTTAGGTACCCCGGGCGTCCCGACCGGAGACGCGAATAAGTTCTGTAGGTTGGTAGGTCCCAGTCCTGCACCGAATTCGTTGTTCAGCCGGGTATGATAACGCATGTTCTGTATTGAAGCTACGTCCCTCTGTCTGAAGTTTAGATGAATCCCTTCTCTCTCCAGACGTGTTGCTTCCTCCAGGACTTCTGATCGAGCTTTGTTTATACATGTTACCTCTTTCTCGATCTCCTGACGGGCGCGAGTTATTTCCTGTCGAAGCCTTTCGATCTCTGCGTTACGCTGCACCATGTTCTCCGGGGTAATCGGAGTAGCCAAGACTTCATTTAGTGAATTCATTGCAGCCATCAGCTCGGGCCTTGGTTTATATGACGGGGGCGCTGTTAAGTCAATCACTGTTTCGGTCAGCCTAGAGTTAGTCGGGCCGGGTCCTATTGAGCGCAGTTCTGTTGGTCCGACTGGGGCTACTGTTGGGCCTGTTGATGCTGTTCCCGCGCCTCCCGGTCCTCCTAGAGCTGGATTCAAAGTTGAAACAGTGTCTGTAATTAGATTGCCACTAGCGTCATACCTGGGATCCGTAGGTCGCGTTGGTCCAGCCATGTAAACAGTTGTGTGATGAGTTGTTTCCCTTAGACTCTGCAGATCTGGCTCAAGGTCTCCTCCTAACCTGTCTTCAAAGAGCTACTGGATGGATCCCGTTTCATCACAATCATCATTGTTTCCGACTGAGGATTCACCACCAGAGTATATCATCGTAGCCTCCTCCGAGACTGAGTCTGACTGCTGGTCTGGGTCCGCTGCTCCCACAAAGCGAACAAAGACGTGGATACCACCAAAGGGGAATCGAAATCCTGACTCCACCGATGCGAACTCTGTACCCCATGTGTCATGGTTGTAGTAGTTTCCACGCCGGCTCCTCCTAAGCCAGCCGATCGCGAGTTTCTCGATCCCTGGTAAGGTCCTTCCGAAAAGACGACGCTTCCGCGAGCAGGCCCCACGGTGGGCGCCAACTGTCGTGGTATTGTCACAGCAAGTGTCCTCATGCGAGAACTAGATTGCGAGGCCATTGCTACTGAGCGAAACTTCGAAAGGGTTAAGGCAGAAACGAGAGACGCGAGTTTACCCAGGTTCGGCCCCTCGATTGAGGGTAAGACCTACTCCTGCCTTCTTACTATTAGGAAACAATGTCTCGATTACAAAGGGCGATTCCGGCTCTCGATGTCTCGAGTTACCTTGCTATTGACTTAGAGCTTATCTTTCTATGTCCCAGGGTCTCGCCTTATATAGGGGACGAGACCTCCGGGCTACAGAGGATCCGGGTTACACCCGTTATCGGAGTCCTAATCTAACCTGGTTCTAGGTCATCCTTGACCTGGTCATCTCCGTCCGGCCTTGGGCCTCTATGTTGCTTAACACAAACTTTGGGCCGGTCTTCTATCTTCTCCGGGTTACGGAATTGGTAACCCGGGCCATCTTCCTTTAGAGCGACCGTCATAATTTGGGTCTCCCTATTATAAACCGGACCAACAGTCTTGAGTCCCATTAAGTGGGTTCCGGTTTATATGAGGGGTAGGCGAGGCTTCCCCTCACCTATTCCCCCAACAAATAGCCTCCATGACCACTTAGTTTTTTAACTTGTGATACTGCTTATGTTTTAATTAATGATGCTTATGTCGCTATGCATGATTATGGTTCTTATGCTCTCTTGATTTGTCGCTCCCAGTCTTTTGCTAGCCTCCACCTGTACTGAGTATGAGGTCTACTCGTGTATCCAAACTCCCTTAAACCAAAAAATTTCCCATTGTGTCCACCACACCTACCTACATGTGGTATTTAACTGCCATTCCAAAGTAAATTGCTCATGTGTTACCTTTAAAACCTTCAAAATTACTCATGTTTTATGTTCCTGTTTTTGCTCATGAGGACGTAAATAGAGAATCTTTATCTCACTTGTTGATTGGATTTCACACCCTGGACTAGTGGCTTCATCCTCTTATCCAAATGATAGAAGAGATGGCAGCGGGGTGCCTAGACCCAAACTAATACAAACAAATTCTCTTCACTATTTTTGCCCCTGATTTATCAGTCAAAGCATAATTGTGTAAACAAAAGAGAAAGAGGGATGACCTTTACACCAGTTGCGTCCTTCACCATGGGAGCCGCTCTTGTGAATCCAGTTGACTTGTGACGTACCGTATTTTCTGTTTACCATTCGTTGACATTAGCATACATCTCCCAAAATATAGACATTCCTTCACAAATGTCAAACTTTTAATACCTCTATTTAATAGAATAAAAGCTCTAGCACATGAGTGATCCCTGCTTCCCTCTGCGAAGGACCTTTCTTTTACTTTTATGTTGAGTCTCCATCTTCTAACTTTATGCACAGTTGAGAGAGCATTTTTGCCATTCTGAGTTCTATGTGCATTTGTCCCATAAGTATCAATAATTACTTCATGATGTGATATCATTTGTTCTTAAATTATTTGTTCTAGTCTTCCTCTTGAACTTTGAAGGTGTACTGACATTTATGTTTTGCCCCACTCTTAAATACTATCGAAATATCACTCCGCCATGCTTTCTCTATACCTAAAACAAACCTTTACCTTTCTTTGCATTATTATGCATGATCCTTTATTTGAGTTTATTAAAGTTTTATTTATCATGCATGTGTTTAAATTTTTATGATCTCAGCGTGCATATGCTTTTACATTAGATTGATCAAGTTTATGTTAGTAGCATCTCACCTCAGAAATTATTGCTTTATCGTTTACCTACTCGAGGACGAGTAGGAACTAAGCTTGGGGATGCTTGATACGTCATAAACGTATCCATAATTTCTGATGCTCCAGGATCATATTATGCCAATTGCTACATGTTTTCTCCCTTCTTTGTCATTTTTATCGATTTTCCGGACTAACCTATTAACAAGATGCCACAGAGCCAGTTCCCTGTTTTCTGCTATTTCTTTAGTTTCGGAAAAGTTGTTCTGGAAATATTCTCGGAATTGGAAAATTCGAAGCCCGGAAGTCCTATTTTCCCCGGAAGCATCCAGAAGACCGAAGAGGAGCCGAAGAGGGGCAGCAGGGGGGCCACACCATAGGGTGGCGCGCCCCCGGCCGCGGCAGCTATGGGTGTGGCCCCCCCGGCCTCCACCGCCTTTGCCCTTTTGCCTATTTAAGCCCCCCGGATGGAAAACCCTAAAGACCTGATCAAAATCCCCGAAAAAGTTCCGCAACCGCCATCACCGTCAACCCCAAATCAGGAGGGTTCTGAAGCTGTTTCCGGCACCCCGCCGGAGAGGAGATCATCACCGGAGGCCTCTTCATCACCATGCGTGCCTCGGAGTGATGTGTGAGTAGTTCATCCTTGGACTACGGGTTCGTAGCTGTAGCTAGATGGTTGTCTTCTCCTCATATGCCTCCATGTTTAGATCTCGTGAGCTGCCTATCATGATCGAGATTGATCTTATGTAATTCTCTATGCTGTGTTTGCTGGGATCCGATGAATATTGACCTTATGCCAAGTTGATTATAGTCTTTATTTGCATATGTTATTTGTGATCTTGCATGCTCTCCGTTGCTAGTGGTTATTCTGGCCAAGTAGTTGCTAGTGACTCTAAGAAGGAGTATTTATGCTCGATAGTGGGTTCATGCTTTCTTGTTGCGTTGCTCGAGTGACAGAAACGTGAAGGGGGAGGATGTGCTGTTGCCATTAGGGAGAAAACAGCGGTGAGAGTGCCCACGTGCATAATCATTGCTTACATTACACACTTTGTTTAATGCAATTATCTGTTTCTTGCAACTTAAAACCTGAGGGGGTTCGGATGATAACCTGAGGGTGGATTATTAGTCATAGATGCAGATGGATGTCGGTCTATGTATCTTGTTGTAATGCCCGCACTAAATACCATAGTAATCTTCATGTCATATTGTGCACTACGGTGCAACCTCTATTTGTCAATTGCCCAGCTGTAATTTGTTCACCCAACATGCTATCTTTTATGGGGAGACACCACTAGTGAAACTACGAACCCCGGTCCATTTTTCCACACTGTTAAACAAACCACAACAATTTCCTGCTTTCTTTACTTACTGCAAGCATACACTATTTTCCACACTATACGTCTAATCTTTGTTTTCAGCAAGACCGGTGAGATTGACAACCTCACTGTACCGTTGGGGCAAAGTATTTTGCTTGTGTTGTGTGCAGGTCCCACGTTGTTGCTGACACCGGTGAAGCGCCAACACCACCGTCAGTGGCATCAACCTTCCAAAGATTCTGTTTCTCCTACTGGATTGATAACCCTGGTTCTTAACTAAGGGGAAAACTCCTACCGTTGTGCTCACCACACCTTCCTCTTGGGGTTCCCAACAATGCAGAGAAAGGATTCAACTCTGCCAACAACAGCTCCACATGGGGGTCATGGTTATGAATAAGTTTAGATTGAGGCTCAAGATGTTTTCATAATGTGTGTGTTTCAATCACCCCACAAAGTTAATCTATCAATGATATTAAACATACCTCGAACTGTGTAGGTGATGACGATAGTTGATCGTAGAACCTACAACCACACTAACACTTGCAAACAAAACGTTAGACACGTCTAACTTGTTTTTTGCATAGTGTGCGTGCGGTTTGGTATAGCTAGTATGTTACTGTGTTTTGACATGATGGCCAATGTCAAAAGATTGCCATTGTTCAACATCGACAATCACGGCCATTGCGGATATTGGAGAAGTACATGATAGGAGAAAGTGGTCATTTCTCCATTATGGTAAAACTTGAACTAATTTTCACCGCAGCGGAATTTGGATTTTTCTGCTATGGTGAGAATAGACGAAGATGGAGGATCCTCGTTGGAGATGTGTGAATAATCCCCAAAGAACAAAGGCTATATCGAATCACACGAATTATAAATTACCTGTCATGTTTATTCTTTGTTGGTCGCACCTTGACTGCGCAGTAGTCGTTTATTTGGGCGATTCCTCACATATAAATATGAAGGTTGTTCATGTTCTCCCATCCTTCAACAACCGTCATAACAGATTTGGGTTTGCGTCCATCACTTGTATCCAAGGTTCAACGCATTCTTATCGTCTGTAGGCGGGTATGGATTGATGAATTGTATCCAAGGATTGGTGTGTGCATGCGTTATTAGATGGTTGTCTTGACGTTAAGGTATAACTAGTTATGAGCTCGGAACACAATCATTGAAAGATGAGCAACATGATGGCCTACCCTTTAGGTTATGTTTGGTTGAGATGTATCCATCCTTGTCATAATTTATTGGGATCTCGTTTCACTGAAAGTTGATTATGGGGAATATCAGTTTCAGTGGGAGCATATCTCAATTACAATTTTATTGAATTAAGTAGTGCAAATTAATTTTGAACTATAGAGTCTAAATAAACTTGTTTTTTTGTAGAGATGGATCCCTTTGTTAGATATCAATTTAATCTGATGATGAGTTGTGACCCTTTGACTGCAAATGTAAACAATTTTGGGTATTGTTTCATGCTCTGATGGAGGTTCTTAGGAACTCCCATATGGATCACTGTGTGGGTCACATTCCTAGAGATGAGTATCATGATGGACCTCATATCCAATGTGATGCGTGCATTGTTAAGGAGCTCATACACACATGCATTGATGGTGAGCTTGTTGATTGGTTTCGTAACCATCATACCTACTACCTAGTAGAAGAACTGAAAGCTCTGTTCACACATCAAGTGCGCAGTGAGCATTATAATCTGACCAGAGAACTGACGAATAGTCAGCTTGGATTGGGTGAACCCATAGAGCTGCTTGAAATTAGGATGTCAAATTAGAAAAAAAAAGCTCAGAGATGTTGGTTTTCCAATAACTCTTGAGTATTTCTGTGACGTTGTACTAGGATCACTTCGGTCTATATTCCCTGGTTTTGTAAAGATTTACAATACCATAGCGGAAGAGTGTCTAGTTCAGATGTTGTTTGCCTTACTCAAAGAAGCAGAAGCTGATATTAAAGCCAGAGATCATACAAGGACTAACACATGCATAAGAGTTCTACCAATACTATTGACATAGTTCCACCAAAAGCCATTTAGTATGAGATAGTAATTGATGCTATTACTTGCACCGGTGGCAGGTACTTTGGAAGGAGAAAATGCTGGAAAGAAGAGGAGGTTCTGGAATTACGCAGCAAATGCACTTGGAGTGTAGCTGGTCATCTCAAGAAGTCCAAGTCAATAAATAGGATCAACACTAGGACTTCGAATAAATAGTTATTTTGAGTTAGATCATTTTGTAACGAATATTTTATGTTCGTGAACCCTCTTGAGTTCGAATTATAAAATATGTGTGGGAATTCCAAACTTGGGAATTCAAAGCTTATGATTTTCTTTATTGTGTTATCTCAATTAGTTTTATTATTAAATCTTGAATATTTTGATTCAAATTATTTCTCAAGTTTGAGTAATAGTTGTATGGCTTGTTAAATAAATTGGAGATAAGTCTTTTATTTTATTTATCAAGGTTGAAAGACTACCTCCAAAATATTTAATGTAGCCAAAATCCATTAAGTGTTAGGCACTTGTGAATTTTGAAATTCACATAAGCGATGGATGTTTTCTCAATTGACTTAATGCCGTTGAAGATTCAATATGATAAGTTAATCATATTGATGAAGTGGATTAGATAAAATAATTGAAGTTTCAATGTTTCATAAAAATTAGTGCGAGTATTTTGGATCAAAAACTGAGACCAAAGTAATTTGATTAAGGTATAAATGACTTAATAGAAATTATAACATGGTTGAAAAAGAATATTGAAGAGGATGGTACCTCAACAATCTCCATGGTTAGGAACCTGGGGTTTCGTAGGAAAAAATATGCTAGTGGACTACTTGACTGGACGGGGTACTGCCCGCCTCATTGTTATTTCAGTGAGATGATTACAAGGTGCCGCCCAGATTGGATCAGGCACAGCTATTTTCTAGGTTTACTTGTCCTGATCTATGACCCCTCCCGCCTTTATATGGGGATCCAGGTCTCAGGAGTTGTACATGAGTAGGACTCGACCCCGAGCCAGTTCTATCCTACCCTAACTTTCTGGGAAAGTCTTTCCTTGCGCCTGCTTCGTCTTGGACCCGTACTGGGCTCTGGCTCCATGTCCCAAAGATCTTTCTAGAGTGCCCGCTGATGGTCTGCACCTGGTAGGCCCACCGTGGGAGGGGGGTTCTCTCGAGCACCCTCCCCCACATCAGTAGCCCCCCGAGTGCCTGATGGAATCGAAGAATCGATCAAGGGACTCAAACCTGACATCAAAGTGACTGAAATCTGTTTCCACACCCTACGTGTGTGACTGATAAAACTTGTTGATTAAAAGGCTCTGAACGATATGGATCAACAGTCTTGACTTACTCGACGGATCGAGGTCAATTATTCTCACTCGAGAGAAAACGACATTGGCCTACTCAGGTTTCGAGTCCCTAGGCTCTAACCCGGAAAACCTAGGGTAACTCGACATGTGCCATTGAGGTCTTACCTAGTCGAGTACTAGTTATCAGTTTGTTTTACCCAACGTGTCCGTCAGGATTTTCATCACACATGTTGGTATGGAAAAACTCCAGGTAGTGCTGCAGGGGTGTGACTCCTAGGCCGTTGAAACTAATTGGCGGGTCTTACCTTCATGCAATGAGCATGGCATCCAGAAGTTCAACACAGTTGTGCAATCTGGGGAATAGAGTGCCTTGGTACAATTCTCTCGAGTCCTAGGTTTGGTCCATAGAGAATATTTTTTGACTTGTGGACCTTCCTAAGGAATTCCTATGCCTTGTACGAGTTAGTTAAAACCCGAGTGACTTTTCCGATCACTTGACCCCTTTTTCCGTTAGGTGAGCAGACCACCTCATGATGTCCTGATGTACTGCTCTGTCGTTTTTGTCAAATGAAAAGACATGATGGAGGGATGATAACCCGGTAGGCTAATGTCAAGGTGTAACCCGGCCCAAAGGGAGCTGCGCAAGACCCGGCGTAAGGAAAGGGAGTTTCCAGAAGGCCCAGGAGTGTAGGCTTCGTAACCCGGATTGTGGGTTTTGATAAGGAAACTTAGGGTTTGTATGCGGTGACCGGGTAGGACTCCGAGTACGCCCTGGATAGGAAGCCAGGGGGCCGGGTATTATATAAATCGGCCCTCAGGGTTAGATAGACACAAGTTTTTACTAGCTATTCGAGTATCCCCTGTAATACGAGAGCTGAGATTGTAACCCTAGATCGGAGACTCAGCGACTTGATTGCTAGAGCTAACAGATCGATTATCAGCATGATTTCCCCTAAGCAAAACCCTCTCCCAAACACGGGAGAAGCTCGGGAGAACATGAAGAACCTCGTCGTCGGCGAGATCTACACCAACCCCGAAGGAGAGAATATGGTGGACGATTTTGGCTGGGGGCCAGAGTCGGATCTGCTCGAATCCGGATATGTCGTCACAATCGGCCGGGTCAACGTCTTCATAGGAATGGTACGTACGTCCGGTTCAATCCCTGATGATTTTGGATGTGATTCTGTCAGGAGAAGCAACCTGCGTTCAGTCGGATGGAGAAGAATCGGTCGGGACGATAGATCCGATAGAAGAGCCCACCACGAAGAGGGAACAGCCGGAGGAGCCGGCATGGACCCCGCGTGGCCGGGTCTTGAGAGAAGATGATACCGAGTCTATCCTGCACCTACTGGAGGACCGGTAGGAGGAGGATAGCTGTGACGAAGAGGAATACGAGTCTTCACCAGGCAACGCGCGCCAGGTCGCGGTCTACACGGACCCTGCAACCAATCTCAATCAGGGGGACGTGACCACGGCCGCGGTCGGAGCAGCGCGAGCACTGGCTCAGCAACAAAATCCGGTTGATGGAAATCCGGTCATAGCCCGGGTTGACGGAGAGTCGGCTTCAGTCACCAGCAATACCCCGGAAAGTGAATTGCAGAGGAATATGTTCGGGTTTAAGGCGAACAGAACGCCAGGGGCGGGTCCTTCCAACCCACAACACCCGGCCCTCTTCAGTAACAATTTGATCCTGGATCCCACGGTGCTAGCTACGGTGATAACCCCGGAAACGCCGCGGCGCGGGCTAGGGATCTGGATGTAGCCCGCCAGGCATTGGAGCAACAAAGGAGAGATGTGGAAGCAGAGAAGCAAGGAGTAGCCACGCGCCAACGTGAGCTGGAAGCATTGGAGAACCAGCTCCGGGTTGAGTCGACCAGGATGCATCAGAGATACCAGACGAGATTACCGGCAACGGGTGGAGTTCTAAACCCAGCCACACTATTCATCACACCCCAAGATCAACCAATTCCGGCTGTGAATCAGGAAACTGTACATCAGCCCGCGACCGGTGGAGGACAGCCGGCAAACGTACAAGCCGGGTTACCCACGTTGCAGACAGGGGTTGCTGTTGGCAACACAGCGCCACCATCACCACCACCACGATTTCACACTCCGCCAGGTCACTTCAATAATCCCATGGACAATGTGTATGCAGCAACATTGGCGCTGGATCGTATCCCCGTAAGAGAGTCACCCCACACTACTAGGGAAAAGGCTACCGCAGGCGAACCAAATTATGATACCTCAGGCGAATATTGGTTCGCCTGGGACCACATCGCCAGCGGTAATGATTTACCGCAGGCGAACCTCAAAATGCGCCTGGGGTAAGTTGACATACCCCAGGCGAATAGGCCCTGTGCGCCTGGGGTAAGCCTTTTACCTGAGGCGAACAGGCACTGTGCGCCTGGGGTAAAGATTCGCCTGGGGTATGATTTCTTATTCGCCTGGGGTATGGTTTTGTTGTGTCAAAAAATAAAAGAAACGAAAATAACAGAATTACAGCAAATTGACAGAAATAAATATGAAAATGACAGCAAAACAACAGAAATATTCTCGATCATCAACACATAGTCTCGAACAATAGTCTCGAAGCGATAGTTTAGTTACAAGCATAGTTCAAACACTAGAGGAGTACACATAGTTCAAACAAATCGATAGTTTAGTTATCTAGACAAGCAAAACAACAAGTAGCATCAACACTAGGAGTACAAGGAGTATAAGCACGGCGATGGCGAAGGTGGTCATCCGGGCCCTCGTCTTCTCCGTCTTCTCTCTCGCTAGGTAAGTGGCGTATCGAGATTCCGCCTCCACCATGGTCTTGTACCCCTTGTAGATGTTGCCGCTGAAACCATGCACCTGTCTCCGGCATTGGTCCCAGTCGTCGTAGACTCCGGGAACCCTACCGACATACACAACATACCATGTCATCTGTGCATAGGACAAAAATACGAGTTTAGCATCGAAAGTGATAATAGACCACAAATAACTATCAAAAAATAGAAGCATCAAGGTTTACGAATAAAACACGACAAATAAAGGACTAAAAGTTATATGATGCAAGTGTATACTAACATTTTGTCAATCCTATAGTCTCGGCGGGAACGGACGAACGCCTTCTAGCGTGTTGAATGTCCGGGTGTCACGTTGCTCTCGTAGGTGTGCTTCTATGTCACGGTTGCTCGGTGGTGCGTGGCCTTGGAAGAACAAGCTACCCTGACTGATGACATCCGACGAGAGTATCGTGCAGATGTTCCGCTGGATGCGACGGAACTCAGCCCGCACATATTCATCGGGGGTGTTGGCCATCTTTGTGGTCAGGTCTCGGAGATGACTTGGTAGCTGGGCCTGTTGGGCATCCTTTAAGTACTCCCTCATCTGAAAGATGACATACCAAGCTTCCAACTCAGATTCTTGCTCCGATTGCTTGAGGCAGGGGAAGCTTGTTACGTGGGTGCACACGTAGGCGCCTCGGACTATTTTCTCCTTTTTTAGGGGCTTGCCTAAATCAGCGGCGAAGCCGTTGAGGGCACTATTAAGAACAACTCTTATGTCGGTGTAGTCCTTCTGCACCGCCCTACCCGCATCGAGATAAGTGCATTGCGACCAATGCGGTTCCATGACGATGAGTACGCATCCTCCGTTTCTGCGCAGAACATTTCGAACAAGCCATCAATATCATCAATCGGAATACTAAGGAGATTCTAGAAAGAATGTAACGACGTGAAGCGGAGAGGACTACTTACTTGGGAAAGTATGGCATGAGAATGGCGTTCTTATCCTTGTTATCTATCAAAAACCCCGTTATGTAAGTCGTGATAAGAACCCGGTCCGCATGTGACCGCAAGTAGTCCTCATTCATGTAGTAGGGGTACATAATCGCGATGTGCGGGGTATTCTCCATGACCATATCGTGCGCCATGCTGAGCGATACCAGGCGGACAATGCTTCGGTCGAGCTTTCCCAAGTGGAAGACCCTGAATATGTCTTCGTATCTGATGAAGAACACCTCTGCGGGATTTGAATCCACAAAGCCCACGGATCGGGGCACCTTGAACACATATAGCGGGTAGGAGGGATGTTTCTCACGTAGAAGTTCATTCTCTTTGAACAAAATCCCGTCGTGGATGGTCCTCATGTCACCACCCATGACAGCGACAACCTCTGGCGGCAGCATCGGCTGACCTATCTCATGCACCTTCCTCCACGGGACGGCGGGCGGCAAACGGTCCAGGACTCGGGCGGCTGCTGGATGGCTACTAGAGGAGGCACCACCTTTCTTCTTCTTGGCTACCGGCCTCTTCTGATTCTTCTTCGGCCTCAAGCATATGGGAGTGCCGCTTTGTTTTACCGCCTCCGCGGCCGTAGCACGGAGTGTATTCGGGGTGACCAGCGTAGGCTGTGGAGCCGTAAAGGCCGTCTGCTCCTCGGGAGTTTCTTGGGAATAGGTTAGTTTCTTCTGGATATCCGGTTTTCTGGTGGGTAACTCAGAAGAACCGGCCTCTCCGCCATCTACCTTCTTCTGGATATCAAGAGTTCTGGCGGGTAACTCCGGAGGAACCGGCTTCTCGCCATCCAAGTGATTTATGAAATCGTCAATGGGAGCAAGTTCAATATCCATGTAGTCGTCATGGGTCTCATGCTCGTGATGTTGCTCGTCATTGGACGTCTCGTGCTCGGGAGGAGGAGGATCCACCGGAGGTGGAGAGAGGACATTGCCATGTTGGACCTTTTCTTGTTGGCTTGCCGCGGGCGCAACCGGTGTAGTGGTGACGGTCATGGCTTGGCTTGGCGCCGACCCTGACGTCGTGTTCAGCCGAATAAGGGCTTTCGGCCGTAGCAAGATTTGATTGTCCAGTTGGTCGAGATTCAGCTCGCTGTCGGCATCGGCGGGTTGATTAGGAGGATACAAGTTCTCGAATCCCGGTAGCACCAGATCGACGCGAACTCGAAGCTCATTGGCCGGTATATCTCTGCAGTGGTACTTGCGGGATAGTGGCTGCAAGATGCTCCCCTTTGCAACATCCTTCAACTCGCTGCCCACTTTTAGCAGGAAGGTGCATCCCGTCGCGTCAGCCTGCGATAACATGCATGGATAGGTCAGAGAGTAGGGTTATATTGAACTGGCTACAGCTTGAGACGGTCAATAATTTACCGTGAGGGCATTGAGCTCGGCTAACGTCGACGGACCACAGGTGATGGTGGGCTCGTCGAGCAACGGGGTGGTGGCCGCGCCGGACACGGCTGACGGTCCATCGGGGGCAGGCGCGTCGGGCACGGCGGGGGCGACAGGCACGGACGACGTCGACGGACCACCGGCGGAGGCCGCGGCGGGCACGACCAACATCGACGGTATGTTGAACGTCGGTAACGGCCCCTGTGAGCCCCCGGCGATGTAGCCACATATTTTTTCAAATACGGCGGGGATGAGCGCATTCATCTTTTCCCCAACCGTTTTCTCAATCTTCTTCTCCATGTTTGTTTCCAAGTCATGTACCTTCTTCTTAAGCGCCTCCGTCTCCTCGCTCTTCTTCGCCGCCCGCGACTCCTTAGTGCTGGGCTCAGCCAAGCCATAGTTGGCGTGCTTCTTATTAAGTCCGCCGCCGGTGATACGGCCTAAGTGCGGCCTTTTCAGAGGGTCCTGGCTCTTTGCCTTGTTGTACCCCCTGATGAAAGGCTTATCCCACGCGACTTTGGCCGTCGACGTCTGCGACGAGGAAGATTCAAGTTGTTGTTCTTCTAGCTGCAGAAGCAGCATATGAACGGTTTGGAAATGGTTTCGTATTAGAATGAAATCATGGACTTGATGATGATGAGTTGGATGAAATGGTAAATTTCTTACCACTAGCTTCTCAACACTCTTCACGCTATCTTTCGTGACCAAAATAACACCCTCCACCATCTTCGGGTCCGAGACAAGTTCCCCGGTCGGAGTTACTTTTCTGTACCTCGACCTCATGAATTTCTGGAATTGCGGGTCATGGGCATACTTGGCGTAAGGGTTCTCAATCCCTTTTTCAATGTAGGCCTGGTCCTCTTTCGCCCAAACTGGCTCCTTCCCGTCGTAGCCACGACAGCCGAGATTGTGGTGACCGATGTTCTTCGACGCTAGCTCCTTTCCCCATTCCGTTTGATTCTTAGTGAAATCAAGCGACTGGTTCTCTAGGAAAGTCTTGAAGTCATCGGTCGTAATCCGCGGGAAGTGGCGATGGATCTCTTCGAATGGTTCCTCATCCCTAATCATCGCCCTCACAATAGTCTTGTAATTGCTCAGGGCTTTGGTGAATCTAGTGAGGACGAGTTTGTTCACGAGGTTGCCCTTCAGATTCTCGTTGTTGTAGGGGGGAGGGAACTCGTACCGCGCGTGCAGCCTCGAGATGAGTTGGGCGCGCAGAGTTGGCTTATTCTTGAGAGTCGGCTCATTGACATTGACGACGTCTCGAAGGATCGCGCCAAGTTGGAGGAAGTACCCCTTCACAAGGTCCAATGGCATCACAGGCGTGCCACTGGAAGGATCCACCTCCGTGAATTTCTCTCGAACGGTGCCGACCTTGTTCGGAGCTCGCTGCCGACGCTTGTTTCCCGTCGTGCTGCTCCCTGCGGGACCCCTGGCGCCACTATCAGTGGTTTCCTCCTCGCCACCGGTGAGCCCGTCATCATTGTAGGGCTCGACATCGGGGAGCTCGTCAGTTTGTGTCCGATCTTCCTCTTGCGACTCTCGGGCCATAAGGATGTAGTGGTCCAATAAAGCCGGATCCGTAGTAGAAGAAGACATGCCTAGCAGTAGACAAAACGTATACGGTTAGTCACCGGAAAAATTCGGCATGACCTCGGCTATAAATGGTCATGCCGGAGTGCCAGAAATTCGGCGGAACGGAAATGAATCAACGTTCCGGCAAAACATTGGCACTCAATGTACATGCAACATAAATTGAATGCACACATGGCCACAAAAACAGTTTATTGCATTGTTGTCATCACATGGCACAAAAACTCCCAGGAAATTCATATATCTGTGTCATCATGCAATTTGTGTCATGCAAACTTTGTTAACTAAAATTTCAGCAAGAATTTAGAACTTGCTTCCTGGAGTAACTTAAACCACTTAAACTGAACATATTGGAATAGATAAATTATTGCTTGTGCTAATAGTTTCACTAGAGTACTTCTAGCAAAGACTAAATCTGAAACACTAGAAACAGCAACATTTATCAAAGCAACATCAGCATTTTTGAGATAAACCCCTGTTTTGTGCACTCTACAAGCTGAAAAACCGTAGGTAATAATTTCTGAAATGAAGATGACACAATGATATAACCCCTGTTTTGTGCACTCTACAATCTGAATAAGTGTATGTGTATTTATATACCCAGCCCAAACCTGAGAAAAACACATATGCAAGCAACTGCAAGCAAGTTATGAATTTTATTCAGTCTACCACTTAACAGTTTGATAAATTAGCACTTGGATGTGCATCTGATTTTATTGATTTGTCCATGGACATCATTCGGTGGAATTTGATTATACATGCGTTTGTATGGGGCACGGTAGCAGCAACTGCAGGGGAAAGCACGATAGCAGCAACTGCAGGGCCATGGACATCGATCGATGTCTAGATGCAGGGGTAGTTTGCAGGGGAAAGCAACACTACTGCACACGGGATTTGGAAGAGGGGGGGGGCTGACCTGGGTTCGTCGTGGGCGTGGGCGACGGCGGCGTGGGTGACGACGGCCGGCGTGGACGACGACGATGAGAGGGATGGCGCGCGGCGTGCTCCCGCTCCTCCTCCCCTGCTGCTCCTGCTCCTTCTCCAGCTGATGCTCCCGCTCCTCCTCCTGCTGCTCGACAACGACGACGGCGGCGTGCGATGAGAGAGACGACGGCGGCGTGCGGTTTGGGGATCGAGAGGAAGTGTGCGGGCGCGCAAGATCTAGAGAGAAAGGAACGAGTGATATGCGAGGACTTACAGACGCACAACGAGTGATATGCGCCTGCGCTACCCTTTACCCCAGGAGAACAAAACTAAAATGCGCCTGCACTAAATTTCGTAGCGATTCGTTATGCGCGGGCCCACAGAGCCATACCCCAGGCGCATAACCTAGAAAATGCGCCTGCGCTAAAATTTTAGAACCGGTTTGTGATACAAACCGGTTCTAAAGGGTCTGTCCCCTGGGCCCCCCTCCGTGCAGCAAAGGCCGCAAGGCCTTTAGGACGGCCATTTGCTGCAGGGAGGGGGGCCCAGGGGACAGACCCTTTAGAACCGGTTTGTATCACAAACCGGTACCAATGTGCTTTGCTTGATGCCCTGTTATGCGCTGGCCCACAGAGCCATACCCCAGGCGCATAACCTAGTAGATGCGCCTGCGCTAAAATTCGTAGGGTTTTGGTTTGCGCGGGCCCACATAGCCTTAGTCCAGGCGCATGTTCTCTCAGAAGCGCCTGTGATAAAGATTACCCCAGGCGCATATTCACACATATGCGCCTGTGCTAAGATTTTCTAAATTACACAGCCCACCCCGGCCCGGGACACATCGAGCAATACGAATGCTATTATATGGGGCTCCCACATTGTTTTTCACTTAAAAATTACATACATATGAAAGTTAACATGTGCAAAAATTACATAGATTGATTTAGCGAGATACCGCAAGTGTTTCTCTCTGAAAACACATTGTACATAGTAGCTATTAGCATGTTATATCGCACATATCGCGAGTATTTCCCTCTCTCAACCTTTCGTCACAATCTTACTCTTGCCTTTCTTGGTTGATGTTGAATACGTGACCGCTATATCGTGACTTCTTCTTGTGAATGGAAGACCTGCCCTAGGTAGTGTGGTCCTGCTTCTTCTTGTGGTGTATGGTGCATCGTCTTCACCGGGTTCTTCCATCATCGGGTCTCCGACTAAGCCGTCGAAGTCCTTCTCATCGGCGACTCCATCCATTCCGACGAGGGCCCTTTTTCCTCTCCCTACGACAACACGACTAGGCTTTGCCGGGTTGGTTATGAAGAAGCATTGCTCCACGTGCTTAGCCAATACCCAGGGCTCATTTTGCGCGGTGGGGTTCTTGGACTTGGGTTTGTTGGCTTCAGACATCGACATAGTGGTGAAATATTCGTCTTCTTTCGTGACGTTTGTAGCCCATCTGACATGGAACATCGGCAGCTTTTACCCCAACGTAGTCAAGCTCCCTGATTTCCTCGATCTTTCCGTAGTATCTTCTAATTCTCTTCGCCCGTGTAAGATTCCATCGTTATAGATGAGTTTTGATAGTCGCTACTTTTGTCTCTTTCCTCCGTGTAGAATGTGTACCCATTGATGTCGTATGCATGATAAGTCATCAATTGGCGCGGGGGCCATATGACAAGGCCAATATCAATTTTATCTTTCCGACATGAGTCATTGGCGGGGGATCGGCATCAATCTGATTCTTGAACCATGTCGCGAAAGAGGATTTGTGTGCTCTAAATATCTCATCTTCCGTCATCGGCCTGCGAGCACTGTTTTATTATCGCGGGTTTTGTGCTCTTCTATCCAAGGGTCGACATCGTCGATGTGTTGTAACACTACTAGGTGGGCCCTTTCGAAATCGGCTCTCCGACCCCAGGAGTCCGCGTCGATTACCCTTTTGCCAGTGTTGTGGCCTACCCCCATGAACCTGTCAAGGTGCTTGTTTGCGGGCAAACCAACAGCTGGCTTCTCATCGCCTAGAAAATTCTTGCAGAAAGAGATGCATTCTTCGGTGAGAAATCCCTGGATGATGCTTCCATCCGGGTGTGCCCTGTTACGAACGAATGATTTGATGATCCTGTTCATTCTTTCTAACGCCATCATGTTGTGCAAGAATGCCGGCCAAGATTGGTGAATATCGTCCACGATATGGACCAAGAGATGTACCATAATATCAAAGAAGGCAGGGGGAAGTACATCTCATGCTCGCATAGGATGGTGACAATCTCTTCCTGCAGCCTTCCGAGTTTCTTCACGCTTATCGACTTCCGAGTGATGACGTCAAAAAAGTTACAGAGGCCAGTGAGCGTTTGACGGACGTGCGGTTCCATTATCCCTCTGATTGCAACAAGAAGTATCTGCGTCATCATCACGTGACAGTCATGAGACTTCATCCCGCTGAAGATTTTTTTCTCCGCGTCTAGGTATCTGCTTATCAGCCCCGCGTAACCTAAGGGAAATTTCACTCCGAGGAGGCATGTGAATATTTGCGCGAGCTCGTCGGGGCTTAGAGTGAAGCAAGAGGGTTTCAGGCGGTGAGTTTGGTGTTTCTTAGCCCTTTTCCGCTTGCGGTCGTCCATCTCCTCCACCTCATCCTCGTCCTCCTCTGTCTGTTCACAGCGTAGTAAGGCGGTAAGTGAAGCTCGCTCCTGATATTCAGGACCATCAGGTCGTATCTTATTTTGGCCCGTCTTTGGTCCTATCTGGCATGTTGAACAGGGTGCCAAGTAAGCTCTCACACACATTCTTTGTGATATGCATGACATCAAGGCAGTGAGGCACTCCGAGGATTGGCCAGTACCGCAAGTCCCAAAACACGGACCTCCTTTTCCATACCCCCAAGAGCGGTCCTTCTGGCGGAGGACACTTTTTCTCTCCTCGCTTCCGCTTCTGTACCTTTCCCGACGGAGGACACGTTTTCCAATTCTTCAATAGAGTATCGATCTCTTCTCCTCTTCTCTTGCGTGGAGTAGATCGAGCTCATTCTTTACCGTTGAACAGGTCCTCCGCGCTTTCTCCACGGGTCGTTCTGTGGTAGCCACATTCGATGCCTCATGTATACGGTTTTAGAAGATCCAGGATCCTTGTGTAGCTGTAGAAACGGGGTAAATTCCATGCACCTGACACAAGCCTTGTGTCCATGGCACACCTGACACGCAATATATCCGTATCCGAGATAGTCCTGCACCGTCGTGATCAGTGCGGCTCTCATACGAAAAGTTTCTTCTTTGAAGGGCGTCCCATGTTTCCACCCCTTCCTCCCACAACGTGTCTAGCTCCTCCTTCAATAGCTCGAGATACAGGTTGATATCGCTCCCTGGCTGGGTCGGCCCTTGAATCAGCATACTCATGTGTATGTACTTCCTCTTCAGACACAGCCACGGGGGGAGGTTGTACATCCATACAAACACGGGCCAGGTGCTATGTTTGCTGCTCTGGTTGCCAAACGGATTGAGACCGTTGGTGCTCGCACCAAGCCTGATGTTCCTTGTGTCGTTCCCGAATTCTTCATCGAATGCGTCTAATGCTTTCCACTGACGTGCATCCGAAGGGTGTGTTAGCACTGGTTTTTCAACACGTTCTGGATCGCTCAGCACCGCCTTCTTTCTGTCCTCGTGCCAGCGCATGAGCTTTGCTTCCTTGGGGTCCACGAAGTACCGCTGCAGACGGGGAATGAGTGGAAAGTACCACACAACTTTCCTAGGAGCTTTCTTCGTCCCCCTCTTGTAACGATCAGCACCGCACACCGGACATTTGATCTGGTCCGCGTGCTCGTTACGATAAATTATGCAGTCACGGACGCAAGCGTGGTATTTTGTGTGCGGTAAATCAAGGGGGCACACGATTTTCTTGGCCTCCTGTAGACTACTAGCACATGTGTTCCCTTCAGGTAAGTGCGTCTTCAGGTATCGCAGAAGATTGTCCATGCTTGTGTCGGTCCATCCGTGTTTTGCCTTCATCTCTAGAAGATCCAGAGCTACTCTCAAGCGTGACTCCTCCGCCCCGCGACTTGCGTCATACAACGGAGTTGCAGGGTCTATCTCTAGTTGCGTGATCTTAGATTTTACGTCTGGCGTCGGTCGACGTGTTCTTGAGAAGAAGATCTTGAACATGAGGGTCCCGCACGACTGAAGTTAGCGGAGTGTTCATGTCCTCGTCTTCATGTTGTTGATCACCATGACTCCCTTCTTCTTCATTATAGTCGTCTTCGTCGACAGCCTCTTCGTCCTCTCCATTGCCATGTTCAGACTCCTCCTGATCATCTTCACATGTCGCCGCCCAATTGGTCTCGACGTGATCATCGTCTTCATCATCATCCATCCACTTAGTGTGGCCCTCCATGAAACTATACCTGAGCAGGTGCTTCTCCACATTACCAGATTCTGGTTTGAACAAAGACCCCAGCTTGCATTTCCGACACGGACACTCTATCTCGGTGCTGTTGTTTCGATGCATCTCGGCCGTCGCGCGTCGCACGTACCTATGCACCACGCTTGTCCTCATCGCAATGACCATTGCTACAAAATGCAAGAGAGAAAGGTTTCATTAACTAGATCCGGTTTTCACGGAAAATTTCGGCATGAACTTCCTACAAAAGGTGTAACGCGGAGCGCCAGAAATTTGCCGAAAAGGAAATGAATCAACATTTCGGCAAAACATTGGCAACTCATCCTCATGGCAACACAATAAAATGAAAAAGAGAACGAATTCTCATCCACCGACCAATCCCACGCACATATTAAGATGACACACAATGCAAAATATATAGACGTGATGACGACGTCGAACATCACCGGAGAGACGACCGATAAGAGAGTGATAGATCTAGAAGTAGCTAGTGGTGCATTTGTGGTGAGATCTAGTGTCCGGTTAGTAGATCTAGTGGAGAGATTTGGAAGAGGGAAAGTGGAGTAGCATACTAGCTAAAATATAACAAACATGATTGGTTAAATTAGCTAAAAATGGTGGAGGGGTGTGGGGGATTGAGCTAGGAGCACTAATGGCTCGAGTTTGGACTAGTGAGTGAGTGAGTGGCGTGGATAGGGGTGGTGGTGGGTGGCTGGACGCACTTATATTGAGGACAAAGATTACCCCAGGCGAATATGGCATGGGATGCGTCTGCGCTAAGGGTGCTACCCCAGGCGTTTCCTTATCCCAGGCGAACAGAGATGTCGTACGCCTGCGCTAACGGGAGCTACCCCAGTCCACTTTTTACCCCAGGCGCTTCTGCCCGGGTTCGCCTGGGGTATTTGTTATACCGGAGGCGAACCGGTATTCTGTTCGCCTGGGGTAAAGGAAGAGGGCCAGGGGGTCTACGGTGGTGGCCCTGCCACACTTTACCCCATGCGCGGCTGAGTTTGGTTCGCCTGCGCTAATTAGCCCAGGCACATGGTTTTTCTTGTTCGCCTGTGGTAGGATATGCTGCTACAAGCAAATATCTAGTAGTGCCATGCAAAGGAGACCCGGCGGGCGATAGATCTATTGCGCACGGCAGTGCCTCAACAAGCCAATTACCCGGATAATAGGAGCGGAATGCATGGAACGCCGTATGTAAGCCGGCATAACGGAAACACCGGTAATATTCAGACAAGCTCAGCACGGCGGAGGGCAGAGCAGCAGCAAATGCCGCCTCCTCCCCGTAGACCAGCAACACCTGCAGTATCAGTCACGCAAGCTATCGTGGACAGTTCTCGAGCCAGGCGCGCAGCAGCCGGTCTGCGGTACGAGGGCCGGTAGCGGTTGCACCCCCCGCCGCACGTGTCGCTGGATCGCATGTTTCCCGGGTAATGTAACATCCCAAGTATGAAAAACAGCCATTAGAATGTTTGCTCTCTGTTATTTTATGTTTTGCATCATGGCATCTTAAGTTTTGCATTTGTTTTCCTCTGTTTTCCTTTGTTTTCCTTTGTTTTCTATTTGAATTTTCAAACCAAATTCAAATATTTTGTTTCATACTTGTGCTGTTACAATTTCCAAATGAATATTCAAATCAAAGCAATTATTTGTTTCCATTAAAGTTGTAATTTCAAACTATTGTTTTGTTTCTATCAATAATTCATTTAATACCAAACCATTTTCAAATTCAAATTAGTTTTCCAAACAGCAACCATTTGAAGTTTATGAAAATTACAAAACAAATCAATCATTTGTTTCAAATAAACTTGAATTTAAAAACTTTTAAGTTGCTCAAGTTCAATTATTCAATTAATAGTAAATTCACTCAAATTTCAATTAAAAATACAACAACAACATAATTTAAAATTCTTGGAAAACAAAAGTTGGCATTTTGGTGCTGTTACAAAAACTAAACTACACAAAATTTACCCTAAATTCTCTAACCCTAAAAACCATGCCTTTTCTTCCTATTCTTTTCTGCAAAAAAAAGAAACAGAATCAAAAGCAAAAAAAATCGCAGAGAGAGAGGGGGCAGGCCAGCCCAGTTGGGCCAGCCCACCAGTCCCCACCGGCCTGCTACCCCTCCCTTTTCTTCTACCTTCGTACGGCAGCAGATCGAGCGTGTCCACGTCAGCTACAGAGGTGATGAACGGCGAGCAGCAGCTCCACCTCCCCCTTAAATCCATGCCCTAGGGCTCCCCTCTGCCTAGCCCTAGACCTCCACCTCTTCTCCCTCGCGCCGTCGTTTCCTTCTCCTCCTTCCACCGCTCTCTTCCGTTTCTGAACCACCGCCGCACGCCACCAACCTTTGTATCTCCGTTGATCGCCTTGGCCTTCCTCCTCGCTGGCTTGGCCACGGGAACGGAGTCACTGCGATCCCCCTCTTCCACCTCGACACCTCACCGGTGGCTGGAAGCCGCTGGTTTGCTGCCGCCGTCCTCGACGTCGCCGGCCACCACCGAGCCTCTGCCACGGCGACATCGGAGGTGAGCACCACCCCTGCCCTCCTCCTTTCCCTCTGTCAGTAGCCACGAGAACGCACGCACCAGTCACCCGCGCACGCCCACAGTCCACACGCAACCACGGCGAGCACACAGCAGCAGTGCTGCAGCTGCCGCCGGCGGCCGCCCGCTCCGTCAGAGGTTTCAGTTAACTGAATCTGCAGTTTCAGTTAACTGTCGCTAGCAACACCTTATCCACCCGCGCGCTTCCTTCCTAGCACCAAACAGCAGCCCAAGCGCATTGGCAGCAGCACGCTCGCACGAGCACGAGGTCGAGGGATCGACCCCTCACCTCGCGGAATAAAATTTCACCCCATTTTGCCTTCTTGCCACGTTGGCTGCACGCGTGCCCCACCTGTCTGTGGCAGTGGAGGCCACGCAGGCTGCCAGCGCAGCGCCAACTGGGCACTGGCCCACTGCCAGTGACCCAGGGTTGCCTGCGCGAGTAAGAAAAGCCCAGGGGCCTCTCTGTGATATTATTTTCGCACCTAGCCCCTAAACCAATCTGTATAATTTTAAAA